>VXAC01005734.1:0-34789 GCA_013399225.1 Rhipidura dahli | reverse complement strand
TCGGGAGCGGAGGGCAGGCAGGGTGGGCAGAGGCCGCTGGCGGGAGCCCCACGACCACCGGGTCAGGGTGCCCGCAGCGCCCGGAGCCGCAGGGTTTTGGCCCGTCACGCCTGGCTGGGACCAAAGAGCCCGGGTAGAACAAACTTCTCCTCCGCCTCCCGCAGCGGCCGCGCAGGGACCACACGCGGGGCCTGGGGGAGAAATCGCTGGCCCGAGGCGGCCGGGGACGCACGACAGGGCTGGACCCCCGCCAAGACCGGGGCCACCCCAGGGCTGAAGGGCAGTGCCCGGCTGCTTCCGGCAGCCTCCCGGCCGGGACGCGGCTTCTCGAGAGAAAGGGGGACAATACTCGCGTGTGCTGACAGCCAGGGACCTTCCCGCTGTCCCCGAACACACGCCGGGTGACACCGCAGTTGGGAGTGAGGATGCAGGGCTGGGAGCTGAAGGGATGGCTCTGGTGGCCTCAGCCATAATTTCGTGCCCATGCCCTGTAGAAGTTCACCACGTGCTGCCCAACCTCAGACACACCAGGAGATGTTGAAGAATAATGCTGATATACGGTAGGAACCTACGGAGCATGGGGTTAAATAAAACTCTTTCTTGAATTCCATCAGCTCCATCCCCAGCCCCTACAGTGCAGATTCCTCCAGGTCCTTACTCAGGGTATTGATTCCAGTCCCTCTTCTGTGAAATAACCTTTCTCCCTGAAGAAAAACATAAGGCACTTGGGGCCCTTATCAGATTTTTACAGTTCCTCTCTAAAGTAACATCCTCAGCAAAACGAGCCCAGGCACATGAACTGCATCTCTCAAGGGTCACCAGCCACCTGGGTTCAAATGGTGTTGATGGTGACCCCATCTCCAGCAGCTTGCTCAGGTCCACCTTCCACTGTGGGAAGAGAGGTGCCCACACCCAGGAGTCCTCAAAATGTGCACAGGTTGAGCATGCAGAGTGCAGGAGGCACTCCCATCACAGGGCAAGTGGGACCGTGGCAAAAGAAACATGAACTGGGTGGGTTTGGGCTGAGCAGAGCTGGATGCAGAGTGGGGTTTGTTGCCCTTCCCACTGCCTGCACCCCTTCCCACCCCATCCTGCCAGGAGAGGAGGGAATTCTCTGTGCTGGAGCAGCTGGTCCTGTGCAAAACCAGTAACCTCAAGGTTCAGACTTTCCTGTTTTGGCTGTGAACATTCCAGAAAAGGAACATGACCCATGGCTGCATGGATCCCATGGCTGTGCAGGGGACTCCTGGAGCTGGAGGATGTGGCAGGTCCAGCCACCAGAAACAGTAGGGCAGGGTGACCCCAGTGCTGAGTGACCCCAGTGTGTCTGGGGAGGTGGCAGGCACCCCACTGCAGGGTACACCAGCCATCTGCTGAAAGGAGGGCTCCCAGGGGATGGACTTGGCTGTCACCGGCTGGGCTGGACCACAGGTGGTGGAGACAGGCAAGGGATCCCTCTGCACAGCTCCTTCTCTGGCTTGGCCATCTCTTTGCATGTGTCTTACCTTCCTGAGAAGTTCCTCTGGGAGCTGAGGACAGCTGGGGACAGCATCTGTGTGTCCTGCTGAGCACAGGACAGGGCTGGGGACATGCTGGGGACCCACGTGCCTGAAGCAGCTGGGACAGATGCAACGCTGGAATGGTGCAGCCCTGGAGCTGAGTGCTGCACACCACGATCAAAGCAAATTTCACTATGTGGGGGGAAAAAAGTACCTGGGATACATGATATACATGAAAGGATGGCTCTTTTCCAAGCCTTAATTAGGGAGGGAGATATCTGATTGAGAAATTAGGGGAACTGTGCTGTGCCCCGAGGTGCTGTCAGCAGAGCATCCAGGGTCTGCTCCTTCCCAGCGTTGTACCACGAGGACCACAGCCCTAATCTAGTCCTCAGATCTGCTCTCGAACACCAAATAACAGGATGTTGGGCTGAGGCTGGGATCTCCTGCTCACTTGATGTTTGCTTGTCAGAGCACTCCCCTTGACTCCTCACTGGCTGCACCTTGGCTCTGAGCCACAGTGTTTGTTCTCTGTAGACTTCACCTCTGGCTGTGAGCAGAGCCAGGCCGGTCCCATGGTGTTTCTCAGTTTTCCCTGCAGATATTGCCCTTGGCTGCTAACTTGCCTTCAGGGGTGCAGTTTTGTTCAAGTGTTCTTGCAAAGGAAACCTGACCGTCCTCTCAGCAGCCATTGCACAACTCACGCTGCCAAACAGGAGCAGTAGCAGCACCCCAACACCTCCGTGTGCCCCAGCCATGGGGCAGGCCGGGCACAGTCCCCGTCTGAAGGCAGCTGGGGACCTCTGGCAGAGCTGCTTTGGATTCGTGTCTGTTTACATTGCCCGTGGTCTGTGCCTCCTCCCTGCACATCCCCTCCTCAGTGGGGCTCACTGGGAGTCAGCCCCGGGCTGCAGAGTGGAGCCAGCTGCCACGGGAGAGCCCTGGGGCTGTGTCATCCTTCCAGCCCACCCCGGGCGGACAGCCTGGCTCAGGTGCAGGGGGAGGATCACTGAGCCCACGTGGAACACAGCTGTGGCCCTGGCATGCTGCTCCTGCTCATGGTGCTGCCAGAAGTGGTTGCAGATGACGATCTGGCTGTGGAGCGTGTGCTGTGAACAGTTCGTGATCCCAAGAAAACCTTCCTGGATCAGAAAAACAAGTGCGTAAGCGTTCCATCGTCTACAAAGCCTGCGGCCGTGGGGCCATGTCCCATCAAGCGAGCCCGGCTCCGTCCCGGCCATGATTCACTCCAGGTTGCTTTGGCTGCGGTTTGCAGAACGGATGTTGTCCCCGAAATGTGGCATTTTTCAGCGGTGATGGAGCGTGTGCACCAGCCCTGCCGGCACGGAGGGGCCGCGCTCCCCGCGCACCCTGGCAGCGGCTTTCCCCATACCTGCAGCCGTCCTGGCAAGGCCAGCGCAGGATTCCTGGCCGGGGTGGGGATAGGCACGGAGCTGCTGCAGAGGGCGGCTCCGTGAGGATGTGAGGGGGTTGGTGTCGCGGGCCGGGACACGCTCCATCCCCTTCCCACCCTTTTGGCTGGAACATGCTGCTCCCACCCCACCTCCGGGATCCCGCGGCAGTGACACTGCGGTGAACCGTGGGAGGAGGCGGCCCGGCCAAGCCCGGCACGCTGCCAAAGCCGCCTCGGAGGAGGGCTCCACACGACTGCCATGGAGCCCCGCACCGGGGAGAGCCCCGGCACAGCGAACTTCTCCTGACGCCCCATATCAGCTGGAGAGACGGGGCAGGACACGACCTGCAGTGCCGGAGCCTGTGGCACGGAGCATCCTCCCTGCCCTGTGGCTGCGACGCCCACAAAAGCCTCGCTTCGCCCGGGTTGCACCGGGCACGGCACGGGGCTGCTCTTTGGGGCTTTTGCCGGGTCTGCAGCAGAGCCAAGTGTGGATCTACTGGCGTGGGAATAGCCCAGAGGATGCTCCAGCTGTGCTGCAACACCTCCCCCTTTCCAAAAATTCCCATCTTGCAAAAATCTGAACGGGTGGTCTGACCTTAATTTGTCTGAGATAAATAAGATCCTGCCTGCTGCCTCCCGTCTGGAGACATGAAAAGATCCCAGATGAAAGGGAGCCTGATGGAAGTGCTGTGAGCTGAATGTGTCTTTGCAAGTCAGGCCCTGTGCCGTGAGGGGTTTGGGGCCACAGGGCTGAGCACAGCCCGGCAGAGCTGCCGGCTGAGCCCCGGGCTCTCAGGCCATCCCTGCCCTGCCCCAAGTGTGTGGCTGTTGGGAGGCTGAGCAACTTCACAAAATTAGCTTTATTTTTCAAAAATGTTAATTTTTAGCTGCAATTTCCTATGGAAAAATGCGGTTTCTGTTCTGCATGCCCGTCCCTCCACCCCAGCATTGGAACCTGTTCCCAAATTCCAGAAGAACCTGAAGCAGGCCTGGCAGGGATCTGATGAGCTCATGAACCCCATGGAGCAGCTGATGGACTCAGGAGACCTTCCTCCACCAGCTGTGCTACTGGGCACACGGGCAGTGGCTGTCGGGCTCTTCAGCACTGGGGGTGCTGCCTGTCCCCCCTTCCCACAGCTCCAGAGCTGGGCACTGTGTTGGTGGCACCCTTGTCCCTGAGTGCCACGTGTACCAGTGGTGCTGGTGGCCTCCAGAGCACTCCAACCCTCAGCCAGGTGTGCTCCAAGAGGCTTTAGGCACTTTCCTCCTCCTGGCACAAGGGCTCTGTGCAGGGTCTGTGGGGACAGACCTGGCTCGGTGAGGTTGAGGATGCTACTGGTGAGGCTTTTGGGAGGCAGCTGTGACAGAGGACATGCCAGTATCCAGAGCAATCCTAGGGCTAATAGAAGGGAGAGGGGTCTCTGGCCACCATGGACTGTGTTTCTGCTGAGTTTTGATGCTCTTGGAGGGGCTGTGGATGGTGGAGTTACAAGGATTTTCCTGCTCCAGGATGGACCAGAGTGGCTTGGTGTGGATGGTGCTGCTCCAGTGTGGGAGCTGCTCTGTGCCCGGGGGTCTCTCTGTCTCACGGGATCCCACTGCCCTGCGATGGGCGGGAAGGGGCCCTTATCTCGTCCCTGCAGGCTGGGCACGAAGGTGGTGGAGGAAGGGGCCGGGCGGGAGCCGGAGTGAGCCCTGAGGGGCCCTTTCCATCCGCTCGGGGCGGCGGGCGAGGAGGGGCCGCCTGCCAAAGCAAACTGCCCTGACAATGGCTGTTTTTATTAACAGCGATGCTGTTTGCACGGCTCGAGCTCGTGCTGGGGCTCCAGGGGCACAGCAGCCTCCCAGGCACGGGGGAGACCACCAAAACAGGGTAGTGCTTGGCTCCTGTTGACAGGAAATTTCTTGGGGTTTGGGCTCAGGGCTGCATCAAAGCACCTCCTGAGCTGGGCCTGACCGGGCTGGGTCCGAGGCAGTGTCCCCCCTTGAGGAGCAGGGAGCCGCCAGATGCAACGGTGTGGTGGCTGGATGGTGATGTCGCTCTCTCTCCCCCTCTCTGCAGTGAATCCCTGCTGCTATTTCCCCTGCCAGAACCAGGGGGTGTGTGTGAGGGTCGGCCTGAAGGGATACGAGTGTGACTGCACACGGACGGGATACTACGGGGTCAACTGCACCTCCCGTAAGTCCCTCTGCCCAGGATCTGGCACCCAGGGCAGGTGCCAGGGCAGCACTGTGCCTGCAGCACTCACTGACAGCAGGTGAGGTGTGGGTGGGCTGGCTCCTCGGTGGGGAGAGTGATTTACGTGGTCTGTTTGCCCCAGCTGAGTTCTGGACACGTCTCCACAACCTGCTGAAGCCCAGTCCTGCCTTCTACCACTTCATCCTGACCCACTTCAAGTGTTTTTGGGACATCATCAACAGCACCTTCATCAGGGATACTCTCATGAGGCTCGTGCTGACAGGTGAGGGGTTGGAGAGGGTCTTGGGGTTTAGCAGGACTCGAGGACCCACTGGCATGAGCAGAAATATGGGTGGGGATAGCAGGGCTGCAGCAATGCTGAGCAACTCCTGTGAAAAGGTGGGCATTGGGCTTGAGTCACCTCACCAGGAGACCCAGAAGGTTGCCACCCTATCCTCCCATCACCCTGTCATGCTGTCACTGTGCCCAGGGGGGCTGCTCAGCTGAGTTGCAGTGGGGTGTAGGGGGGTCCCCAGCACTGTGCCAGGCTGCCAGCTGACTGGAAAACACGAACAGCTCTTGGCATGCTGCGCTCCCTGGACCAAGGGGCTCTTTCACAGCTGCACAGAAAGCAGTCTCTGGAAGTATGGCCCTTGTTACTCATGTCCCCATATTCATCACGTTGCATAAATATTTAGGTTTCAGCTCTTGGAGCCGTAGCGACACGCTCGCAGGGCTCCGGCTGTTGGCTTCACCCTTTCTATGGGTTTGTCATCTCATTCATCATCCAAGAAGCCTCTTAGCACATCAGCACGAGCCCTCCTTTTCTGCAGGGAATTGCAGCCTTTAAAAGGCTCGGAGCAAAGCCCAGGACGCCCACATGCCTCCATTGCTGGTACCTTTCTGGTTTTTGGGGTGCCAGGAGTGGGTGTCTGGCAGCACAGAGCAGGTGGTCAGGGGGCAGGGGCAGAGCCTGGGGGGTGCTGCCTGAAGCCTCACAGTGGTGATCCCCCTCTTTCCTTTCAGTTCGTGCCAATCTCATCCCCAGCCCCCCCACTTTCAACTCTGACTATGGCTACATCAGCTGGGAGGCCTATGCCAATGTCAGCTACTACACCCGCATCCTCCCACCCGTGCCGGACGACTGCCCCACGCCCATGGGGACCAAAGGTATGTGACTGGCCTGAGGGACCTGCACCCTGAGTGCTTCCCAGCCAGCCATGGCCAAGCTTTCATTGCCATGGACACATCTGCAAGGCACCACTGGCAGTGCCACGTGCTGCCACTGTCCTGCCCAGGCTGGCTCCACAGCAGGAGGAGCTTGATGGCATCTGAAATGCTGCTGGGACAGCTCAGGCTGAGCTGCTGGGGCATGCCATGGCCTGTGGGAGAGGGCTGTAAGGTGTCTGTGCAGATGAGTCGGTGCCTGATGCTGCAGCAGACACAGCACGCAGCACCAGTACCCATCTGGGTCAGCCCTGGGCATCTGCCCTCAACCTCCATCCTTTGCAGGGAAGCTGCAGCTCCCCGACCCCCAGCTCCTGGCAGAGAGGTTCCTGCTGAGGCAGAAGTTTGAAGCTGATCCCCGAGGCACCAACATGATGTTTGCCTTCTTTGCCCAGCATTTCACCCACCAGTTCTTCAAGACGTCGGGGAAGATGGGACGTGGCTTCACCAAGGCGCTGGGGCATGGGGTGAGGGCATGGGGGCAGCAGGAGCCAGGGGGTGACCGGGGCCCCTGTGCCTCTCAGAGCAGCTGTGACACCCTGCTCTCTCCACAGGTGGACCTGGGACACTTGTACGGGGACAACCTGCAGCGGCAGCACCAGCTGCGACTCTTCCGAGATGGGAAGCTGAAATTCCAGGTACCACCCAGCACAAGTGGAACACGTCCCAGCCCTGTGAGCCGTGGTTGTTTGAAGCCCATGTTCCTCTGGCAGCTCTTGGGAGACCCCAGGCCTGATGCCCTGTGTGGCTGCTGGCCGGGGGACAAGCTTTGGGATGCAGCTGCTCTGATGACCGCAGGCATTCGGGGCTGTATGTGGGAGGTGTTTCCATTCCACTCACCTCTGGCAGGAGAGCAGATGTGGTGCCCTTAGGGAGGCAGCTCCTGGCTGGGCAGGCTTTTACTGAGATATTTGCGTCCCCTGTGGCCTTTCTGCCATCCCATTCTCGTGTCCCCAGGTGGTGGATGGCGAGGTGTACCCGCCCACGGTCACTGATGCTCCTGTCCACATGGTGTACCCGTCGGGCGTGCCCAGGGAGCAGCAGCTGGCCGTGGGGCAGGAGGTGTTCGGGCTGCTGCCGGGGCTCTGCGTGTACGCCACGCTCTGGCTACGCGAGCACAACCGCGTCTGCGACCTGCTCAAGCGGGACCATCCCACCTGGAGTGACGAGCAGCTCTTCCAGACGGCGCGGCTCATCCTCATCGGTGAGGAACCGGCACCACCGTGTCCCTCCCCCCGGGCGGCCTCCAGGGACTCACACACTGGCCAGCCTTTGTTTGAGGTTAATGGCCAAACTGCCTTTGTGAGGCAGTTCCTTCCTCCCGCAGCCTTCTGGGCATCGTTGGTTTTGGTCCATATAGCAAAAAGTTGGCTTTGGCCCATCAAAAGTACTAATTTTGAAAAATGTTGTCATAATTTTGAATTATTTCTTATTAATGTTCATTATGAATTTGCTATCATCTCAGGAAAAGTAACTTCTGATCAAAATCCAGAAATAAGCCATGTCACCACAGTATCTCTAAGAAATGTATCCAGGTCAGCTCCCTCAGGAACCCTCTGATTTTGGCAGACTGACTTTTGCTGTTGAAAAATGAATTAATGAAAAATTCTCAACCAATTCAACAAGCCCACAGGCAGGAGGAGGTGGATGGGTGCTGGGATATGCTGCTGTGGTAGATGTGGGTAGCATCTCAGGTACAGAGCTGGTGGCTCCTGCTGCTGCCAGCTGCTTCTTTTCTCCTGCCCAGGGGAGACCATTAAGATAGTTGTTGAAGACTACGTCCAGCACCTCAGTGGGTACTACCTGAGCCTCAAGTTCGACCCTGAGCTGTTGTTTGGGTCGCAGTTCCAGTACCGGAATCGCATCGCGGTGGAGTTCAACCAGCTCTATCACTGGCACGGGCTGATGCCCGACTCCTTCATCATCCAGGGGCAAGAGTACAGTTACAAGCAGTTCCTCTACAACACCTCCATGCTCATGGACTACGGCGTGGAGGCGCTGGTGGAGTCCTTTTCCAAGCAGATAGCAGGAAGGGTAAGGTCCTGCTCTGCCCTCATGCCGTGGGGCACAGGTCACACCAAGGCTGCCTAGAGCAGCCCCTCATGAGCACATCAGGAGTCCTCCTCACAAGCACCGTGGCAAGGCTGGCCCTGCCACTCCCAGTTGCTTGCCTCGGGTGCTCTGTAGTAAACATCCCGGTGATGCCAGGAGCCTGGAGCTGTTCTTTGCTGCCATCGCATGGATGTTTTCTTCCAAGCGATTGCAGCTCCATTTCTGACCCTCTTTGCTTGTTCGAAGCAGCCCAGCTGAAGCTGAGCCTGAAGCCCTTTGGGCATTTGGGTTCTCCCTGCGAGCCTGAAATCTCTCTCCTCCTCCCGGGTCACTGGGTCACTGTCCATCTGGCACTTCTGCGCTGTGCCCTGCTCTGGGAACAGGACTGACCTGACCAAGCTGCTCTACAGCTGGTTTTTGCACTGTGCACTGGGGTTCCCCCTGCTCTTGCTGCTGCAATGATGTGCTGGTGTGCACAACAGGAGCCCAGGACAGGGATGCTTTAGTGTGGTGGTCCCCTGGAGGCGATGCTGGTGCTGCCTTGTGGCTGACGTGCTCCTCCTTGTGCTCTCCCCTCCAGATCGGTGGGGGACAGACCATCAATGCCAATGTCTTGCACGTGGCCATTGGGGTCATCAAGGAATCCCGGCAGCTGAGGCTACAGCCCTTCAACGAGTATCGGAAAAGGTTTGGCATGAAGCCCTACAAATCCTTCCAGGAGCTGACAGGTAGGGCTGCCATGCTGCTCCTGGGGCTTTGCTGGGCAGGGCAGATGCTCTGTGCCTGTGGGTGGGTATGAGGCCATGAGCTGCCCTTCTGCCACTGTGCTTGCCCAGCAGAGCAGCCTCCCCTGCCCATCTCAGCCCCACCTGCTTGTGGCCCCACCGTGCAGCAGGCTGGGCTGATGTAGGAGATTAAGGGGTTGTTCCTCCTGTGGGCTGGAGGACTGGTCCTGAGGACAGTTCCTGGCCTCGAAGTCAGGCTCGCCACTGCCTGCGAGGGAGCCACCCTCCCTTTGCCCACTGCAAGGCCAGTCCTTGCCAAGTGTGATTGCCTTGCTAAAGCACCCTGATGTTCATTTGGTGCAGGAGAGGAAGAGAAGGCGGCAGAGCTGGAAGAGCTGTACGGAGACATTGATGCTCTGGAGTTTTACCCAGGATTGCTGCTCGAGAAACCCCAACCCAACGGCATTTTTGGTGAAAGCATGGTGGAGATCGGAGCTCCATTTTCCCTGAAGGGGCTTTTTGGAAATCCCATCTGCTCCCCAGAGTACTGGAAGCCCAGTACATTTGGTGGAGCAGCTGGCTTTGAGATCGTTAAGACAGCGTCCCTCGAGAAGCTCGTGTGCCTCAATGTGAAGAAGTGTCCCTACGTGGCGTTCCATGTGCCGGACGCTGCAGAGCACGGCCGCCCTGGGGCTGGGGGACCATCTACAGAGCTCTAGCACCAGGGTGACCTGTCCAGGTAGGAACTGTCCTTGTCCTGGTGCAGGCTGAGCTGAGCTCCCAGCCTGGTGCTGAGTATCCTCCTGTTCCTTCCTGCAGGGAACAGCAGGGAGACATGGACCTGCTGCCCCTGTGCTGAACCAAAACAGGACAGCAGATGGTCCCATCCTGGGTGTCCTCCGTGCCAGCCCTTGAGGAGAGGCTGCTCCCTGCTCTCTGAGAAGCTCGAGTGCCTCGTGAGTGTGGCTGCCACCGCTGTCCTCAGCAGACTCAGTCCTCTTGCTACTGAATACCTTGCACGAAGCAGCTTTGGGGCTCCCCCGTGGACACTCTGGACTCCTCAGTGATTTGTCACCTTCCATCCCTGCTGCCTTCCAGCACCAGGCCACCAGCAGCCCCTCTTCCAGAGGGGTCATATCCAGGTTATGCCTGAAAACTGTTTTTGGAATTAGTGAAAAGTATAAGACTGGAAAAATTTCATTTTAGTTCACTGGCTGAATTCTTACTCACCAGGAGTCCAATTCTTCCTCACACGACGTCTATTTCCAGTAAATAGACCCTCTTTCCCGCTCAGAACAGAGGAGCCCAGAGCCCAGGGAGCATTCCCTCCTCTCCTGCTGCACCTGGTGAAGCAATGAGCTGCCCGAGGGATGCAGAGGAGGAGGCAGCACCATGTAGAGGGATGGGGAAGACACAGTGTAGTCAGCAATGCTTGCCCCAGCAGTGGCTGAGCTTGCAGTAGGAGCCTGTTCTGATCCAATTCTCCTGCAACGGCCTGCCCAGCACAGGTGCACAGCTGGGAGAAGGAACCAAAGCAGTGTCTCTCCTAGAGGACAGCAGAGAGAAGCACCAGGTCAGATCTCCAGACCTCCTGTCTCATGCTGGCTTGGACCCTGGCATGTGCCACTGGCTGCCAACCTGGGGCTGCTCACAGTGAGATGCTGCCTCTATGCACAAGAAGTATCATCACCCTTCTCTGCACTAACAGCTCAGCAAACACATCCTCACAGCATACAGATCCTGCTTCTGTCCTCCTCCCTGAGATCCACATGCAGACCTCAGCCCTCACCCAGCCCAGCCAGGTGGTAGCTGGCAGCCACTGTCACTGGCCTTGATCCCCATCAGATCCTGGTTAAGTTCCAGGAAAAAGGACATCTGAAATAATAAATGATTTTTAAAACTCCTCTAATTTCTGGCTGTGCTCACCAGCACTCTGCTGGGCCATTGCTGACTGCTCCTGAAGCAATAAATGGAGCAACTACCCTCCCTTAGATGCTTCTGTGAGGGTCTCTGAGTGTCCTAAAGGGGGTTTGAGCTTCACTCCCCTCTGGCCATCCCCCAGCCCTGTGCTGCTCCAATGCCACAGTTCAGAGTGTTTGGACAATGCTCTCAGGCATGAGGTGGGATTGTTGGGGTTGTCCTGCACAGGGCCAGGAGTTGGACTGTGATGATGTTTGTGGGTCCCTTCCAATTCAGGATATTCTGTAATTCCATGGTGACACAGTGCTTAGACCAACATTGTGTATTTCTATCACTCAGAATCTATCCACACATAAATCCAGCTGCCTGGGTGTTTTGTAGACATGAAATAGCCACAGTCTGTAAGAGAGCATGCAGCTGCAGCTCCATCCTGTGCTGTCCTGGAGGAGGGGAGCACTCCTGAGCCTCTGCTCCATCCCAGCAGGACTCCCAGGGAGGTGTTACAGGAATTTTAAACTAGGGAGGTCTAAAGGGCTGGTGCCTTGGCAGGGATGTGTTAGGAGAATGTCATAGCAAGGAAACATCTGCAAGCAGGGACTCCCAAGGCACGAGCCTTCTCACTCGCTCTCTTTAACCCTTCTGAAGTGAGATGGCATTACTGGGATAACATCTGGATTTTAGTTTCCTAGAGGACGTGGGGAGGCAGAGAGGCCGACACGACCCTTGGAGGCACAGTGGGCAGGTTCAGTTGCTCTGTGCTCCCCTGGGCTGGCCCTGACCAGTCCTGGCACATGAACACTCCCGTGCTCTCACTCCCACCATGTCGTGCAGAAGCACTGAGCAGCAATCCAAGAGAAGGACACGGTCCTTCCCCACCCACACGTGCCTGCAGCCAGCCCAGCACACTTCCAGCTGTGCGTGTGACCGCCCTTCCTGGAGAGGAGCTGCTCCAGCCTGGAGCATCCTTCCATCCGTCTGGCAAGAGGCACAAGCTCGGCTCATTTCAGTTAAACCACAAACATCCTGCGTGTGCTCGTGGCTATCGCCAGCTGCCAGCGCTGCTTTGGGACCAACCGATAACTGCACGAGAGCCCCTCGGGCACGCCGAGCAGCCTGGGTGCTCTCTGCCACCAAGGAGACATGTTCCACTGGGAACTAGCTCAGCTGAGCCAGCACTGGCAAGCCTGGCATCTCTTCCAACCAGTCCAGGACAGCAAAGCATCTCCCTCCCGCTGGCAGGAAAAGCTTTGAAGTTGGTTCTTTGAAGGACCAACACATACCAACCCCAGGCACAGCATCCAACATAGGATTGAAATCTCCCCCAGGAGCCCGGGCACCCACAGCCCTGCACACAGAGCTTCTAGGTAAACACAGCTCAGAGGACATCCTCTGGATTTTTAAACAGGCCTCTGAGGAGCCTAGCTGCTGCTTGCCCGCATGGGGATGGACAGGGATGGGAGGATGGGGCTGCCTGGGTTCGTGCAGCAATAATGAAAACATCCGTCTGGGGCTGTGTGGCCTCGGAGGCAGTGATTCACTGAGCAGGAGGTGAAGGGCCCTGGATGGAAAAGCAATCCCCCCCTTGGAGGGAGTCTCCAGACTCCCAGCCTGCCCCAGCAGGCCCCTTTGCCATGGGAGCCAGGCCAGTGACTGCACAGGAAACCTTGTTTGGATTTTCAGCAAAGGCATATGTTGAACATTTTACAAAGAACAGGCAGATGGAAGGCCAGACTCAGTATCATCTTTTCTTTGCTAAATCTTGTCCTGCACTGCCTGGCACCCATGCTGGCACCATAATTAAATGCCCATGTTGAGCTCATCCCAGGATTTCATTCCTGCCCTCGTCAAGCAGCTATCTGTACTTCCTTGTGCATTCACATTCCATGCCCAAACTCTGCTGTTTGTGTTGGAACATCATTAACTGGGAGCAGACCCAGGTGATCCCACAAACAAGGGCCTGTAACACCCATCATTCCCAGCTGCCTCCCTGCACCGAGCTGCTCCTTCCAAAACGAAACATTTCCCAGAGGCAATATACCTACCTGACAAGTGCTTTTTCAACTCCTATTTATAGAACTCCTTGAAGATTCAGTTTCAAGAAAGGGCAAAAGCAGCAGCAGCAGCTTTTTCCCAGCTCAGCCTCCTTTCCTTACTCACAGCCATGTGGCCTGTGCACAAACAAGCAGCAGGGTTAGGGCACAGCTTCTCTCCCCTCACTCCCTTGTGCTTGTTATATTCCTCCAGATCAATGATTCATTGGATTCAGACCTTTTTTCTTCTCCTTTTTGCTACTGGCACTGCAAACCACCTCTCCCATACCTGAGCACAGGAGGTTGCTCACCAGGAGTCACCTTGCTCCAGGCCACTGGACACAGAGCAGCAGGAGAGGGTTTGATCCTTTACAATTTTGCTGCCATAGGGGGCAAAAAAAAAAAAGCACTTTATAAAAATAAAACTTCAAAGCAACTCAAGCAGACAGCTCTCCCTTGATCCCCTCTCCAAGACAGGTTTCATGATGATGCTAAAATGCACCTTGTCTGCACTACAGACTTCACCGAATGTCATCCTGGACATGAATTACAGTCACTTTGATATTTTCCTTAAATGTGCTGATATCCACACTCAACGATTTAACTTCATATAACTTACATGGGGTTTTTTTTCTGCAATTCTTAGATGAAAAGAAATAATCTCTCACCACATTTGAAAACCTGGATTTCTGCCAGTTTCCTTAAAACAGATACAATCTGTGCCAACTCAGTCATTTTAAATTACAGACTGTTTATTTTTCTGCTCATACTACTTTTTAAAACACAGTTCAAATAGATACAGTTAGAAATTCTCCTTTTTCTAGCCCAAGATCCATTCCTGTTAAGATCCTATTAAGATCCACAGACACATTTGCATTTCTTCCTCATGTTCCGAAGTGCTTTACATAAAAATTGCAATTAAATTTAATCATTAAACACGGCATTACACTGGGTCATGTATTTAGGTAATGATAGTCTACTTACTACTGCTGAAAGCAGACAGAAAAGAACTTTAGCACTGATTTAGTAATTTTAGCATGAGCTGCAATTCTAAGGTTATTCAAGTCCTAATTCTGCATTTTGCCAACAAAATTCTCCTTGCTGCTGTTCAGCACACACATTGGAGCTCTTTGTAGCAGACAGTCTCTCTGAAGAGGCAGAGCTCATTTTCTGATCAAGTGACTACTGTGAACTCCAAGGATGGGTATTTTAAAACCCAAGAACGTATTAAGAGCTGTAATTGCATTTATGTCTCAGGGAAGGTTAAGGGAAGATGAACTCTCTCCAGCTGAAAAGCAATCTGCAGGATGAAGCCAGGGGTTGCCGTTATTTGTAAGGGAGAGAGGAACAAAAATTTAAGGCCAAGTGTTAGAACAGGATAGTCCCGGGAAGGAGGCTGCAAACTGTGGAATGGAACATGGGACCTCACACTTTTTACTGGAGCAGTTCAGCACCAGGTTAGTAAGTCTTGCATTTTAAAAACTCTTTTATTTGCAGTCTCAGTTCTTGTCTTAGGGAGATGGTGGCCACATCTCAACTGAAACGTGTAAGGACACTGAGACATGACAGCAGACAATTTCCTAAACTGACTGAATTGTGTTAAAACTTCGTCGTAAGTAAGACACATTTGAATTGCACAGAAATGAGACTGTTTTAGTTGTACATATGGAACTAATTTAAGAAAATGTTAGGAATGCCTTGTTATCTTTAATGAGCAAAAGTCAAAGTGCATGAAGGGGAGGAATACATACCCACACGATGGAGGAGAGAGAACAATCCCTAGCACAAGAACATCCCACAGCACAACTACACCTACGGGCCCTTGGCATAAATGGTTCAGTCTATTTCTAGATCACTGTCTTCACTGTAACATGCAGATGGATTATGTATAGAAGTCAGGAGCAGTAGGTCTTTTTCTGGCAGCAAACCACATTCCTGCAGAAAGGCCTCCAGGTCTACAGCAAAAAAATCTTCTCCGAGCTGGTCAGTGATGCGCACGAAATTGCCAATGAGCTCCCCTGCCTTGTAGACCAGCAGGGCTGGCAGGGCATTGTTAGTGAAGCGCGTGCTGGCACCAATGAGTGAACTTTTCACTCTGCAGAACTTCACTGCTGGGTACTCAGCAGCCAGGCAGATCATGCAGCCGTTCAGGGATTCAGCGCCGGGGATACCATCCTCGTAAATATGGATCATGATCAGAGTGCTCTTATGCTCTTTGTCCACAGTGTCCAGAAATGCTTCTCCACTGGTGATCTCAAACACCTGCTTGAACTGCTGCCCACTGTACAACTGCTGCCTCATCTCCTCCATCCGCTGCTTCCTGTAGCGCTGCAGGAATTCCTCATCGTCCTCATCGTTGTGGATCATGTTGTATTCTTGTAAAGTCATCTAAAAAACACACACAGGGATTCCTGAAAAACATCTGCACCACTATGTGGGTCACTTACATAACGAGAATGGAAATCAAGAGGATTAATGTGGGTCACTCATCTTTAATAACATCAAAGTGCAACCCATGAAGGCTCAAGCACCCTGTGTATTACACTCCATTCTGATCTAATTAGAAACCACATGCAGTGGGAACAATGATTTCAGCTCTGGGTATTCCAGTTTCCACAAGATGCACTAATAACACAAGTGGCTGCTCCATGCTCCCACTTTAATCCAGGTTAATGGTGGACATGTGCTTCCACCAAGCTGGGAGGGCTGATCTGGAAACTGTGCCTGACATAAGATGAGCTTCTTTCTCATCAGATTTTCATTTACCTTTTCAGTTAACATTCTGTGGCACCACTGTGCCTGTAGAACTGAAATTAACAGGATTTTATGTATTTTATATCCGTTCACTTGCTTCATTAAACTTATCTGCATCACTCAAGATACAGAGGAGCACAGCCAACTTTCATCATCTGAAGGCACAAATACATCTGCAAATTAGAAACTCCTCTGATGGCCATTCAGGGCTAGTTTACAGCCCAGCTGATTAAAATCATTCACTACCTCCCACATCTTCAATTTCTGGAGCTCAGAGTTGAATACTCAACACCCACTTACTAAACACTGAATCAATAAGGGCTCCTAAGCCTGTTTCAGGCAGGGGAGGCAGCATTCATAGGTTTGCTGTACAACCCTTCATATTAATCCCCTGAAGTTGACTTATTTGATCAAATATTGCAGCTAAGTCACTTATTTGTTATCACAGGCAAGCAAAACCATAAAAGACCTAAGTGACATTTTAATTCCTTTGTGCCATCCTACCTTTCCATTGATTTTTTCCTGAAGCTCTTTCTGTTTCTGCTTGTCGGCCTCGTCATCCAAGTGAGACCTGCAGGTCATGGACAGCTTTTTAATGAGCCTCTCCATCTCCCTGCGCTGCTCCTGCCTCTGCTCCGTTTCCAGCTGTTTAAACCTTCGCCAGTCGTTAATGACTCCCTTGGGACCTGGAATTAAGCATTGCAGGCATTTTGTTCAAAAGAGACAATACAATTTTACCTGTCAGTTAGAAATAATTTATAAGTCAGTAAAACAGTGACCCTGTCATAAACGTTCTTCTAACTATGCAAAACACTGAAATGAAATGAAAGAAGTTATCTGCCATTTGCATGTCCCTGAGTGTGTATCTATTTTTTTTTTTAATAAGAAGACTACAGTTTATTAAACTAGGCTACTCTTATAATTGTCCCAAAGACTAATATCTGTGCTCTTGAAATAGAACGCAGCCCACAAAAGTTCCCCTACTGTTAGCATGGCTTTAATCAGAACAAAAGTAATGATATATTATCATTCAAATTGTACAAATCAGCCTTGTCTCAGCTTTCTATCCAAACCCTGACTGCTTCAGATATAATGCTGAGTTCTCGCAGAGGAGAAGTCAAACACTAAAAAAAGAACAGCTATTAAAAAATAAGGTTAGACAACAGCCAGGAATGATCAGTCTCTGACACAAATATGCATACACCCAGGAGTTTCATTTCAAAAAACGGATTTTAAAAGAACATACAACATTTCCAATAAACAAAGGATTTACAAAAGAAGTACACTGATACGAAGGTACCTGTGTTGACAGCGCTGCCATCGCTGCTGAGCTCCACCTCACCCACACTTTCAGGAATGCTGCTCTCTCCTTCTTTATCCTCCTTCTCACTGTCTTCATCCTCACCCTCACTGCTGCTGTAATAATACTGCAGCTTCTCACCAAGCAGTTTATCATCCGTAGTAGTCATTATGCTCTAAAAATAAATTAACAAAACACAGAGGATGCTCTGTGATCAAACATGCAACAACACGGTCCTTTACTTCCCCAGGGCAGTTTTTAACCCCAGGAGAATACAGCCCACTCTCCAGAAGCCCTCGGTGCAGTCAGTCAGCCGGGTTAATTCTTAAGCCACGATTTCAAACTCAATAAAAATCCTTAGAGCCTCATTAGACAGCTCCATCAGGCTGATTCCCAGCTACTGAGTATTATTTGCGTTATTTAACAATAATTTATTTGAGCTGAAAAGCTATCACTATAATTAAGCAAATGAAAAAATTCTGACCTGTATTCCTTTCCAGTCTTTCAGAGACAAGCTTCTATCAAGACCTGGAAGAAGAAATTTCAATCACATCAGTTCATCTGCGCTCACACTTGACTGTGCAGGGGTCTCCCAGCCAGCGTGTGTGACACAGACGCTGCCGTCAGCCCACAGACACAGCCCGGCTCCCGGATTGGAGCCAACCCCAGATTCAGCCGTTTACAGCGCCAGATGGCCCGGGATTACCAGGATCGCCACGCAGAGGGGCCGGACCTGGGGCGGGACACGCTGGGCCGCGGTCGGGNGGGCCGCCGCGCGGGGCACGGCGGGAAGGAGGCGGCCGGGGGAGGAGACGGGCCCGGCCCGGCCCCGCTGCTCCGCCCCGGCAACGGGAACGGGAACGGCCCCGCTCCCTGCAGCCCGCACTGACGACAAACAGCCCGTTAAGGTGGACAAATAATTTTTATTCGTGCATGCAAATACATGTCAATACTGCAAACTTCTTCCATCGAGTCTCTCAAACACCGAACCGGGATGCTCTATCCGTGCCCAGCCAAAGCTACAACCTCTGCACGTCAGTGCTACAGCGACACACGGGCCCCGCCGGGACCCCCCTACTCTAACACGAAGGGAAACATTACCATTGGGAATCAAAACCGAAATAAACGGAATAGAATTTACTCCCCCATATATCCCCATTTCATTTTACAGATTTTTTTTTCTTTAAATTATAGTTTTAAATAGAAGCTGAGAATGCGCCATAAAAATGAGCATTAAATCCATCGTAGCGATGGTGCCTGCTTTATACATGATGGGTGTACACCATCTTTTATTTCATTTACATTTCAATCGAACAATAGATTTGCAAAGAAAATGTCTAATACAGACGTAAAAATATTCACACTAGAGCTTCACAATCGGTTGTACAATTGACAAACAGGCCTCTTTTCCCAAACTTTCCAGCTAAGCAAATTTATAAAATGTAATCAATGCAACAAGAAAAAAAAAATTTTCTTTAAAACTTCCAGGGAAAAGAATACGCAGTAAACAGTATCAATGCGACAGCAGATGCTGCAAGCTAACCACAATACTTCGGAGTGGCTGTACAGTGGGTATGTGCAGTACAAATCAAAGCCACGTGTGTTGTATCACAACTACTGTATAATGTACTTGTTTGCCCAGCTAAGAAAACGCATGCATTCCCATGCCTTGGGTAACGGAGATCTACTCTGGAGAAATCCATGGGCTATGTGCAAATGACCTTGGCTTTTGGCAGTTAAGAAACGCAGCCAGGCTCTGCTTTATTTCAGCTTTTACAGCAAAATCTTGAGTGATTAAAAGCTTCCACAAGCATCCTGAAATAATGGGGTGTAGAATTATGTTTGGGCATTGGGCACTTTGATTATTCATATTTGTTTCATCTCATCTGTGACAGTTTTGGGGGCTTTTTTCCCCCTTGTCCTGCTCCCTTGCCAGCAAAGAGATGCAGGGGGATGACTACTGCCAAAGTCAGCTGTTCATTTATATTGGGAAATTGGGTCATTTAAAAAAGCACATTTATTGTGTTCTGCTTGCAGAAGAGGTCCCTCAATAAGAGGGAACTTCCTAACAAAGGGATTAAACTACAACATAAAAATGGACTTTTACATCCTATAGATCATCTGATCACTTCTCATTTTGTTACACTCTCAAATTCAACACCTTCCTTTAATACCAGTCTAATAATTAATGAAAAGTCTGTTCACAAATATGATCAAGGAGCTGCTGGCATACAGTGTTTATGTACAGCAACAGGTACAACTTGACAACTTGTGCTTTAAAAAAGCAAACAAAACCAATGTTTGGAACTATTCTGAGTTTAGATTGAGTTATTTTAAGCGTTCTTTCCTCAGCTGTTTCTGACCACTGTGCATTATTTTGTACCTCATCCAGCCTAGTACACTATTATACAAGAACAGCATTCAGCTCTTGAGTACAGGAGAAATTAAAATTTCAATTGAGTTATCAATGCACTAAAACCTTCCAAATTAGACTTCTACAAAGAGCTTCATTAAGAGCTTATTTAACATAATCAGCTGTGTACAACTGTTTTCTTTTTCCTAAATCAAATGCCAAACTTTAGTGTCCCTGTACTAGACTACCAAGAACCAACGCCAGTTTGCTTTGCAAAGAGTCTAACCTTGCCTTTGAAGGGTCTAGTATACATTCTACAATGCAAAATCTGCATAAACACTAAGATTCATTTCTTGTCACCTGTTTACAGGAACAAAATATCAGTAGCAGGGCAATCACTCTGCTCTAAGTATATGTTAAGAATGTACAGATAGTTACTTTCTCACACAAGCATTCTCCCAGCACAAGCATTAGTCTCTATTAATAAAGACCTATGTGGGAAATGAGGCAAACCAAGGAATGAATCCAGGTAGTGAGGCAACACAATTAACTTAGATACTAATAATTCCTGTCTCTCTTGCATGTGAAATCCCTGCTGTACCCCTAATGGGGAAAAAAAAAAAAAAACAACCAAACCAAACCAACCCAAAATGCTTGTCCAAGCAAAGCAAAAGAGCCAATCTCTTTCCCCTATCTGCTACGGGCCTTCTTTTCTGACAGCACATAAATTAGGCCAAACCTAAATGGGCATCACTGCTATTGACACACAAAGGTAAGTCACTCTCTCTCAGTGTCAGAAAATACGCCCTTCCATAGCCCAAAGGCACCTGATTTACAACTAACAAATGAATACATACTTGTTTGTAAAGGGTCAAGGGCTCAAACTTCAACAAAGAAGGAAGCCAGAGCCAGGTGTTCCCACCTGCAGCTTCTTCTCCCTGTCAGGGCACTGGAGGGCATTAGTTTCATGGCAAAAACCACACAATCAGTGTTCAAACCGTAAGACAAAACTGGCATGCTGTTAAACCCCCAAATAATTCTTTTGCCTGTCATTATAGGTTAAAAATTCAACTAGAAAACTCTAGCCTCACTTGAGAACCAACTTTCTGTGTGAAGTGTACGGTCATCCTAGAGAACTGCTCTATCACGGGACCTCCTGCTGCAGACAAGAGTCTAGAGATACATTTGTTCTTAAATATGCCAAGACCTTGGCAGGAATATGTCAGGCTAATGTCATTTCACTGGACAAACAGGCAAATGTGTGCAAGCAGCTTATCCCAACCCCCTCCAGCAGAGCACAACCAAGTTTTTAAAATTGCCATTTTAAAATTAAAAAGTTAAGGTAAATACACAATCAATTTATGTAGTATATATTCACCCTCAGATCATGCTGAAGATGTTCTGTGGAGTTCTGGTGCACAGAGGGCTCTTTCCCTGAGGGCAAATAAGGACTTCTCAAACCTTTATATTTTCTCTATTTTTGTAACAAAATAGCAATTTAAAATTTAAAAATCTTTTAAAAAAATTACATCACCTTCAACATGGAAGATCTCACTGTTTAAATATCCATGAAAGAGACATACTTGTTTGCATATCTGTTTTGGAATTACATTGTACAGCAAATAATAGTATCTCAGAAGCATTTCAAAAGTAATATAAATTCATATTTACAGAATGGTCTTGGTATAAAATATACAACAATCATATTTATGTCTAACATTCTAAGTTAAAGTTAACATCAATAGGAAATAAGTTAAGGTGACAAAGGTGGTCTGGTTCTTGTATCCATTCACTTCACGTAGCGAGTGAAACGAAGCATCAGTCTAACCCTAGAGTGAGGTGGCACTGGCTGGAGAAGGTACAGCAACAGCCAAAGGAAACTAAGAAAAGACTACTTGACTGTTTTTCTACATACATTCCTTGACATTGGAGTATTAAATAGATGTGTAAGATCTTCCATACTGACACCAGAATATCAAAACTAACCTTGGATTTGCAGATATATTTACAACATAATTATTTCATGGACAGGTTCATTAGGAGAGGTATCAAACACCAATATTTACTTAGTCTAATCAGTAACCCTCAGGGAAATGCCAACCCCCACCCCCCAGAAGCGTGCACAAAACAGTTATCAAAATCTTACCCGACCACATAGCTGTGATTTTGTAAAATAACAACTCAGACGACCAGTAACATGATCCTCTTTAAGCATTTTGCTAGCAGGAAAAGCCCTTACATGCAGTACACCTGGTGAAAGATCAGCTTAGCTTAAAATATTCCAGTACAATTTTCAGAGTAAACAACTTCACAGAAGTTAATAAAAACATAAAAAAATGTAAAACTTGTCACAAAGAAAAGTAAGAGGACAAATGAGAAGACAGTAATCATCAGGAGGGAGAGTCCTGATTTCTTAAAAGAAAAAAAAAAAAAAAGTGGATTTTTCAGCTTCTCAAAAAAATATGCCCAGGGCTCCAGTTCATGTGTATTTATGAAAACCAAATCTCAGTTGACATGTCTAACATGATTCTCAGTCACCTCTTATCAGGGCATAAATTCATAGTTTTCAGTACTCTGAAGGTCAGATAATGTTTTCTCATTGTATTTTCAAGGTCTTTGAAAATAAGTTGCCACTGAATAAACGAAAATTAAACCTGAATACAAGATTATGATTAACAACATTTAACAAAGGTAATTACAACCACCTTAAATTCCCAATATTTAGTTTAAATTAAAAACAAAACAGTACAAAAAACAGCAATACCATCTTGTTAGTCAGTGCAAACACTAGATACAGGGTTTTCAAAGGAAAGCCAAGAGCACCTGATACTTTTTGCCAAGTCATCTGGATCCTATAATCTCCAAGTTGAGAACTATTAATGAAAAAAAGGAAAAAGAAAAATACCCAAAATCGCCTTTACATTAGTGCATAACCTCTCAAAATCGTTGAAATTTGTTTCATGTATAGCTTGGGGAAATCAATACCTAGTACATTAGCTGGAGGACTTAGGCACTTGATTTACTTCTGATAACTTTACTTGGACAAGTAGCCTGTGTATGTGCATCTACAGTACTAAAGCAGAAACTGGGGGGGAGGGAAACCAAAAGCTGCAGCAAAGCACTGCCCCACAACCTACAAACAATGCAGCAGTGCAAAGCTAATGGTGTGTTAACCCTGTAAAAGCCTCAAGTCCAAATCTCCACCTCTCAGTCTTCCAACAGGAAACAATACTCCATGCAAAGTTCCACAACTAAAGAAAAAGCAGCTGCAACAAGACACAAGTTCTTCTCTCATGAAACAAAATAGAGACAAATAAGTTAGTCTTCCTTTCACTAGATGTATCATCGTAGGATCCTGCTAGTTTAAATAACTGAGTTGTTAGTTTTCTACAGAAGCCATTTTCAACAAGAATGGCTCAGATACCGCACCGAATTGCTACAAACTCATAAAAAGCTGCTTTAAGCTTAAGTAAAACAATGTCCAAATTCCATTCATTTGTGGAAAGTGAACGCCTTACCCTACTAAAGTAAGTTTTTTTTTTCTTCAGAATGCTAATGCGAGAGGGGCTTGAAGTATCAAAGAGTCCACAGGAAATGCATGACCCCAATATTATTTTTTTTAAAAAAAATATACATTATATAATATATATTATATATATAAAAAGCTAGTGTAAATGCTTCCATGGTGTGGTCACAAGCTGGAAAGATGAATGCCTTTCAGCTGTTAACCATCCTGCCATTTGCAACAGGCTTTAAAAAGTCATTTTTATCCTCAGACATAATGTGAGCAGTTTTCAAAATGAGGCTGCCAACACTGACTGATGTGCTGATGGGCAGGCAGCTTGCATTGCTAACAGATGTTGTGATCGGCTGACTGAAGCAAGAAGTTACGGGCAGGATTGTTTTCTGCTCCTCCCTGAGGAGAAAAATAAGTTACACAAATATTAAACAAGGACATGCACAAGTATCCGGAACTGAATTGTGTGCATTAAATAAATACTGACATAAACTCATTTTTAGCAACAGGCTAAACATCTTCCTCTGGAATGGTACGCTTGAGATGTTAAAGTAGTCTGCCTCATTTTCAAAGGCTGCTTTACTTGTTAAAGACTACAGAACATATAAACCTAAAATAGTGTATTTCAAAATCTACCTCTCCACGGAGATTTGTGCAAACAGTCCGCCATTTAACCTTTTGAAGTTTTAATTTCTGTTAACTATAAAAATATTCTGCATTTTTTGCTTACTGACTGTGAAAGGTATTTTGAACAGCTGTGACACGTTTCAGTGTGTACGATTACAACAATGCATACAAACAATGGTACCAGCCTGGGACTTTCAGCTTTGTGGCCTAATTCTATTTCTTAACAGGTTCTTCTCACTCCACCATGTATAAACAATGTAGATGTCTAATTCAAGTCTGAGCAGGTACGTGGTTCATCCTTACACAATCATGCTTCCACTATTCTGATGCTGCTGTTTGTCTAACACTGGCAGACAAACACTCACAGAATCACAAGGTCTTCACCTAAACTTTGTCTCTTCTGTTCCATAGATTCTTTCTGGTGCTGCTTTAGCAGATGCCCGTTCTCTACGGTTGTTCCATTGAGCAGCTGATCCTCTTGGGAGCTAATCCCTAGCTGTATGTCCAGAATCTCCTACAAGAGAAAAGAAGAAATGTCCATCAACTCTGTCCCTACTAGCTTTATATCTTCCTATTAAGTTCTGCTACATTAAGCTAATGGAAATGGGAGTCTGGTCATAAGAGTCCTCAGTTTTATGTCATGCTATTGGAATGTCTACCACATTTCACTAAAGGAAAAGTCAATTATTCAAAGATGGCTGTGAATGACAAGAGCAGTATAAACTGTGAGCTGTTTTTAACTTCACTAGTATTAAGTGCCAGGTATCTTGAATGAGAAGTACAAGACCCCAAGTGTTAAAATAAGGTAGATGTTGGATGTCATTACTAGGAGTAAAACCAAAAGGCTTTACTTTCAACATACTAATCTATAAAGACTAATGAAAGGATCCAGAGACCTCTTCAGACACAGATTTTTGTACTCACTTCTATCTGTTCACCTTGCCCATCAGGTTCGTCTGTATCGAGGGCTGACAGCTCCAGTTCAATGTCTCGGTCTGGCTTTGTGTCTGCACAGTCTTCAGAATAATCAGTCTAAAAAAGAATTAATATGTTCTCTAAATATCAAGTTGGCTTTTCACCTGCTTCACACAACACTGGAATATTAAAATGAAAACAGAAAATGCATTTCTAGCACACAACATTTCAACAATACAAGAGAGCTACTCAGACAAAAATGAATAGACATAGCTAGAAGGCTGAATCTAATCCCAATAAAGTACTGTAACAGAGAGATAAAATGAATACTGAAGCAGAAATTTTAACAAAGTCCATCGGCAAAATACTTAGATTTATAACACATATAAATAGACAAAAACTAATGATTGCATGAAAATGATTGTCATTCTTCCCACTTTGTAAATGCATGTTGGGAGCAGCAGCATAGCAGGTGCACCTGCCTAACCTCAGGAAAATAACTGAGTGTAACTTTGCACAGAATGTGCTACAAATACTTGGGAGTGTTAAAATTAAAACTAAGTTTCAACTCATAGTTAAAATTCATGCGCTTCTAAACACCCACAAAGATTTTTTTCATCCCAATTGCCCCTTTCTTTACCTCACCATTCCTCAAATCAATTTCCTTGCTTAAAAGATTTAAGGTAAGACGACTGCCTTCATCTAGAGAGTTCCACTTCTGCTGCATGGCAAGGGCATTCGCCTCTCTCTGAAGGAGTAAGGAGTTGCTTTTGGCCTATGGAAAGAAACAGACCAGTTACCAACCACTACACCTAAACCAGGTGTGGTCAGATGGCAAAATAACCCACTCACAAAAGCACAGCTCTCTTGCTAGATGGAGAACCATGTGTTCTCTTAATGCATTGCACTTACTTCTTTCTGCATTTGCTGACATGCATCAGATACAGCACTTTCTCCCCAAAACAGCCTTCCTGATGCCAGTGCAGCAGCTCCTATTAGCAGTCCTACTGCAGCACACCAAGTGCTGCAGGACTCATGTCTACTTTAACCCTTACTGATAATTTTGCATTTGTACTATTTTCCATAGGCTACACTAAGAAAATGTATTTAAAAGCACTTCACTAAACAAATTTTAAGTTAAAAAACCCTCATGGTATAATAATGGGTCTTACCTGCTGTAATTCAATACTCAAGAGATCTCCAGTGCTGGAATGCTTTCTGTGACCAGACAAATCTGTCACTATGAACCTGTCCCTTTAAAAGAAAGAAGGCAAAGCTAGGAATTAGAAACAAGTTCTCTAAACCAAAGATCCCATAACTTCATTAGTCTATCAATGTTAGATTTTTGGGCAGAATCTAGATGTGATTAAGACAATGTGTTCTTCATCTTCACTGTGGCTCATAATACTTCAAGGCATTGTATGAAGCAAACACCCTTATTTTACACATGGGTAAGATGTGGCAAGAAAACCTGAAACTACTCAAGATTTTGACAGAACTACTTGGCAGCACCTGACTCCAGTTCTTTGATAGATCTCTCAAGGGATACACTGCCAGAAATTGTGCACTATTAACTGCATTAAGTATTAAAGACTACGAAAGTTTTAACCTAGTTTTTTCCAAGGCTTTATGCTGGATAGGTAAGAAGTCTTTCACTTTAAAATTAAGAATGCCTATTAATAGACATTCCAGATTCCCCCACCCCCCACACACAGAGGACTTTGAAGAACTGCAAGCTACAGGATAAGCTGTGAACAGGGCTTGGGAAGAAGCGCGTACCGTTCTGCATAACGTGCTGAGGAAGCAGAATCCGAGCCATAGGCACTCCATCTTGAGTCTACAGCATTGACATAAGGAACATAATCTGTAAAAGAATGAAGATACCATTCACTATCTTCTCTTGTCTTCAATGAGGTATAAATGTTCTTTAGCTCTTTGCATTTCATAGCTATAGTAAGCACAAAGAGGATGAAATGCTCTGTGTGTGTGTGAATGATAAATTATTGTCACACAGAGCCTGTACTTGTACCTGATACACTGATGGGCTTAGTAGCACTTCCTTGGGAAGCAGTGGCCTGGATTGGATCTGTTGTGTGATAACCTGTGCGGGATGACCTGGAGATTGCACCCCACTTGGAGATGATGGGTCCATCGCTGAATGGGATTATAGGATCCTCCTCCTTTGCCCTTCTCTGCGTTTCAAACAAATGCACTCTCCTTTTAACATCCCCGCTGTCCAAATCCTACACATTCAGGAGACACAACATACATGGACTCATTTGAGGTTATGCACGTTCTTCAGCTGGCCAGTAACTTTCTCATTATTGTTGCCTATTTACAAAACTGGGAAAGGATATTCCAAACAACTTCAAATGAGCAGAACTACTTTAAAATACTAATAATGGAAGCTATCACCTTTTTTTTTTTAAAAAAAGGGCTGGTTTAACCAAACAGAAGACACTTCAGCATGTAAGGATCATCACACTAATGAGAGAACATGCAGAAAACCCCTACCATTAACACGGCATTGGAATTGGCAATCACATCCTTGGGCTCTGAGTCGATAGCATTTATACAAGAGCCAATAGTGCCACAAGACCACGGTGAATAGTGAGAGAGATGGTCTTCCTCAAATTTAGTTCCACTCAAATCACTGACACTCTCTGAGAACTACAGAAAAGGGAATAAATAAGCAATGAATAATAAAAGCAGGGAATTCAGTTTTAAAATGAGATGATACATTTACTGCTATTTAATTAAATTATCTTGAAAGTCAATCAAGGAGTTCCAGCCACATTCAAGACTAGACAATGGGGACAATGTAAGCTGTTTTGTCAAATTTTAAACCACGCTCCTGGCAGCTGTCAAACTTTGCCATACAAACAACTGCCTGGCCTGCCAAGATGAGAGACTGGAATCTGTGTTAGTGTCAGGTTTCCTTAGGCAAATACCTACAGCAACTTAACGGAGAGGAAGCCGTGCATTTTCCTTTGATGTATTAGCCAGTGGTAAATAGAAATACAACTTACAGCCCTCCAACCTGGGTAAAAATTACTAAATCCTGATCCACCTTGAATGCATGCATAAGGCACTTCAGGTACACCTACAAGATCTGTTCTGAATATCATTCTTAACACCTCAAATATCACCAAGAAAACTGTCAAACCACACCTAAGAGTGCTCGGCACAGTGGTTTGCAAACTAGTTTCTTGGATGCATCCAATTTAGAGAGATAGAATAAAATACTTTAAGGGTTGCTTTTTTTTTTTCCTTCAAAAGCACACTATTGCTGTTTCTCAGGTTCCCATTCTTCTTTACGAGACTTATACAGAAGTACACAATGCCCTATCAATGCCTTTTACCACTTTTAAGGGAATGCATTTTTTGGGAATTGATAAGCACTTGAAGTTTGACTCAGGCTAGTCATCAAGTCAAAGCCATTTGGAGTATCAAAGGCAATGTACTTTTTAATGGAAAATACAACTGCTGCTCCCTACACAAAAACCTGGAGGTTCACAAAGTGAGTTCAGTAAAATTACATTTCATTTAGCGAGGCTGAATTGAATCACTTCACTTCTTGACCTTTTTTCTGCAGTCATGTTCAGCATCACCTTAATACCAAATTGAATGCATTGTTATTAGATATCACTATCATTTCACTAGAATTTTAATTTAATTTCATGAACAGTAAGTGGCAGGTAGAAAATCTTTACTAGAAATATTAAATGGCATCTTAACAGAAACTGGAAGGGAAAATAAAGAGGTTCTTTGGCTTCCCACCTCTGTGCTGAAATCTACACTGAAGAGAGGAGAAGGTGGTGTTGGAGATGGTGTTGCCATAGGAAGTGTTGACGATACCAGAGGAGTTTTCTGTGTGTGGTACTGTGCCCATTGCTCCGGCTTCCGTCTCAGCTGCTCATCATAACCAGTCTTCAAATGACCACAAGGCTCCTAGAAAGAAGAAATAAATACAGGACTCTATATCGCATCGCACTCTAATCAAAAGGTTAATACTGGCATGGGACACACTTGGATCCCCAAATTTCTTTGCGTCTCTGATCCTCCACTGATATCACTTGAAGAATTTCATATGAATTTGTAGGTCCATATATGGCAACTCAAATCATAAATATACAATTAATTCAAGCAACATGCATGGGCATTAAAGAGACAGAGGGGCTCTGGTCGTGATGCAAACTAGAGTGGACTGTTCTGCAAGCCCATTTTAAGGTTAAAAACAAAACCAGAACTTTGTCCAAGTCACGTCTTGATCACTGTCATAAACAGGTCTATGCTAATTGTTTACCAGCTTTCCAGTAATGACCTTCAGAAGCAACTCTGTACAGAGCCTTTCCTTCCTGGCTCTCACTTACCCTTGGTAAAGGCACAGTCCTCTGCTCGTTTGGAGGTTGACAAGCCACAGAGTAATATCCATCCAGAGAGCTGTACCTCTCCCGTAATGATGTCTGATAGACAGATGAGTGCATCACATCCATGGGAGGTAAAGAATTGCTCCTAATAATATCATCACGTGGGTACATCTGTGGGCGCCAGATGCGCCTGCTGTCATAAACTGGAGCATACATTCCAGAGGGGACAGGAGGGACTGGTCCATACGGCTGCGGAGGAGGAGGCTGGTAAGGAGAATTCAGTCGGTCTCGAGGGGGAAATGTACTGTAATGATCGGCATATGGCACGGAAGCAGGTGGGAGGGAGGATTCTGGAACGTTATTGGACCTCACAAAGCGAGGAACACAGGGAGCCACGCCAGCTGGTACTGTTGGAGGTGCTGGATAATACCCTTAAAAATTGGAAAAAGGCACATTTAATACAATCACAAATGACCCAGAATTTTACACCTTCTAAAACTGTAAACAGCACTGGTAAGTACCTTTAGAGAATGAGGAGTCACACTTTACAAACCTCTTACTGACTCTACCATGTTTCTGTTAAATGTCATTTCATGTATGACTCCATATTTGCAGATGCAGTGCTGGCCCCTCACCAGCTGCACCCAGTTTGGAAAATACTGCTCCTATGTACTGTGGTGTAACTGCGTAACTGAAAACACAGGCTCTTAAGCAATTCTTACACAGGAAGTTAAAACAGTGCTCTCTAAAATAAAAAGCTGTATCACTAAAAAATAAAAAGTCTATAAATAACCATTTCACACTTGACTTATTCTTCTTTCTTTTGAGAGGATTGCCTGAATATCTCTACCTTTTGAGAGCTTGTAAATGACTCAGTGCTGTAAACCACAATTGTTTGCTTGAATATAAACATGCACAGTACAACCCAAAAAGATAACTGGAACCTTCCGAAAACTTTTGAGCAAGCACGATGAGTAAGCCCCCCAGCAGAAGCATGCTATGCCTCTGAATCCTGCCCATGGATACCCTCACAGATAGGCCATGGCAAGAGCAAGACTAAATAAAAGCAATTAAATGCTAACAGAGGAAGAAGTAGATGAAAGACCTTGAGGTTCAAGTTATTCTGGAGGCTGATGTGTAAGATGTGTAACATACAGCACACAAAGACAAGAATCATCAACACTGGGAGCAAATTGCAAGTCTCTCACATACCCATCAATTAAAAAGATTAGTATTCCATTAAGCGAAGGTTCGGCTGCTATTTAATAAAAATAAAATAAAATAGACATTGACAAAACAGATATAAAATATTTCTGTCTACCCGTATTTCTCAGCATTTGGGCTTTTCCACATAAAAGTTCAGAGCTATTTCTTATTCAGTGCTCATTTTACTCACCTGTCTGTGGGTACTGTGGAACTTCATATGACAGCTGAGTCCTGGGATCTTGGAAATATTGAACGTTATCAGAATGTGGAGGGTAGACAGGTACTCTGGGAACAAACGGGCTGGATTTTGGAGGCACAGAATTAACTTCTGTTCCAATATTAGGAGGACCAGCTGAGGTAGCTGCTGCCTGGCTTACAGGAGTCTTGGGTGGAGAACCAATTTTACTGAAAAGGATTACCAAGACATCATTAAGCAGATCTTCAGATCTTATTTCAGTTAGTCACCTCTTCATGCACACTCCCACGCAACATGGAAATTTGGGCCTTGTCATTTCCTCTGGAATTTTGTTTTTCATACCCCAAACTGATGCTACATCTTAGATTTTCTCCTAGTCAAAAGTGGACATAAATGTTTTATACCAGAATACACTTACAAAGGGTAACAACAAAGGCTTTGAAAAGATATTTAGAGACTCAGTGTTTCCTGTAGAATTATCTACAAAGTTTTAAGTGAAAACCCCAAAACTAGAAGGTTTTTAGGAAGTACATGCTATGTGCATCCTTCTTGCCTTTAGGAAATGTAAAATTTTGAGTACCATTTATTGCACGCAATAACATATTTTTATGTAATATGTACATAATTTGTTTGTATGCCATAACTTCTTGTTTTTATGCAATAACCCAACAGTTACTAAGATACCAGGCTGAGAACAACTGAATACGAGATAAAGGGAGATATTTACCATTCTGTCTACATAGCCCATGAGTACTGAACAGCTAAAACAACAGGTGCTGGCTCTGACACCCTGAACCCACAGGCTTTATGTGACTGAACCTGCACTACAATGCAAGACCTTACAGAGCTCTGCAGCCACTGAGCACCAGCAATTACTGCAAGCCAGGACCACACTTCACCTGTTGGCCACCCACAAACGCCACGATAATCTAAAAACAAAATGTTCTGTTCAATTGTCTTGATGTTAAAAAGTCACCTACTTTTCAGGGAGTGATTCTGTGGGGGACCCAGAAGTGTTCTGGCCATTGGCTCCAGTCTTCCCTCCCTTCTTGGTGTTCTCCAGAGCTCTCAGGGAGGTGTCTGCACAGCGGGGGATCAGCTGGGGAACCCCAGTTTCTAGATTAGCTATTCCATTAGTACTTGGCACCATCTTGCCCGTTGCCTCAGGGCTTCCTATGACAGAGATCACGTTTCCCGTTGTGGTTGAGACGGTGCTATTTACGCCAACTTTATTGAGGAGGGGGAATGTTCTCACTGTTGCGCTGATTTTCTTGTTCCTCAAGCGATATCTACAAACAAACATGTGCAAACACACAAAAGACAAGTCGGTATAAAAAGTGCTTATTGGGAAGTTTAATGGATTTTCAAAACTGGCAAAAAGTAGAGATTGAGAGGAACGTGACACCGAAAAATTACAAACTTATTTTCAACAGCTGGAACTCAAGATTATCTCTCCTCTTTTAAGATCCATTTTGCAGTTCTTTAAAAATGCATTTGGGTGAAAACAGCTTCAAGAATGCAGAGCTGCTTACTGTTCAATAACTCAGTTTATTCCTTTATCAGTTAAAATGTAATTAACGTTCTCTCTTGTAGGTGATATAATCAATCCCTGAGAGACACTGAGCTTAGACTCAGTTTCAGGAATGGAATTTTTACCTCATATAGAATAAAATAAAATATAAAACTGGAATTAGTCTGCAGATATTGCTTTGTTGTACCTTCAATTTCATATAAAGAATTGTCACTTCAAGAGAGTCACAAATCCTTCCAAATGAATGCATGTATGGAAGATAATGTTTTCAAAAATCTCTGTAGATTGCTTCAATTTAGATTAAAAGGAGGGGAGGAAAAGTAAAAGGAAAAAGTCTCCCACACTCACTTTTCAAGCTCTTCCTGAGAATGAGCAAATGTACAGTTTGTTCCTCTCGGACACCCCCCTTGCTGTCGAAGGTCTCGGCACATACTTGTTTTGTATTTGCTATTTGGTTGTGGCTTTAAAAAAAGAAACAAAAACCACAAGACATTCCTCTTACATCTATCAGACAGTCACACAAAAACAGGCTTAAAATACAGAAAATACATCCATGGTATGTTTTAACATTTTTCATTTTTAATCAGGAAGACGGGGACATTCTTTGTTAAGGGACTAAGTTGTCCTTGTATGGATTTCACTATGGCCACTCTGCTGCATTCCATATTCACAAACAGCAGGTTCTCAAAATCTGAATGCAGTAAATAACAGTATCATCAATTACCCCACAGGAAAGGCCATAAATATTTCACATCAACAGTAATTTTTCCAAGTTGCATCTCCCAGTAAATGGACATTAAGACGTAATGCAATGCTCAAGTCTGGTTACCTGTGGAGTTTCATGGCCTTTTCTACTGTAATTCTGAATGAAATCCACCAGCCCATGGACCACAGTCTTTACAGCGACCATCGCGTTTTCCAGCTGCTCCCATGTAGGAGATGCTGCATCTAAAATTACGAAAAGCAGGGTTGTCACTCTGCCAATAACTCCAGCAGTATCATAAATAACAGGCAAGTCTTGTATTACTTTTTAACACCAAGTACTAGGACAGAACTTGGAGAGCCCTGAAGAGAGTTTATTATGTTAATAGGAATTTCGAAACCAGGAATGGAGGTTATCATCTCAATAATTTATTTTGCTAGATATGAAGAATACCAAGAAAAATTTAAAATGATTGATTTGCATACCTGGATTTGGATCTATGTTTGCCAGGAGCTCTAAATGAGGCCTCAGCCTGTTTAGGTTTGCAGGATCCCCCGTACGCTGCAAGACAATTGTCAATTCTTGTACACTCTTAGCAAAAGATTCCGGAGACTGAAGCTGAAAATAAAGGGAGCGTTAGCGTGCTGCATCTTACAAATGTGAATTACTAATCTTAAAAAGATATTCATGACATTGGTTCCTAAATGCAATGTATAGTGTCTTCAGATGGCATATAGAGAGGATCAGCGGAGAGAAATTTTATTTCTCAACTCAGAATCTGCCCTATGAAGCTTCATCATAAGACACCAAAAAGTTAATTAAAGTACTTCATATGATGAATGTGCTACATCAGGGAAAAAAAATCTATCTAGTTTTAATTAATATTTGATAGGACTACAAACAAAAAAGTTAATTCATGGAGTTCTTTGATTTTTATTGTAACATTTAATACTCAAAACTAATCCTACAAAGATACTAAAACCATCCCTTTGACAAACCTTGTCAATAATGGATTGCATGTGTGATTTATGTGCCAGGTCCCCATAAAGCAGGGAAGACCACTGTTCTGGTGATATTCGAAGTCCTGCTTCCATGGCAATGTGAACAATTTGGGCATCGTGTTCTCTCCGCAAAGCCTCGTAACTCCGGAACTCTTCTTTAAGTTGCATCAGAGAAGAATCTTCGTCCCTTTTAGTGACCTAATAAATAGTAATAGTTAAACATTCCTTCTTTAACAAAAAATCTCCACGTCCATCATAAAAAGACAGTTGCACAGCACAAACCACAATACTGGTGTTTTACCTTAAAGCATGATGCTCTATACAGTAGCTGCACAACATGACCAATGCTTGTTTTAGAGGCCTGAGGAAATCTTGGTTCCAGCCTTTGCACAACAAAAAGTACCAGAACTTTTCTTGAGAGTGCAGAGCCATCTTCCAGTGCCAGTAATACAAGTTTCAGTGCCTCCTCTTGCATAGCTTTAACACACAAAAATGAAAGTTAAATATATTCCAGAAAACAGCAAGGCTACTGGATTTGAACAGATAAGTAGGAGCATCTGAATCATCTTGAATGTAATTCATTACTGCTTTTTCTTACTAAAAGAAAGCCTTTCAAACTTCTAAAAGAAGTTGCTAGTTTAGAAGAAGTATTTAGAATCACTCTAAACACAGCAAACTTAGAGCTAAGACTAATTTCCAGTAATAAACACATCAGTAGTGCAGTTTTTATACTTTTCTCCACTGTGCAGTCTTGTAGCCATTGTCCTTTTGGACACCTCACCAGTGCCGCACCATGAAACTATAAAATAAATTTGGGAACAGTACTGGAATGCTATCAACAGTTACTGGAATCAAGAGAGGACAACTACCATTTTAAAGAGATTTTCCTGTGCTTGCTTCAGCAGCATTCTTAACTATGAGTTTGTTAGAGATATAAATGTGATCATTATAAATTTCAAAAGTATGCTGCAGCTGAGGTTAGGCTGATTGTATTGACAGCTATTCAATTCCAACCACAGGCAGCAGTACAGCCAGCCTGCTACACTTACATTGCATTACAAACTGGGCACAACATGTGCTTGTTGACTCCTCTTTGCCAGGATTTTTTGAAATATTTCCTCCCAGTTTCAAAGACCATTTAATGGAAGGGCAGGGGGAACACTGTAAGCCAGCAGATTTTATTAACATTTGGGGGGGTTTCTTCCCCCTTCTCCTTTCTTCCTGGCAGCACATCTTTAACTGAACAGAAGAAATTTAAAAAAAAAAA
>VXAC01005731.1:0-31505 GCA_013399225.1 Rhipidura dahli | reverse complement strand
CACCCAGCCCTCAGTTCTCTGCAACACACCCAGGGAAAAATTCCACAAGGGAGAAGAACCGAAAAGGAAAACTTTCAAACCCCAGCAGTTTCCTTCAAATTATACCATTAAAATTGCAGGGGAAGGGGATTCCCCCTCAATTTGAACACAGACAATTACGGAAAAGGAAGTTTTTTTCCCCTCAATTTAAACCTTTTTTTTCCTAATAACTCCTCTCCTTTCTGGGGGTATTGTGGAGGGACTGAGAAGATAAAAGAGGAAAGTTGAAACTTTCCCACTGGCACCCCATATGCTGCCCTGCCTGCTCAGGTGCATCCAGTTGCTCCTTAGCCCCTGCTGGATGCTCCAACCATCGTTCCTGGAGGGACGCTCGGGATGCCTCCATTGGCCCCTCTGCACTAGCAGCTCCCTGTGCAGGTGTGCCCGGGTAACCCTCTGAAAGCAGCTGGTCGCACATGGATTTTGGTGCCAAGAGAAACTCCAAGTTAAGAATAATTAAAATACGAACCAGTTCTCATGAAACTGAGCTTTCCAAGCCTTTATTTGGGCTAAAAACAAATAATGGGAATGCCCTTGGTAGCAAAGCACCTGTGAGGCAAAGCAGGCTTAAAATGCCTGTCAGCAGAAAATCCAGGAGAAATGGGCTGCTGGCTCCTGGCATCCTGGGCTTACCAGGCAGGATTTGTACTGGATTGCAAGGCAGTTTTCCTGCCTCTGGGGGGTGGCATCTGCATCCCACCGGAAAGGAAAAATGCAGAGAGAGCGGTAAGCGGGAAGACAGCTGCTGACGTGTGCCCTTGGATTGCAGTTCCTCCCGGTGGGTCTGTGCTGACAGAAGTACAAAGGAAATCAGTCTTGGGGTACCTGTTGGTTCACCTGTGGGGCTTGGAAGGGACACGGACACTTGCTGGAGTGAGGAGCAGTGGAAGCTGTTTGCTGTCTGCTTCTTCATCACCTTTACCTCAGTCCTCTGGGGCTCCAGGTAATGCCCCCACACTATTACTTTTCCAGGGCCCTCTAAATGAGGGCTTGAGCTTTGCTGTAGCTCCCGTTTATAGGGAGGATCTGTTCCAGGAAATGTCTCATTGTCCGGACTGATAATATTGCAGGGAGTGCAAAAAGTACCACAGCTCCTGTGGCTCCCTCGTCTGAATTGCCTCCAGGCAGGGAGGATTGTTCCCAAATGTCATCCCTGGCTCCAGAACTTGGTACGGTTGTGTTCCCCCAAAGCCCAGGTACTGCTTCTGGGTGCTGTGTGCACCTCTTGCCTTTGCCTGCTGTGAACAGCTTTGTGTTGTAGCTCTGTGATGTCCAGTTTTCTATGCAAGAAACCTTTGTAGTGAGGAATCAAAAGAGAAGTGTGAAAGCTGTGGTCCTTTGACTTCTGCGGTGGGCTTATTTTTTTCTCCTCTCTTAGAGGAAAGGAAAAACTGTTTATGTAGGGCCAGCGATGCCAAAAGTTTTGGTGTTTGAGCAGCCAAAGTCAAGAGACTCTGGCCCTGGGGGCCTGTGCTGGAGGGCTCCCTGGTCCTGCCCACACAGAGGGGTAAGTCAGAGGGACACAGGGTTCCTCTTTTTCTCACTGCTGGGATTAAGTGCCTAGGGAAGTGACATTTCTTACAGCCCGGTCCTACCCCTGTCTGCTGGAAGAGGTGAAGAGGCGAATGCCAGATTTCCTTGGGGATGATAGAGTTGTGGTGTTTGGCTGCGCCGAGAGGGACAGGTCGGGCGTTTTTAAAACAATCCATAAAAATAGTAAGCTGCTGATAGGGATGTCTGAGTATAATAAAAGAACTAGGCCTACTGAGACTCGCCCACTCATTTTAGAAACAACAACAGCAAAATATTTCCTTTTTCCAAGCTATCCTTTTTACAGTACCTAAAACTCCCTGAGCTTTTCTAACATCACATCGCTGAAGTTCTCCCTAGATCCTCTGGCTGTTCTTTTACTCTATTTTCAGGTTAATTCCACAGCTGCACGAGAGGTAGGTATACTATCAGCCTTCACCTGCTGCTACACAGTCTGTGATTTTATTGCCTGTTTGATGATTCTCTACACCTTTAATTAATTTTAAAAATAGAAGTGACAAAAATAGGAAAAAACCAAAAACACACCACCTATTGCTTTCCCGTAAAGCATATTATAACTAACTTTCAAAACAGACAGCAGCAATGCTCACGGAAGCAGTTCACACAGCAAATTCTGAGCTTGTCATGGGTTAACCCCGACATGACAGACAGGTGCCTGGTCGAATCGTGTTTCTCTCAATGTTATCTATAAAAATCCCGCGGAAGGCGGGAGTGGGGATCTTTCTTCCGGTCCAGGGTTGGTGGCGGCAGCCACGGCCCCACCGGGCCCCGCCGGGCCGGGCCGGGCCGGGTGTCGCTGCCTTTGTCCCTTCCTGAGGCACAGCCCGGACTCTGCTGGGGCTCTGGGGGGTGCGGCCCTCAGGCTCCCTCCGGCGCGGCCTCTCCGGGACGGGGTTTTTCCCCTCCCGGGACAGCGGGGCACTGACGGAGCCTGCAGTTCGCAGCAGCCAGCACACACTGCACGGAGAACTGAAGAAACAGCCCTGCATCCAGCGGCGAAGCGGGACGGTAACATTTTCCACCATGGTGATTCCAAAGCCAGAGAGAGAAAGAGAAAACCTCGTCATGTGAGACGGAGCCGAGATGGCCACGGGAGGAAAAAGGGCGGTGCCGCGGCGTCCCCGCGGGCAGCTTAAAAGACTCCTTGCCTTGCTGTGGTATGAATATTGTAATATCCCAGACTGTTTGTCTCTTTAATCCAGTTAAAACTCATGGGGGATGGACAATTTTAATGGATGTGTGGCTTGTAAAGGTTGTGAAGAAAATGCCCATGCCAGGTTTATCAGAAAGCAGAGGCTTATAAACTTGGTGGCAAAAAAGGAAAAGCCTTAGAATTTCAAGCCGCAGTTACTCATCCGAAAGAGTAATACCCCCATGGGCTGGCCCATGTTCTAAAGTTGAAGGAACCGCGAGAGGGTTTTATGGAAAAAAGGAGACTTTACATCACTGCAGATGGTTTTCTGCTGCAGGAGGTGGCAGTTTGGAGAACCACGTAAAGCAGGAAGAAACCTTTTTCCTTTCTTGAGAACTGCCACATGGATTGAGGGAGAGGAGAAGGAGGGGGAGGGAGAAGAGAAGTTCTGGCTGTATGTTCTGATTGGTTTTTTCTTTCCCTTTCTTTTCTTTTAGGTCTGTAAATAAACTTTATCATAGCATATAAGTTGTGTGTCTGCTTTGCTGTCTCCTAATGGTTTATCTCACAGAAAGAAATCAGGGAACAGTGCATAAATTGACCATAAAACCGCTACAAGCTGGAGCCCAGTTCTGCAACATGAGATGTTTACCAAAGGGCAAGATGGGGTTTCTGTTACTTGGCCACAAAGGGCTTGACTTAATGAGGGAACCAGTTTCTGTAGTCTGTGTTATGCAGGAAGTCAGGAGGAATTTTTCCTTGTTGCTAGGTGTGGCACTCGCGTAGGTCTGTATAAACAGGAGAGCCTGGAAGGTCAATTATTTAATCTCTTTTTAACAAGTGAAACTGCTATAGTTCTTGCAAATCTTATATGCTTCAGTCAATGGGGATGGGGGAAACCTTTAAACTGACGCTTTCCGTAGCCAGAAGTAATGGGAAATTATGGTTGAATTCAGTCTGCCTTTTCCTATCATCAGACTGCTCATTCTTGATCTTTTTCTTGCAGGTCTGCCGTAATTCCCATTACACGGTGGTAAGACAGGAAGGTTTATAATGAGGAAAAGCCTGTAGTGAACAAAAGAGGGGAGAAGGCATTTTAAAGTATGTCTAAAATTAGCAAGATATAATAGTGTCTCCTTTTATTTTTGAGAAAAGTAATGTAAATTGAAATTTGACTAGAAGTCCTTGAAAGTATTGCTCATCTTTCAGAACCAGATTTGCCTGATAATTGGCTGCCTTTGTTGTCTTCTCATAGCAAGGACCACCTACGTGGTACAGCCACAGCGAAAAGTCTATGACACTTTAAAGGACTCCATAATGTACCGTGGGAACGGCATATATTACTAATAAACACATTTTCAAAGGCTGAACTTGACTAAATGGGAGAATAATGCAGAAGAAAATGCTGATTTCCTTTTAATTGCTTCGGTAATTTGCAGCGCTTACTTACGAAATACTAGCACAGGAAGGATGTGCTTTGCTTTGCGTATGTTGAGAAGTAACATTGGACCATCACTTTTTCTTAGCCGATTATTAACTAGGAGGAACATCACAGCTTAGATTGAATTTACTAGCCTCAGAAAGCCTTGCAAACAAGATAAATGCAGGGTTGGGAAAGATATTATTTCCTTATGAGATCGAGTGGCTTTCTGCAGAAGTTACTGGACTTGGAGCTAAGAGAGTTGACTGCTTTAGCTGCCTCAGGTAAAAATTTCTGTTCTTGCTCAGTGTGCCACTGGGTTTACTTACCCTCTTTTCTTACGATTAGTTGTTTGGTTTTTGTATTTATACCCTGGTCTGGCCGCATAGCAAAACTGATCTTGATATAGTCCAGTTTGGGCTGTCAGCAAATAAGTACCTCTGTCATCACCTGTGAAGATTGAATATTTGGTGATCAAAATGCATCTGCCTTAACCTACTAGATATATGCAATTTTGCTTGCTTCCTAGGTAGGCCTGGGGTCTGGTAAAGACCTGGAGATGTAAAACTGTACATGAGATTCTCCCATGTTTCTCCAAATTCTCATTAACTTATGTAGAATTAAAATAAAAGCACAAAAAAATCTCACATGCAATAGGAGATGCACATATTTCTGGACCCCAGATAGTCTGACCAAATTCTCTCTGGCTGATATAATTCAGAATAGTATTGGTAAGCTTGTGCAATGGATTTAACTTGGCTAGTTTTGAGACAGAGAAAAACAGCAGCAAAAATTATGCACAATGAAGAGCAATGCTCAGAACTGTCAGCTTTCCCCAAGCATACTGCTTTGATTCACAAGGTCCTTAAGCCAAAAAGCTGCCTTATTATTATTCCTGTCCCACAACATACTTGTCTTTGGACAACTGTGCAAAGTTTGCATTATGCTCAATTCATCCAAGTGATGAGGACTGGCTGATATACAAAGGAACATTCACTTAAAGACCATGCTAGGGCCTTGAAAAAGTCCACCTGAAGGGGTGTTGGCAGCTTTTATACAGAAATAGGTATATTTGTGGTAGTGTTAAGGAGTATGGTGCTTAATAATTCAGAATACTGTTCCTGTGCATCCTCAGAAAAAGCATTCCACTCCCTCCTCTAAGTGTGTGGTAGCTGTGGTAGCTGGAGAACTATTTGGTAGATCAGGGAGGAACCCGGGAAAGTAAGCAGCTATCATCTGCTGTCAAAATCTCACCAGGCCCCTCTGTGTGCTGAAGTGCCTGAAATTTCACTTGTAAAATAAAGTAGTACAAAAGTGGGGAAATACTATTCTCTGTTTGTGATCCTGCTAACGTATCACATTGCTGGGCTGTGTGGACAGGGATGCTGGTTCTCTGATATCTGTAATTTACGAGTGCTTTTCCTTAAAGTCTCTGTAGATCAAGTAGATAGAGTAGCAGACTCTTTCTGTCACTTGCTGCAGCAAGAAACTGAGCACATTAATTTTCTGGCATCAATGCTCTTCAACTGGCAGCTAGGGAAAATGCCATCTTCTTTGGCGCTTACCTTGTTATTGCTTCCAAACTATTCTGAGACTTAGTGATCAGAGGTTATAGGATTAAAAATAAATTAAATATTTAAAAAGCTGAGTAAAAAAACCCACAACAATTAAGAAGTAGAGTAACAAGGCTCCACCAAGCATTGAAATCAGAGGAGCAAGGGCACCTGTTGGGTGGGGGTTACATAGAAAGGCTTTTGTTGGTTAGACTACTGCCTTTTGTACCGTGTGAGCAGAAAAGTACAGTCAGTAGAAAACAGTAGATTCCTTGTATTACTGGTTGAATATCAGAAACTGAAAACTTACATTTGTTCCAGACAATAGAGAGTTTGTTACCATTAGCTGACCCAGGACTTCTTCCCTTGATGTGTTTTCCTAAAGCACCGTAGTTGAGAAGAACACGTGCTTCAAAAGGACCATGAGGAAAGACAATCTGAATAATATTTATTATTAATCTACCCTTTTAATTGATTGACTTATTTTTTAGTGAATCCAAATTTCCAAATGCAGAGTATTTATAAACATTTGTGGATTTTCCTAAATGAACAGACTTCACCTGAGGGTAACTTACAAAATGTTTTGATTACAACGTAGCCATACACATATGGTTAATCCCTGATTACAGGATATTATGTCTATTCTGTGTTTGGCTGAACGATGAATTTTAATCAGTAACAGAAGTATCATTCATCTTTTTATTAGTGGAATTTTCAAGAATCAGAGCAATTTACAAAAATTTTTCACAGGGGTCTACAAACTCACAAATTATATAACCAAATTATTGTAGCCAGTATAGAATTTTATTGCTCTGTATCATAACAGTCTCAGGGTTCTTCTTCCCAGGGCAACAATGACACACTTCTTTAAATGTTTGTCTAAAAGCAATTTTTAGTTTTTCATCTATAAGTGGTTTGCTGTTTAGTCCTTATCAGAATTAGTCCATTAAGAACCATGTAGCTGAAACTTATGATATAAAAATTATACATAATGCATATGTATACAGATATATGTATACAGAGATACAGATGTATCCTCTGACAGTCCCCAGGATCTATGATGGATCCTGGCCATCATCTTATTTGCCTTTTTGGCTTCTGCAGCATGATGACAATGTCTGTGGGGAGAACTGGGCGATGTGAATTCTATGACACCCATGGCAGCAGTTAGCTCTGGAATCGCTCTTCTCAAATCTGAGGTACCCACAGAAAAATAGGGGTATTGCCTTTATGCTGGAGAGGGCTGTAGGAAAACAGGGCATTCAAGTTCACAGCCTGATTGTTCATACTTATTCCAGAGGTTACTCTTGAGCATTTGATGTATAGTTTCAAGTTACGGGATTAAACTTTCTCCTGATGCAAATTGGTTTAGTTGTCTTTGATGTCAGTGGCTGAACTCCCTGATTGAGCTTGGCTCGTACAAAAATATCCTCAGAGAATATTTTTACCTCTCACACACCCACATTGTGATCCTGAATGGTGAATTAGGAAAGAATAATTTTCTGCAATACAGTTTCATATCTTTTTGGGATGATGCTTGACTTGTATATAGTGTCCTCAGATTTTACATGCAGAAAATTAAGATAAGCATGGGTGTGAATGAACCGGTTACATTTCTAAATGTTATAACTACTCCAGCCCCTTATTACGCATGCTGAAAACCCATGTAGAAAATTAGCACATTCTGTACTCTTGTAGAGTTTATTACAGTAAAGCTTTCAGAGAAAAGTATTATCCCCTACATCACAACCTTTCCTTAGTTTTGCAGGTTTTTCTACTTCTGACTGATCTCCTTAGACTTCCAGTAACATACAGAAATTTAATATTCAGAAATACAGTATGTCTATACTTATCTTATTGTCTCAGTCCATTATAAAAAAGGTCAGATGGGGGACATAACATCTTTCTTTCTAACAGACTTTCTCTGTCATTTGCTTAAGTCATTTGACTGCAGAATAAGCTGACTTTGTACTTTCCCATAGATAGTAAGCAGTTAGAGGCCCTTCAGGATCAGTATATTTATGCCCAAGTATTCTGTTTGGAATGTTAGTGTTTGGAGGGCCTTTGGCTGCTGAAACTTCTGCTGAAAGCCTGGTTAATTACAGCCTTCAATGAGTTACAGGACGGAAATCTCCAACACTCCACTGAACCTGCAGCAACTTTTACGCAACCCCGGGGTTACGATGATGCCCTCCTATTGATGAACGTTTTGTGTTCCTTTTGACCCATTTTCACCTGTCATATGTGTGCTGGGATTGGCTAGGATAGAATTAAGNGGGGGGAGGCACAAGGAGCTGGGAGGGGACACAGAACAGTAGACCCCAACTGACTCCAGCGATATTCCATGACATATGGCATCATGCTTAGTCTGTAAAGTTGGGTGAAGAAGTGGGGGGAGGGGCGTGGGAACATTTGGAATAATGTCATTTTTTCTCCAAGTCACCGTTACGTGTGATGGAGCCCTGCTGTCTTGGGGANAGCCTTCAATGAGTTACAGGACGGAAATCTCCAACACTCCACTGAACCTGCAGCAACTTTTACGCAACCCCGGGGTTACGATGATGCCCTCCTATTGATGAACGTTTTGTGTTCCTTTTGACCCATTTTCACCTGTCATATGTGTGCTGGGATTGGCTAGGATAGAATTAAGTTTCTTCACAGTAGCTGGTATGAGCCGTTTTGGATTTCTGCTGGAAGCCATGTTGACAAAACAGGGGTTTTTCTCCTTATTGCTGAGCAGTGTCTACTCACTGCTCTTTTCTGCTCTTNTGGGGATGGCTGAACCTGCCTGCCTGTGGGACGCAGCAAATTAATCCCTTGTTTTGTTCTCGAGTATGCCTGGCTTTTGCTTTCTGGGGAGGATGTGAAGGCAACAGGGCCTTTTCTGCTCTGCCTGCCCCCAGTGCCCTGACCAGGAGTGGCTTCACGGCTCACCACCGGCGTCTCAAAGGCAGTACCTAAATTATCGGCTAGCTCCCTTTTGTCCCGTGAAACATAATAAATAAAAGAACAGTCTTTTGAGAACTTACAGAAAAATTTACCCAAAATGTTGTGTGGAAGCACAGCCCCGAGACAGAGGCTTTAGCCGCAGGAGGATGTTCGTATGGGGCTGGCGGCAGCCCTGGAAGCCTCCCCCACATCTGACGGCCGGGGCCAAGCGTCTTCATGAGCTCACAACTGCTTTCTTGTGACGTTTTCTGGAAGTTTTCCAAAGCTGGGGACTATTTCATCTGAAAAGACCTGAAATTGAGTGAGGCGACCGGGTCGAAGTGAGTGGGCAGCAAAACGTTTGGTGCCTGACGGCTCAGCGCGGGGGGTGATAGTCCCAGCACGAGCTGATGAGGGTGGTAATTTTGTCCTCAAGTCGCTTTTTCCACGCCAAAGAACTTTTTTTTTTTTTTGAGGAAAAATGCTGCGCTGAAAAGCGTCCCTGTACAACGCTCCGCGGCTCTCTGCCTGAGGAGGAGGAGGTGACTGGCGGCGTGGGAAGGGGAGGGGCGGGAGACAGTGCGGGGATGCTCGTGCGAGGCGGGGATGAGGAGCAGGACGGCGCTTCCAGTTGGGGGGGACAGATAGTCGTGAGTGTCACAGCAAGGTGAGCTGTTTGGCAAAGCCCCGAGTTTTGCTTCAGGAACGTAAGTTTTCCTGCAAAGCAGTTTACTGCTGCCTGAGTGAAAGGTATATCGCTGTTCCCAGAAGTGCAAAGCTGTTTGCTGCGCCTGTCCCTCTGTAAAGGCGGTACTCGGCTTTTGCCGCTCTGAGGTGATGGCTGGCTCCAGGTCGCTTTGTTAGAGACAAGGCTGATCAAGTAATTTAACGGGCAGCAGCTGGGTGTGAGCAGAAACCTGAGGTAAGCCTTGTGACCGGGGCAAGGAAATAATGCAGTTGGGGGGTTGTTTAAAAACATCTGAGACGGGGCCAGCATGAATTAAACCTAAAGATGCTGCCGACTCTGCCCAGCACTCAGATGGGGTTTGCGATGTCTCCGCTTTGCTGCTGGACGCATCATGTCTTTTTATTCAGAGTATTCGCGACACGCTGAAGTATCTGACTGAACTGGAGGAGCCAGAGCTGTGGTTGTTGCTAGGGGATAACTCCCAGTACAGTACGGGGAGTGAGCACCGCAGCGGCACGACGTGAGGCAGTGGACGCAAAGTGAAATGTGGGGTTGCACAGAGGGGTGAGCCCGAGCCCCGCCGACTCCGGAAGGCCGGCTGGCACATCCCTTTGTGCTGAGCAAACCACTATCGGAGCAGCGTCTAAGCTGGTAGAATTAAAATAAAGATTTTTTTTTTTCCCCCCCTGGGTGCAGCTTTGTTTTCCTCCTTCTAGCAGGTTTTGCGAAGGAATGCTATGCAGCCTTCTACATGTGACCGTGTGACTACGGTGTCGGTAGAATAATAATAATAATAAAAAAAAGTGTTATTTTCTGGTTATCTCGGCCTGACCAGAGAAAAATTGACAATTTTATTGTAAATCAGCTGGAAAAGGGCACCAAGAAAAGGGTCTTTAAACAGCAGCTTCTTTTATTAGCAGCAGCCGGTGACTCCAGCCATCTCTTGCTGCATTCCCAGTGCCCAGCGTGGCAGTCCGCACAGGCTAGGGAGGGAAACCCTCCGTCCTCGCCTGTCTGGCTGAGGTGTTGCTGTGCTTAGCAGCTTCTATCAGGGCTTCGCGGTAGGTGTGTGCAGTCCCAGGCTGACGGGGAGAGCTGTACCTTTAACTAAAAAGGGATGTGCATTGCTCCACTGCAATCCTTTCTAGTAGCTTCAGAGTAGCAAACCTCAGTGCAGAGTCTGGGGCTCGGTGCACGAGAGCAGAGCTCTGCAGTGCACAACCAGTCGTATCAACTTTGTAAAGGACTCGCCTTTTAATTTTTTTGTAATTCCTGAACTTTGCAAGAGAGAAGAGTCTTTCTATCCGTCTGAACCATGAGTGGCTGTTCAAAGAGATGCAAGCATGGGATTGTCAAATTTGCCCAGACTATTTTTAAACTCATCTCGGGTACTCTCAGCAAAGGTAAGGGAAAACATTTTAGCTCATACCGTTTTTCTGTTCTGTTAGGTTTGTGGGGGGAGTTTTTTAGGCTTGAAGTGGTTTATTATTTGTCTCTTCGGAGGTGGTCTGGTCTAATTCTGGGAATTGGCTGCTCTGAAAGAAGTTGCTGTGTGTTGTGAAGATTGGAGTTGTGCTTGAAAGCCTTATGTAATTGTTTCTACCTTGTGTAGTTTGTAACCTGTTTTTATCAATCTACCCTGTCCGGCAACTGTAGTGAGCTATTTCAATGCGTTCAGAGATGTGTTGGTGAAAACAATTGATGTGCAGCCTAAAACATTTAAAGACTTCCTAACTGTCAGTAGCGGGTATTTCTCTGTCATTTTATGCTTTGCTGTCTCTGTTAATTTGAAGCACGTGTGTACCTTGCTTCAAAATCTAGGTCATTGCTTACTGCATACATTTGAAATACCTTTTGCTTATCTAAGTTTGGCTCGTCACCTGCACCTTGCGTGCTTTCCCATGTGCAAGTGAAAGAGTACCAAACTTATTTATGCTGCCGTCTTTACTAAAATCAGACAACAAACACAATAAACTCTCTCTTCTTCTTTGTAGTCTAGTAGTTCCTCTGTTGGTGCATTCAGGTAAGTTATGTTATTTTTATTGGCCATTTCTTTCATCATACTTCTCAGCACACCTCTGGCAGCTATTTATGTGAGTATCGGTGATCTCTGTGGAGAGTCCTGGCAACAGTAAATAATGCTATACTTGAATGCTGCTTGTCTGTTGAAATGTGCTCAGTTCTTAGGTGAGGGTCAGACTTCTCCAAGTTTTTTGTGTTTATTTGGAGGGGGGTGGTTTTGGGAATTGATAATAGAGTTCAAGCTAAATGATTAGCATAGATATTTGTATAAGGCTGAAGAGTCTCTGTTATGATGGAATTTTTTAGAAATACAAGTCAAGCTCTTTTTAATGTGGTCATAGAAAAGGAGCAAAACCAGAAACACATTTTTCATATAAGTTTAGAATTCTTGGAGGTGTGTGGCTGTGTTGGTTGTGTGGAGTGCATGCATATGCTCTAGTATGAATTTAAATGTTTAAGTTGTTTCTTAGGACAAACTAAAGCAGGCTTAGATAACTTTTAAAATAGCAAATGTAAAAGTGCCAAGAACTGTTAAGAGCAGCTTACTTTTTCAGAAACTGGGAAAATTTATTCAGTCTGTCTCTCTAGAAAAGAAATGTCGTTCTTAGACAGGTTTCTCATATTAACCTTACTGGCTTGCAAAAGAAATCTGCACCAGAAGAATGTCTCTTTCACATTAAGGATACTGGACAGGTTGGTTGCTTTAAAAATCAAGATTGGTTTAAAATTACATCTGTGTCTACTTAATTCTTCTTCTTCCTCCATATCCTGCCAAACACCAGCAGAGGAAAGATTAAAAAACTGTAAAAGTCTGTCATAAAAAAGAGCTGACAGATGTTGGTTATAATTCATTATTAATGCCAAGATATCTCTCTTACTATTAAAAACAAGTGAGAAAAACAAATTACTTGTCATGCACCCAAGAAGAAGCAGTGGTGCTGTCTGCAAGATCTTGTCTTCTACAGCAGATCAGTATGGTGAATTTGGTGTACTTCGTTTGTGTTTTTTTCATGAGATAATAGTATACATTGTGTACACACAATGTATAATAGGTGTATGCTATTATATGTGCAAGTGATTGATGGTTAATTTGGTGCTATTTGTTTGAGCTCCACTGCAGGTAAGAGGAAACTTGTGTTCTGGTCATATTTCCCCACATGTTCATCTAGAGCAGTTCATCTAATGGGGTGCTTTCAAGCAGCCCTTGTGTTTCTTGACATAATAAATACAATAATAAAATGAGACTGCCAGAGTTGCCTTTGCTTTGGCAATGGGACAGATGAAAATTTGAGTCTGACAACAGAATAGCACTATATGAAGAACTAGAAATTAAAGTATAAAATGTCCAAGACATGCCACCTGCTGCCTTCTGAAATGTGCCAGCATTGCGCTATCGTAGTCATTGCAGCCAATGCGATGGTGTTTTACCCATCTCTTTCTCATGCCAGTGTCTCACTTCAAGCTGTTTGGATGAGATAAGAGTGTCTTCCTAGCTTTCAAAGAATTTAAAACTCTAATAGACTTCCTTTTTTTCCCATTCAGCTTGTGTTTTGAACCGAGGCAACCTAATCCAGGAAGGAATAAACCACATGAATTAGTTTGTTGCACAGACATCAAAGACGTGGTATAAATAGAATAAATGTTTTCATAATGTTACCTATGAAAATCATTGCTAGAAAGAAAGTGATTAGAAAAAGTATTGTTCAGGATTGTTGAGTTAAGATAAAAAAATCAATGTTTGTATGTCTATCCCAAACCTTATTGTTTAGTATTTCTTTTAGTAAAATTTCTGCATGTGAAGCCAAGAAATAGAAACTGTTGAAAATCACTATTAATGGTTTTTTTAACTTATACCATGTACATCCTTTTGCATATTCAAGTATTATCACCTGTGATTTTCATCCAACTCCTGCCTCATTTCTTTCATACTATTTAATGTGAGATTTTATTTTTACTCGACATACCTTTTACAAGGAAAATCCTTTACTACGCACAAGTTTCACTCTCTTCTTATGCTTGTGCTCTTCTGTGGGTTATTGCAGTTGGAGATACTCCACAGTTCAATTGACATATAATCCTTAGCTGTGCTCTATGACTTCTGCTTGTTTTAATATTAGCATTTGTTATTTACAATAGTAAAATGAATCTGCAGCTATGAAGTCCTTCCTTTCGCAGCAAGGTGTGAGGAGACTGCAGCCTCTCCCTGCAGTGGGCAGTAAGGGAAGAGGCACACTGATAGGCTGCACCACTGTGCAGCCATCAGCCTGGGTGGTACGTCCAGATTTACATCTGCAGCAAGTCTATGAGGCTGTAAGCCAAGAATTTCATAGCTGGTACTTCTGCAAGATGGACTTGCAAATTTTGCCAGCTTCCTTCTTAGTATGTTCTTAATTGGAAAGTCTTGGTACCAGAGCAGACATCTTTGCATCTGTGTGAGGGAAGGCCTCTTCCACCAAGAGCTCTGTGTAGTGAGAGGTATATGTTGAAGAAAGCATGCCTGGAGAAGCATGCCCTGTTTTGCTACCGGTACAGTGCATTAGCTTCAACAATCATCCAACCTGTTAGCTTACTTTTTAAGCTGTTGCCACACTCCTGCCTTAGCTTTTTAGGTACTAACAAAACAGGATCTCTTCCCGTTCCCAATCCATTTGGTTACCCAAACCTCTGTACCTGTGCCAACTGAACTTTCACTTTCCTCCTTGTGGACATAGTTGTCCTATATCAGCTTTTGGGGGTTAGCTTTTTTTTTTTTTTTTTTTAGTTTTGACCCCCACTCCCTTTGATTTGCTGATCATACTGAAAAGCAAACTCTGGCACTGTTCTGTTAGTAATGTTGGAGAATGCACGTACTGGGTTAGTATTTCAGTCTTCCTTACAAGAAATGATACAGAATTGTACAACATTAATGAGAATAATTAAACTGTAATGTAATTAATTTAAATCTGTATCTAAGCCCTGAAACTTCCCTGTGAATGATAGCTCCTAGTGGTTCATCAGCTGTGGGGTGAAAAAGCTTGTACCAGTTGTGTCCCAGATGCCAGTCAAATACAGTATGCAGGGAGTATCTGGTGTTCCACCTGTGTCCAGTTGCAATTTGAAATTTGGCTGAGAGAAACAGTTATTTTCAGAGAACAGAGACTCTCTCTACATGCATCTGAGCATTCCTAGAAGTCTTGGCTCTGGAAACAAACATACCTCTTTTGTGAAATGTCTTGGTGTTAGGCATGTAAATTTCTGTGGTTACTTTGGCTTGCTGCATTAATTAAGATATCACAGATGTATTTTACGTGTTGTGGTTGAAGAATGGCATTCCTCAATTTAGTGTTCCTACTGAAATGCTCCAAACCACGTGTTGCTTGCTAGCTCCCCTCTCTTCTTCCCCACTCTGATGGTCTGGAGAGGAGAACTGGAGGCACAAAAGGCAAAGATCATGGGTTGAGGAAAGAACAATTTACTGGAAACAGCAATGAAAAGACAACGAACAATAACTGCAAGAATACCAGTAAAAGAGTGTACAAGAAACAATTTGCACCCGAGCTCTCACCCCCAACGATACCTGACCGTTCCCTCAGCTACCCAAGTTGGCAGGCAGCCCTTCCCCGTTTCTCAGAAAAAGAGGTGAGGTGCTGCGGAATAACCCCTGGGTCCTGGCCGTGCCCTCTCCTGGATAGTGCAGAAATTAACCCTGTCCTGGCCAGAACCAAGCCACTATTTCATAACATTTTTTTTAATCATAACTTCATTTTTGTATCAGTTTTATAGTCTATGGAAATGACAGCCAGGGTAGGCTTCCTTGAGTGGCACACTTGTCTCAAATAAGGCAAGGCTATGATTTGACTTAAATAGAAAAACATACTTTTTGAATAAGCTTCGTTACCACACCCTGTATTTTATGCATGTATTTTTTTATATACAATTGGTGTCAGATGACTAGAGTGCAAATTTTGTAAAGTCTGTGTATGTGTATTTTTGTTTTGAGGGGATTTCCCAAAATGAGAGAGATCCATGATAAAAAAGTCTTTTTTGCACTATAACAAAGCTCCTTTTTTCAACAGGCAAGAAGAGTATGCCATGAGTACATACTGTACTGGTGTATAAGGGTGTAAAGGGTGTGTCTGCAAGTGATTATGTATATGGATCTGGCACCAGCTGATCTCACACAGAAAATTAGCACCCCATATCAAATGTAGAAGAAGAGTTTAGTAGTAAGTGCGAATTGTAGCTTTGTAAAGCAGCTGTACCTCCTAAGGCCCAAGGAAGCAATAGATAGTAACTAAGCCTGTGTGCTTATGAGGTATTTTCAGGTATTCCTGGGAATTGGTTTTATATTTTGTCTTTGTGTAATGGATTGCCATTTGTAGAGGTTGCTCTTCAACTTTTTTGAATGCCTGCCCTTTAATTGACACCTGGTAAATTGAGTCACCAAATGCCAGTAAAACAGCAGAAAAAATGCAACTTAACATCTTGCAACAATTGCAACAATCTATTCTAGATATTTATTTTTTACTGCCAAGCAGAAAGAACAGAAACATACTGACTAATTTTTACCAGAACAATAATCAGACATCCACCAGTAAACATGAGTGTAGGCCAGAGGAAAGCAAAGAGGAGGCCTTTTGAGGGATAAAGCCTGCTTAAAATGACATTGGTCTGTGTTCCTCCTGGGTCATAGTAACAAGGGAAAGTCTGGTATTTTTTGAAATTGCTTGCAATTGTTTCTATTTGTGCTTTAACTTCTTTAGAGTTCTCCAACTTGTCTGGGACGTACGAGCACTGAAATAAGAAATCAAGGTGATTCATTATAACAAAATACTCTAAGACAAAGCTTGTAATTAAGTCAGATTGAGTGAAAAAATCACATTACTGCTGACAAAATGTTCTGTGGTTTGGCATCCCTGCAGACTATCTTGGTTTCATTGTGTTCATTTGCCATGCCATGCTTCCCTCATGCCATGCCATGTTTCCATCACTATGTCTATGCCCCCAGTCTGCAGATTTAGAGATTGGAGTTACATTGTTGGAAACCAATAACATACATGCTCAAAAAACCCCTGCAGTCTTTGAGACTGTCATGTCTTTATTACACTGCCAAGCTTCTGTTCCTAACAGAGCTTCTAGGCACCGCCACAGCGGGAAAGTGTTAGTAGTGCAGAAATTCACACTGGCTTGTCAGTGTGCAGGAGAAAGAAGTTGTTTTACTGCACGCTTCTGATTTTAACTAGTAGAAAAATACAGCAAGCATGGCTTTTGGAGGCTTCCTACTTGTCCTTGTGAAACAGAACTATTTTGACCTGTAGTAATAATGCAGAGTTATTTAGTCTTCAGTGGAAATACTCTTTGAAGCAGTTTGTTTGTTTGTTTTTCATAACCTTTTTTTTTTCTGCAGTATTATTTTGTGTACATAATAATGATTGAATGTACTAAACTGGAACCTGCCCAAGGCAAAAGCAGGGATGGTTCCTGACCTGAAAATTTTACTTGCATTAATGCAAGTAGGTAGGTTATCAACATATTGCCTCCCCTTGTAGTGAACAAGACTCTTGTTTCCATCTGTGGTCGGTAATTTCTGCTTTGCTCTTCCATTGCATGTAGCTTTCCCTGGGACAGTCACTATAAAGATAGGCATTAGCTAGAAAAATTCTCTTCAGCTCAAGTGTTTTATGCTATTAGGTTTACACTGTGTGAAGCTTTAATCTGTATAAATTCTTTGCACTTGTAATCTGAGCACGTATGTTCTGGATTCTGAAAGCACTTCAATCTTGGGCATCCAAGATCTGAATTTTCATATAAGAGAGTTGTTGAGGTGCAATAACGCCTCTGAAATACTCGTGGGTTTGGAACTGGACTGAACCTGACCTTCCTTGGAATAGGGTACCTGAAGGAGTACTTTTTTGTTCTGGGGGAGCAAGCCTGAAAATACTGAGCACTCTGCTGATTACCAAGCAGAAACACTGGTGGGAATAAAAGGATAAGACCTTTTGTTTTCCCCTTCCCTAATCTTTCACAGACCTCTAATGCCAAATGAATATTATTCACCTGCATTTCTGTCCCAGCTATGTTCCACTATTCTGTTCCACTCATCCTCTGGGGAAGAGATCCATAAAAATGATTAACCAAAGGACCTCTACCACAATAGTCAGCGTCTCTGCCTTACGCAGGTGCTTGTGACAGTGCCACTGGCCTCTCCATGAGTCCGGGAAACTGTTGCAGACCAAAACAAAGACAAATGGGTTTTCTGTGTGATAATTGTCCAGAATCACTGATTTGTTTCTTCTGTCTGAAATGTGCATCATGTTGCCATTTTCTCTCCTTCTTTATTCCCCTTTTCATAAGATACACCTAAAATGCAAGTAAAATTGGGATTTGTGCTCTTACTTTGGATTGTTTTAAACTTGATGTCTCTTACATGCTAATCCAGCAAGAAACTGAGCAAGCCACAGCTTATAAACCATTTCTTACAATGGGTCTTAAACTGGGAGGCTTACATATTTGAAAATGTTCATAAGTGTTGTATATTCATGTTGATATAATTCCTTAAAATCATTAACCTTATCTTTAATGCAGTGTTTAAAATAAAATCCAAAACTGTGTAATTTTTGGAATGTTTTAAAATTGCTCTGATCTAAGCCCAGATATTCATATGTAAAAGGTAAGTAACTCCTGCTGTTACCGTGGTGCTTGGTTTAAAAACCATAAGCGCTTCTCCTCAAAAGTGTTTGATAGTAGCAGAGAATGAGCATGCAATCTGTGTTGCAAGTACCTTAGGATTTCTTTCCAGTGTATCTTCAGTCTGGTAGAGCATAACCTCCTGTCCTGAGGCTGTCAGATTAACCCACACCTGTAGACATGGATAAGGAAAGATTTCCTCATCCTCTGAGCCTTCGTTGTTTGGGCAGAAAACTTTGTCCTTGATGTTGGCTTTGAGTACCTTGCACACAGTTTCTGTTGTCCAAACACTACAAAAACAAGACAAAAGGTATTTCTTGGAAGCTCATCAGAAGCATCTGTGGCAAGTTGCACATGAAAATACATCTGTGTTTGGCGGCTTGGCTGGAGTTCATAGATGCTTCATCCTGCTGGGATGAACTGTGCCCACCCTGAATCTGTGGCTACACCTGGAGAAGGGCTGCCATAGTGAGAAAGTTCAAGAAAGCGTTGTTGCTGCTGTTTTTTATGCATTCTCTGGTTTTTAGTTAGATTCTGACCTCCCCATCTGTAACCGGTGTCATGTTATTCAAGAGAGCAAAATTGCAATGGATTTCAAAGTTTGGTAGTAAATACTTGGAATGCAGTACACTTCATATCTCAGAAATATTTTGACTGATTTCATTCAATAAGCCTCAGAACTCAGATCAGTACCCATGCTTTTCCCCGCTGCTCTTTTTCTTTATTGCATGGGCCTCTTGCATAAATAAGAAGCAGGATTTTTTTCTGGAAAAAGTTAGTTTTAGCTTTTGCTTATCCGTTTTTCTCAAGAGTTACTTTTCTAAAACTGATAACACAGTAAACTTTTGCTGACAGTATTACACACTGGTGGCAAAAAAGGTCAAGAAACAGTTTCACTCCAACTCTTATGAAACTAATCTTGTTACATGTATCCATCTTTTGTAATGCAATCTGGAGGCAGGGAAAAAAAATTAAATATATGTGAATTACTCTGTTTTAAAGAGAATGGTTTTCAAATAGTTTTGAGATTAAAGGTGCTCTAGCAAGAAGAATGAGGTGGATGTCCTTGCTTTCTCTGTCATAATCTTGAAATGTGAACAAGTGTCTTGTTACTTTGATATTTTGCAAATTGATTTTGTGTGTGTAGGCAGAACTTGCAAAATTAAATGAAGATGTGGGTATTAGTAACTCCTTCAGCATTCATTATGTTCTGCAATATATGCTGTGGCACACTGGGTTGTTGAAAGTGCTAGTTTCATATGATGGCTGATTTGGAAGTAGGATACAGATTGTTGAGTGAACAATTTTACCATGACTTCCGTTGCTCAAGTTTTATTAATCAGAACACTCTCCTGCACCTGAAAATGCTTTTTTTAACTGTTCTTATTTATGCAATTGTTAGCTTTTCATTGTCAAGTTTTGATAAGTGTGGTTAGCTTTTTGACTTTACAGTGAATGTTTTGATGTAGTCTGTTTGGTTTAGCTCTGAGGAGAAAAATTTCCTCTTTTTTGTGCTCACTTGTAAGTGCCTGACGAATTCTTGGCACACTTTTTTTTTTCTCTTCTGTCTTAAATCCTTATGAGCTCTTTGAGAGCGCTTTGTTTACTGTGCAAAGTACTTACGTATATTTTATCACTGTTTTAATTATTGTATATGATGCTAACAGGAAAAAGAATAACTTTGTTTCATAAACATATGGCTCTTATTACCTCTTAGTGTAAAATGGCACAATGGTGATCCCAATAAAAAAGTACATCATCATGGAGCACGCAACCATTCCCAGACCCAGGCAGAGGGCTCTTGTCTCGCCTCGCTTTTGTGCAGTCACCAACTTCTTTCCCAGCATGGTTCAGAACTGCAAAACTTGAACAACCTCTTTTTGGTGTAAAATAAAATACAGAAAAGAGAGGTAAAACATGACAGTTATTGTAGTTGTGCAACAAGTTTCTGAAATATAATACTATCAGTGGAGGAACAGACCCATTTTTGCAAAAACTAGAACTAAAAAATCTGAACCAAGCTTGCTGTGCTTTTTGTTATCATTAGACTCCTCTTTAACTTTTTTAATTTATCATGTAATACTTTAAGAAGTGTGCGTAAGGCTGCATGAAGAGAAAACCTTCCCAGAGTGAAATACTTTTTACATTATGCCTTTTCTTTTGGAGTAATTTGAAATGGGGTTGTCATATGTCAAAAGAATGGAAATAATTAAAAATTTAGCATTTGAGATTTCTGACTTCTGCATGTTTGCTTGGCCTTGTCCATTCAGAGGTGCTCCAGATCTGTGGAGGAGGATCTCCAAATCTGGTCCAAGGAATGTTGGTGTTACGCTAGGGAGCTAACTCTTGGGCAGAGCTGTCTGAACCTGAGCTCAGAACCAGCTGGCATTAGCCCCTCCACTCTCTTGACAAAGAGCATTTTAAATGATCCACCATAAATCTTCCATAATGTTTTGTTGAAGAGAATCTGGAAATTACTGCCTGGAGTCCATATGCCATTAAATCATTATGAGTGACATACAGGTTTCTGTAGAAATAGTCCAGAACTTTCACTACAACTTCAACTCATCACCAGTATCTGCTGCACTGACAGCTGTGATTGCCAGTTTGTCGGGTTTTGTTTTTTCACGAAAACATGGCACAAGCTATTTTTATGGTAAATGACAAGACTGGCAAGATTTGTGTGGGATTTTTGGAGATAAGAGAGGAAAGCAGAGAAGAAGGAGAAAAGGAAAATGTTACATTCATGCAGAATCAGTTTTCAGTTCTCCTGTGCAAGGCAATGGTGCACAGCTTTAGCTGTGCATTTTCAGGATTTTAGTTTCAGGTGTGTGCAACTATTTAGTGTTTATCCTTACTGGCTATTGTGCTGCTTGGTCAGAGGGGAAAGTGGAATAAAGGAACACTACTGGCCCTGGAGCACAGGCCCTGTGAGACCATATGGTACTGGAGTAGAAGGTCCTTATGGCATAATGGGGAAATAATGATAGATGACTGAAAACCTATGTTATTAGCAAGAAATTCTTACATACAGTAGCAATGATTAATCTTTAATTTTCTATGAGAAACTGAAAAAATGAAAGACTGGCACTGTCTCTGTGTCTTGTGGAAAACTTCTAGTGGCCTAGAGCTGTAAACATACTGAATTTTGATGAACCATAATATTTACAGAGCTGTCCCATTTACACTGAGAAGCAGTGGGGTAATCAACCCCCTTGTTACACAGAAAACAAGAACCGTGGGGCTATTAACCAAAGAATTAATGAGAAATCTAATGCCTGCTCGAATGCCAGCCACACAAGCAGAAGAAGTACCACAAAATCATCCTTCAGATAATCTAAAACTAGCAGATCATCTCTTTAAGACACAAAAGGAACTTGTATGTGTAAATTGGAAATTTTTCTCAAGTGGCCCAGAGGTTAAATGCAGTGCTGCTTCCCATCCTGACACCAGACAGGCTGCCTGACCCTGGCTCTCTGCAAGAGCTGCTAGGTGATGCTGTTTCTCTTGGCTCCCCCAGTTCAGACAGCTGCCCCACCCCAAAGAGAATAAGGACATATAAATTATGCAGAGAATGTTAACAAGAAAGGTTCATCTAAAAATATCACCCTGAGTGCTTCTATAGACATAAAAAATAACCAGCTAAATCTTTGGGCAGCGTAAACCAGGGGCACTTCCGTCATTGTTGCGTTGCTGTAGCAAATTAGCTGTAAATGTGGTCCCTAAAACTGAAATACACATTTTCTGGTGCATTTTTTTCTGCTTTCAAATGTAGAAGACCAGAAAAATCTGTAAGACTATTTCATGCATGTGCAGAAGAATTTAAGAGGAAACACAGGACTGCAAAAGAAACCTGTGTGCATTTTTTTCTTTCTAACATAAACATTCCCATGTACTTCTGCTGAAAATCCTTAATTTTCTGGCTCTCAAGACAAAGCAATGTTGCATACGCATAGAAAAACATGTTTACTTAGAATTTCTTCATTGTTTTAAAGGTTAATTTTTTCAGATTAAAAGAATCTTCTGTCTCATTGCTCTGTCTATGTATATTAGGAGTGTTGAAATAGTTGATTGTTTCCTCTGACAAAACTGTTAAATCTTTTAAAATCAAGCACCGCAGAAGACTTGATTGGCTTAAGAATTCTGAGCAAAATTGAACTGGGAGATGTTGAAGTGTATTAAGGAAGGCTTAGTCCAGCTTTGTGTGGTGGTTCCATACATATTAGGAATGTATAAATTGCAAATGTTTTCATAATGTTCCCTCTGCCTAATCTTCTTCAATCCAGTTAAATAATACAGTACATTAGCTGGGCAATTTCAGTGTATAATAAGCTGCTAGTCATAATCTTAGGAATGCCATCCACTCAGGTTTAGAATAGTCCCCTGTTTTGATCAGACAGCTATTTGATACTTGGTGGGAAGTCTTTACCTCCTCCTACTCTCCCATCTTTTGAGGAGTTTACAGTGGTGTGACCTCTGTGAGTTTAGATGGGACCTCTCTCTCAAGTTACTCCAGACTGCTCTTAATTTGAGTAAGGTATGAATAGCACCAATGAATTTATCTCGCTTGCAGAAGAAAGGCTGCTGAATTCCTCTCTTGAATTTAAGTTGGGAATAAATATTAACAGTGAGGTAGTGTTGTGGTTTTTTGGTTTTGCATTGAGTTGATTTATCCCACACTACATAGTGAATCTCCACTGAACATTTATCTATTCCTTTCAGATGAACATTATGTTCTAATACAGCATCATACCAAGAAGAGTGATGCAAGTCATCCACATCTCTAAAGTGCTGAGGACTTTTTAAACAGGCCTGTACCCTTTGGTCTCTACCGCTTCTACATGCAAAATAGCCATTTGTTTTCTCCTGTCAAATGCAAACTTAAGTTACCTTGTTTTATCCTCAAAACACTTTGTATAAACAAAATTAAAATTACCAGCTTTGCTGGATTTGTAAGAGAAGTATAGTATTTGGTGACAGTTTATTGGCCAAATGCTTTTTGTGAGAAACAGTAGGCAAAAGTTTTAGAGTTATAAATATGAGCTCTGTACTGGTTAGGTTACTGAAACAGAGCTCACATTTACATACTTACTACTGTCTCTGGGTAGAGTTAGCTGCATCATTAGCACTTGCTTAACTGTGTTTCCATAGGTTTTTTAACACTGCTTAGATTCTTCCTTTCTGTTTCAATCCTACTCATCATTTTCTCATCTGCTGCCTCTCCACTTACATCAGACTGTAGTCAAAATTACATTAGTGTTAGCATTTTCTTTCCCTTTCCCCACCCTCTGTTTCATCCTCTAGAAGTTATCAGCATTTCTCGCTGGTGCTGGGGGAGTACTGCGGCCGGGGAGCACCAGTTTTTTTCAGTACTTAATAAGCTTTCTGTGCATCTGGGACCAAAAATACTGTATGTCACAGAATAAGGTGATGCTGAGCCCCAGTGGAAAACTGCACGGACAGCAATATTTTGACTGTGTAACGATACAACTATGTTTATTTTATGAAATATGCTGTATTGTTTTGCTTTATTACTGAACTGTTTACCTGATGTGCCACTAGAGTGAGTTAAAGAAGTTAGCTTTTGGTTTTTTTTGTTTAAAAACATATGCAGTTGTTTAAGACTAATTCTGTTAGCTTTTAAACATGGTGGTTCTTAAAAAAAAAATGGGGGAAAAAAGACAGAAGTTACTTGATCGGTTCTGATGTTCTGAAATCTTTCTGGAGTACTTTATCCTTTGATTCTATGCTGTACAGAAGGAATCAGTTTAAGAGCAAATTTCTGGGGAGCCTTAAAGAGTTCACATGCCTGGGTCCTCTCTAACGTGGGGGTAGGTAAGCACAACCTCTAAAGTAATGCTGAACACCCAAAGCCATGAAACTTCTAAGAATAAAGGTGTATTCACCATTAAAATGTATAAGAACTATGGTCTTCTATGGTCTACAGACTCTTAATTTGTGAAAATATTATTCCTATCTTTGCTAACAGTTGTGAAGAATGATCAGATTGCATCCAGTTACAAAAGAAAGAACAACTCAGTCTGCATGCTACAGAGAAGTTATCTGCACTGTCCTCCATAGTTCTGCAGATATAGAAAGCCTTTTGCTTCCCAAAACACTGTGCTTTTAAGAACACAAAGCTATCACATGCTCCCAAGGAAAAAACACTTGTTGAGATATATACTCACAGTTTTTGATGAAATGCTGCTTTCTCTGATGAAAAAAAAATCCTTTATGTGACAGACTTGGGATAGTAGTGGAGCTCAGAGCTGAAAGGGATTTTTATAATTTTTTTTTTTCCTTTCCTCTACTTCTCTGGGTTTGCTTTGCTATGGCTGAATTCCTAAGTTAGTTCCCCTGTTACAAAGCCTTTTGTAACCATAAATGGTAAGGTATGAAAGAGCACTATCCTTTTGGAAATAAATTGCTGGAAACCAGGAAGCCACAATACTAAGACTGAGCTTTCTCAGACACTAGAGCCCTTTTACAACACATTCTGGTGAATTCGTGTTAAACTATGGCCTTATGCCATTTGTACAACTTTTTTAGTTTAGAAATTTGACAGATTTTTGGGTAAGATTTGAGGAATTGAACTGTATTGATGACCAGTGGTATTGATTCTTAATAACCTGAGCCATTACTAGCTGTGTGGGAATACTTTATTGCCACTGTTTTCAGTGAGTATGGATACAACAGGTGCTAAAATTCTGATTGTACATCAGAGACCTATAGGTAAGAACATCCATCATGCCATAGGTGCATTGGTGTCCAGCATGTTCCTCTAGCCAAAAAGCCAAACCTGTTTCTGGGGCATATAAACAGATAACTCCTAGCACATAGCACAGAGCTTCAGAAAAGAGCTATTTGGTTTTGGTTTGTTTTTGTTTTTTTTTTTTTTTTTTTTTCCCTTGAGAGAGGAAAACTATTATTGGGAGACTAAAGGAATTTAAATGAGTTTATCACATTAGGAGAGAACTGTAAACAAGGATATTTGCCCCTCCCTCCCCACTTTAGGTATCTCAGAATTAGCTGTTTCAGTTTAAACTGTTCTTCTAAGCTTGCTTTTGGTAAAAGAATTGAAGTTGACATACTCAGAATGTTCATGCTGTCTGAAGATAACTGATGAACCTCCATCAATAGAAACCTTTTGTATTATTACAGATGCAGAAGAGAGCACAAAAATCTAGCCTGGATTTGAATAACTGTCTGTCAGAGAGTTACAGCTAAGTAAGAGGAAGTCTGCTACTGTAATCTAGATTGGAAAGACTTATGATCATAATAATTTTATAATATTTGAGAAGTGATGTAGAGAAATTTTAAAAATTACATTTGAAGTTGGAAAAAAAGAGTCTTATGAACAAAAGTTATTTCTGGATAAAACAGGATCTGGTTGGGTGGAGTTTTTATCATTTTTGATGCTTAGTAATCAAGACTGGGCATTTCAAAGAGGCAGGTTCTGCTGGCTCAGGCTTTTAATGAGGAATTCATTGTAAGTGATTTTTGGATTCTGTGATTCAGGATTCAAGGTAGAAAACAAGGTAAGCCATGCTGAATGAAATTCATGAATCTTCAAATCAAAGATTTCTCTTTTCTCCTCTCCCTGTATGCCTTAATTCCAGTGGCTAATACTCAGACATCCTTTCTAACTGCTACACTAAAGAATTCTACTGCAAAATTAACACAAAACTTGTGAATTCCAGAGCCAAAATATAGATTAAATATTTTGAAGTTTCCACAGTGTACTGAAGAAGGTGCCAGAAGAGCGCTTTGGCTCAGCTTGAGGTGTGCCGGTGGTTTATTTGAATAGACAGAAGCTATTCTCCAAGTCTGGTGCTACACACTTCCTTTTCTTGTTTTGTTTCCTCTCACATACACTGCTGATGCACAAGTCTAGGTGGCCACTGACTCTTGGAGAGCTAACCCAATAATATGATGTGGGTGTGCAAAAGGGAGGTGCTATACTGATACCTACTTCTCACCTTGGGATATTTCAGTATGCTACTGATCTGTACCAAGTGACACGTATACATTGGAGCTTTATCAAAGGCAAACCAGATGCTGTATTATAAACTGTAATTCTGTAAATCACAGTCTAAAATAGCCTTTGTCTTCTGAAAATCACATGGAATATTTTTTTTGCAGCTTGAGTATTAGGAGGAGAAAGTGAACAATGTGGTGGTTGAAATCACCATGCACTTTTGCTCTTGTGCTCCTTTCCTTGCCTGCACCTCCTTGTAGCTTTGCTCCTGGCTCTTATGGGAACACTAATTCTGTATTTACTGGTAAGCTACATAACTGGTGCTGCATAGTTCCTCTTACACTGACTCAGAGAGGGAGTGTGGGGTCACTGCTGGAAAGACCAAATACCTGAGAGTGCTCTGTGAGTGCGGGTGGCAGCACAGATCAAAGCCACTTCGGGCAACCTGAAGCTAAAAGCAGTATCCCCCATCAGTCTATGATCCTTTTGCGAATGCTAGTTTTAGCCAAGGAAAGAAAAATTTCAGATACCTGTGCTGGCTTTGCTTGAGGTCCTGTTTTAGCGTTCTATCCCTGACTCTTAACTGGGGGAAGAAAAATGGAAGACACAATGTCAAACCAGGCATTTTGTACTTCAAATACACTATTTTGAAAGCACTTAAGTTTATTTACAATGTGTTCTTTCCCACTTATTTTATTCCAAGGTAAAAAACCCTTTGGCTAAGGCCAAAATAGATTTCATTTGAACAATAATTTCCCATAATTCTTTTTAAAAAGAGAAATGCTTCAACTTGAAAAACCTTGCCATATCTGTAAATTAGTGAAGTAGCTGCACTTAAAATTATCAGCCTCCAGAACTGCAAATCTGACAAATTAAAGAGAATTAAGGTATATTTCTGGGGGTTAATTTTCCCTGTAGAATGATAATGGAAGAAAAATCATGTGAGAGAAGGTATGTGGCTCTGAAAGAGACATTGTGTAAACATCATCATACAAGGATTGTAGCTTTTGCTTTGTAAATAAAAGTATGAGGAGACTGTAAATATTACAGCAATGGCAGGGAACAAGAGTTTTTGGTGTTTACTTGCTGCACTGCTCTGCAATGAGTACTTGCTGTTGTCCTTCAGCCACCATCTGTATTGGAGAATGCTTTATTCCAGCCCCTTCTGCTCCTTGTGGCCGGCCATTGCAGGGAGGCGTTTGTTCAGAGAGTGCTTAACCCTCCCAAGGAATCTGTCTGACTTTGCTGGGATGCTGAAACTTCAAGGGAGTCTGGTTTGACCCTGCATGCTACTGAACAGTTTGTTCCTGTGATGTCACATACATTAAATTTATTCAGTGTTTGCAGGTGACCTGTTCCACATTAGGTTGCCCTGTGCAACAGGGAGTTCTTGCTGGAAATCTGAGTCAGATTATATAAATAAAGTCTGTAGTCAAACAGAAGTTATGTGAATTTGCAAATTCTGAACTCCTTTTTGACTCTAATGTAAAGAGCAGTTCAGGTGTTAGAAGGGGGGAAAGGGAAAAAAATAAAGAAGCTGTATCTTTTAGTTGCTCATAACTGCTTATTCAGTTCTTTTAAGGTGATCATCCACAAGGGTGTAAGAAAAACTCACTGGCTATGAGATAAAGCCAATTTAATAAGTATTGTCATTTTATTTCCAGGACTCTGTAATGCTTCTAAAGAATCACTAAGCTGTGAAATGAGCACAGTTGTTCAGATCTTTGGAGAGCCCTGCAAAGTTATTAGCTCCCCCTTCTTAATTGAAACATATTCATAGTGTAGTACATCGTCATATTTAATGGGCTGCATATAAAGAAGCTGGGGCTCTTTTACAAGGAACAGTCACATATGGAAAATTAAATGAGTCAGGAGCACAAGGTACTAGATGTTGGCAGGCCTACATCAAGTACAGGCAAGCTTTCAGACTGGCTGCTTCCTTTTAAGTAGCTACATTAACAAAAAGTTTGCTGGATTTGCTGTTAAGTCACCAATTTAATGAGAGTTGAAAGTGTCCTCAGAACATTTATACACAGACACGTTACCGTGAATTTTGAATGGTTTGTTTACCTTCCAACTTCACAGCGTGGTGGCTGCACAGCTCTGATGACTCTGAGTGGAAGGCAGCTGTTCTGTGATGAGCCTCCCCTATGCATGTCATACCTGCAGTAAAGCATAATGCTATTATTTCTCTTCAAAGTTACTGAGAGCTCTCTAACTACTGAGTCTTGAAACTGAAGTTAGAGAGGATTATTAACTGTTTGCTGCATTGCACAGTCTGTGGGCACACACTGCTTTCAGAGAAAAGGGGCATGGTTTTCAGTCAGTGAGTAAGTGCATATGCACTTTCTCAGTCTGGGTCTTGTATGTTTAATCAGTTCTTAATAACGTTATTCCAGGTAGAGGAGCCCTCAGTATTAAAAAAAAAAATCTAACAACTACCACCACAAAAAAACCCAACCCACAAAACCCATAAAGCCAAACAAACTCACAACACTAAGTGAACTTAGAACTGTGGATTTAGAAATATTACACAAAATTATTCTTTATCCTTGCTTTATTAGATGGGCACAAGGCGATAACTGCCTTTGCCTAGCAAGGGAGAGGTGATCAGTCGACTGGTTTTGGAGAGTTTCTGCCCTTTGCTCTGCCCAGTCTGTAGTCAGAAGTACATGGGAGACATGGGGGTTGCTCCAAGACCATGTCCCCTTCCACCTTACTGCTTTTAGCTGACACTATGACTTTCCCAGACAAGGTGTCTCCAACACACCAGGAAGGACATTCAGGCACTGATGTTCATTAATGGTTGCTCTTCTCTTGTGTATCCCCTGGCAGCTCCAAGTCCATTGAGATGTTACTTATCAGGCCTTGCCCAGGGAACAGAGTTTTTTGAAAAGAATCTTCCATTCCCTCCCCTCTGGGTGAAGACAAACAAAACCCCTGGCTAAAGTTGGTGAAAAAATTTTGATTCTATCATTTCCAACATTCAGACAAAGTTTACTAGAGAAACCCCGCTGTTGAGCCATGAGGTGCAGAAAGGACTTGTTTGCTTTCAAAACACTTTTTTAGAGAGGAGTCTCGGTGCAGCTGAATTCAATCGTAGCCTCAGACTGTCAATGGTTTAAATAACTTTGTTTTGCAGTATTAAAGATAGCAAATCAGCTATATTTATATAAAATTAATTATTTATAATGACAAATGATTAGACAAAAGATCTTCATCAGAATTATTTACTACAGAGTTTAAAATCTAAAACTACTTGCTGTATATAGTGTACTGCACTATATTAAAACAATTATATGTGGTTTATGCATGGAAAGGAGAAGAAATAAGACATCCTTTCATTTCCCTGGATTGCAGGGAAATGAAATTGCAGGAATCCCTGGGTCTGGATTGCAGCAAATGGAGTGTTAAGTTGCCCCCATGCTGCTGGGGATAGCCTATCTCATTGCTCCCCACAGGCAGTTCTAGTTTGATGCCACTTTCTGTGGTGGCAAAGAAAGAACAGACCTGGACACCAGACACCAAGAAATGTTAATTCCCATTTGCTGTTTTTGCAGACCTAGTATTTTGTGGGACCATTTTGGTTTACTAACCCTCACCATCAGTCTGAAGAATTCCTTTCAGGTCACTGATCATTTCTGAGATGGTAGTGTTCAACAATTCAGGAATTGGCATTTGTGTCTGTAACAGTGGTCCATTGATCTGAATCCTCTCAACACTAACTCCAAGTCTGCCCTTTCAATGCTTTTGATTTCTCAGATTGTCAGAGAGGTAAGAGTCTTGTGATTCCCTCACAGGTCTGCTGCTGCAGTTCCTAGATGTGTTTAGGCTCTTAATAAAGAGTTGTCAAGGAATAAAAGTAGCTCTGAGCATTTTTTCCCTATCAGTTTTCAGTTGGGAAGTTCAAGTCTGGTAGGATACATATCATTCCTCTTCCATGCTCTACATTGTGATCAAAATTTAATAGGGGAAATGTAGATTAATTTGTCATTAGCTGTCAGCTACATATGCTGCTCTAGGGTCAGTGGACATTCAGCTTCTAATTGCAGCTTGTTTTGTAGTTCAGCTCAATTGTTTCTGCTGTTTTCAATAAAACAAATCTGCCGAAAGCAAATTGTATCCTCATTAGGATTAATTGATAGTTGCCTTCTTTTAAAATAACTTCATGTGAGGCTTTGTTTAGAGCAATAAACTGAAATTTTATTCAGCTGCAGACTTCATGTCAAACATTTTGCAAAGAGAGACAGATGCCATATAGAAATAGTTCTGCAAACCCTAGCACTTTCTTTGTGTTTTATGCTTTTCCAAATGTTACTTTTGTTCTTTATTCAGACTAGCAAAACTTGTGAAGTCTATCAGGTTGGATCCTGCTGCCCTGGAAATCAAGGGAAGTAGGACTGAAAACAATCATGTCTTAGTACTGGTTCTTACAACCTATTAGCTTTTTGTTTGGTTTGGATTTTTTTCTTCTTGCGAATTATTGTGGAGTTGTGTCTTAACACAGCTGCTAAAGAAATTCACTGTACTTCTGAAGAGATAATATCTTAACAACTGCAAGCTGTTGCCAAGTGCAGTCTATAAGAAAAGTATTCAGTTATAATGAATGAATTTTATATTTTAAATACAGCCTTGAGGAAATTCTCCCATTTTGTATCATTCTAAAACTTAAAATGATGTATTGGTGCAGGAAAAAAGTGATAATTATTAATCTGCTAAAATAGTGTATCTTTTCAGCCACACAAGGTGATTTCAATATTTGTGCGGTGATGGCATTTGGTTCTGGCTGGATACCCTTCTTCCAGCAAAGGGAGGTAGCTGAGACTCTGGCTCTGCTTTTGGAAGTAAGAGTGGCTTTATTTCGTAAACTATCATTATTTTTATTTACTTATTTTAACTAATCTGCATGGCAATTGATCTATGGAGAGGACTAGAACTAGTAAATAAAATAAACAAAAAAAAAATCACTCTTTCTACATTCTGTTTGGCTGGACTCTGCTGTTACTTGTATTTGATGCCCATATATCCACTCTGGGCTTGGAGAAAATCACAAGTGCAGTGAGTCAAGATTATAGTTGAGAAGGCACTTCCCATATCCCAGCTTCTCACTGCTTGAACTGCACACAGGTAGAAAACTTTCCAAAAGGTTGTTTTATCAACAGCTGACTTTACAAGAAGCTGTACTTTCTCCTTGGACTAAGACTGGAGAGGAAAAATTATATTTTCTGAGGCTGAAAGAGTTTAATGCTTCATGCTCAGAGAGCCAGTGAAGCTCCTGGTCAGTAACACCGGGGTTATTATCAGCACACTGTGACCTCTTTGTGTGCTAAACATAATAATTCCCTTTTCACATAACTCAGGAAGGCCTTGGCAGGTGAATGCAACACTATGCTCTATTATAATGATGCTAGACTGTCAGTCTAAAACCAGGCAGGTTTTGCTGGCTTTGGCCATTGGACAGATGACAACAGGAATTATCCAGCACACTCATGCAATTAGTTGTGTGGAACAGTGTCTTGGTTTGAAAG
>VXAC01005729.1:0-13125 GCA_013399225.1 Rhipidura dahli | reverse complement strand
GTGCAGTGAGTCTCTCGCTCGCTGGCTGATTAGTGGTGTAGCTGAGCTCGAGCCAGGGTATTGGCCTCAAACTTTTTTTAAGGATCACATTTAAACACCTTCAAGTCTTAAACTTGAAGGGAGCCCGGCTCGAACAAACCTCCTCGGGCTGCCAGCGGCAGCCCACGCGCTCCAATCACCGACCGGCACCAGAGCCTTTGTAATTATTTTGCTCTTTCTCATTTTCCTTTTCTGGGGATTCTCGGACACGATGAAGTCCAATAAACATCTTTTGTTTTTAACTTCGTCATGAGAATTGTCTTCATTCCCCACAGACAAGAATGTTAGGGGTTTCTGCACCTCTGCCTCAGATAAGCCAGCAAATGCATGTGCAGGACTGCTTCTGGAAGTCTGTCTCTGTGGAATACCACAAAGGAGCAAACTGCAGGATACAGGCCTTCAGAATAACCATGCAAAAACAACATGAAGGCAAAAGGTTGTAAAAAACTCCTGAGAGAGATTAGCTTAGTGTTCAGAAAGGTCATAGCCTTAAATGCAAAAGATTTTACTTCAGGCTTTCAGCAACTACATTTCTCTTAGAAGAAAATGTTAATTTCTCTGTTTTCAGCAAATCTATCCTCTTCTTTATACTTGTGTTTGATGCTCATCATTAACAGCTGCTGTGTATAAATATTTATGCTATTTTGTTAGCATGGTATCCAAGGAAATGATGTTTCTGTGATAGTACATTCTGGTTTTATGTCCTTCCTCTCCCCCACTAATAACTTTTGAAATTGCTGGCCAATTTTTGTGAAGGTGTAGAGGCCTTGGAAAACTCCTTAACAGGGTCATGGAAACAAGCAGCTGGAGGGAGGATAAAGACTAACCAGACATCAAACTGAGCTCAGCTTGAGTCTCATAAGCAGAGAAAACCATCCTGTGCTGTTGCCACCACATTTTACTTTTGTATTCCTCTCTTCATATTTTACTGGTGCCATACTAGCTTTAACAATCCATTCTCTCTTCGTCATTTGATGTCCAGGATCTATGAGAACAGTGAAAAGAACAGGCTGAGCACAGACAGACTTTGCTGAAGTCTTTGGAACTCATTTACACACAACCAAGTTCAGTCAGAATTTCATGGGCTAAACACCCAAAAATCTCATCTCCAAAGGCGACATACTCCAGTCATTCAGTAACAAACTCTTCTGCTGCCTTTGTAATAACCAGTGTTTTGGTACATTGTCATTGGAGCAGAAACACCATAAGGAATCACTACCTAAAATAATAAATAATAATAATAAAAACAGTGCAATGCCATGTAATATTTACATAAGGCACTCTGCAGAATCCCACAGCATCTGACAGATTTTAACACATATTTGCAGTGGATTAGGGCACTATGTGGAATAAGTGATAGTACTATGGTAAAATAAGGAAAAATGCTGCATAGAAGGAGGAGACAGAACTTTGGCAGAGCCACCCAGCAGTTCATTGAGGAAGCTACATGATACAGGTTTAGGCATCTCAAATATTCTTGAAGCATTTGCTAAAATGAAGACTAATATTGCAAGATACAGAACCACCTGTATGATAATTACTTTTACCGTATACTCTGCTCGTAGTGGCCTAGAATATAACCAAACCAAACCAAACAAACCATTAGCATAGGAAACAACGTACTTTCACTAAATTGTTACAAGCAAACTAACCAAAACAAAACCCAAGTCAAAATAGAAGAAAATCCTAAGTTAAAAGATACCTGAGAATGAGAAAAGACAAGACAACATAGTACTATCAATGTACCATATAATTCTGAAATAATGTTAAGTAAACATTTTTAAGGATGTGTCTGGTTTGAATGTAATTCAAATTTTGAACAATGAGTAATTTATATTGAGAGAAAAAGAAAATAGAAAACTAGACTTTCTTACCAACAATACCTCTTTTTAAAAACCAATCTAAACTTTAGCTGTGTTCAAGCAAATATTGTTAGAATTTTTCATTTGAAGGAAACCTGAGCTGATCAAGTTGCTTATGGAGTTTTACTCAAAATCACTCATTCCTCATTTCTGTAAGTTCCAGAATTCAAATTCAGAGCAAAAATTTAAGGTGAAATCCGTGAAGTCAGGTCACTCACCTCCCACCTACCAGAAATTTTATTCTTGGTTCCATAAGAAAAACCTAGCACTTTTGTGCATTTACATGTTAAGAAAACTAGCCAAGTGAGTCTAGTAAAATTTATCATTTCCCATTACAAGGACAGATTGTGAGCACTGGTACAATACTATTTAATCAAAGGAAAAAGTATTCCAGGGGTCAGACATACCCCAGGCTGGATTTCATTTACACAGTTTTACAGATTCTTAGCTCTCAGCTAGTGCTAATTTACATTACTTCATTATTTCAGTGGAGCAACACTATTTGTATATTGATCATTTGCTAGCCTGATACAATGCTTTGGTAAACACTTGGTGGGGATTCCTTCATAAAGCAATGTGAGAGGTTCACCTTAGGAGCTGAGTATATTGTACATAATGGACCAGGGAAATGACTCAGACCAGAGGACAGATTCAGAATTAGACTGTTCTGTCTGAAATTCAGTTTAAACAGTTAAATTCAGTTTACACTTTACAGGATTACAGTAACAGGCTGCATGAGCAGAAAACATTTTTTTCCCCAGCAGGCATAGGTCTCCCATTATACTATCAATTACACTTCCAAAAGACCCCTTTTTTACAGATTAGTTTGGTCTAAACCAGCTAGAATAATGTCATAAGTGAAATTTGAATGCCTACTGCAATCACAACCATGGGAACATTGTACATGTAATTGTACCTCTAACAGAGAAAAAATTGATGTCAGAGGAAAGTTTTCATGCTCCTAAGTAATCAGTAGATCCCCTTTGTGCTTCAGCCAGCACATCCTTGTTCCTGCTCCATGGATCTGTTGTTTTAGCTTCCCCATTCACAACTCCCTATACACATCACTAAAACCCAATGCATTTAGCAACAACCAGGGAAAAAACCAAACCAAAACAAAATAAAAATTAAACAGTAAGAGGTAATTTTTTTTCCAAAACTAAAAACATGTACTGGCCTCTAAAATGCAATATTTAACAGTGTTTTCTAGAAAATTCATCCAAAGATCCTAACTTCTAGTTTAAGTACCCCATTAGGGTTAGTATACATAACACATATATACATACATATATATACATTTTAATATACATAGTATTAAAAGGAGAACAGGGGTCCTTAATTGCATAGATGAATTAGTATCTCTGATATTAATTAATATTAAATATGGCTATTTCCAGAGCTTGAAAAGCATTATTCCAAGCCCAGCTTCCACTCCTAGAAGACCAAGATAATACATTCAAATGCTGTTTCTTGCCTGATTAGACCCATCACATCCCATCTTATTTCTGTCACATGTTTTTAACTGGACACAGACATGTATTTTATGTTTTCTGCCTTGTTCTACAATTGACTGACAATTTGTGGGAATTCCTATACATATACTCATACAACACTAACAGCAGTAGAAGAAATCTTACTGAATTACAGACTGTAGAGTCCAGAAGTTAATAGTGAAAAAGCCTAGCTACCACTAAAGACACTAAAAGCAGAAGCTAAAAGCAATTTGAAGTTCTAGAAAAAATACCTCAGTTGCTTCTTTTCAAAATTATTTTTGTCATCTTTAGGACAACTATTTTAAGAATTATTTCCATTCCCCATCTTTCTGATAGCATTTTTCAACTGATTTTATTTTAATCACGAGTTTTTCCTCTTGATCAAGCCATACATATACAATTCAAATAGCTAAAATATGGCACATTCAACATTTTGAAAAATATTTTAGAGATGTTAGTGGCCTGAAAATCATCTGATTTGTCAAAAAATTCCAAAGGTTAGCCTTGTAAGCAGTAAGAGTCTTATGTTTGTCCAATGCTTTTAAACAGTTTCTGAATTTCATCGTTTTCCAATATGGAATCATAACTGCAAGGAGAAGGTCAGCTCCACCATGTTCTTTTTGGAATTTCACTTTTGCCTACAGCTGGATCAGAAATTACAGTTAATCATGAAGAGACATCATTTTTTTCTGCTACCAGAAAGAGTTTTAGGATCTTTTTGGATGCTATTTTTTTTTTTATTCTTATTTTAGCAATAGACTTAATCAAGCATCTGATTTTTAAAATGAAATTAAATGCATTTTTTAAAAGCAGAAATCTTTTAAAAGCAGAAATCCGCTTTTTTTGTGCATTTTAGGAGTATTGTTGATAGTAAGCCTAAGTACCAAGGAGAATTCATACTTACATTATGAATCATCTGAGGACAGGAGTGTGACCTAACTTGTACAGGGTAGTAGTGAAAAAAAGTGCAAATTAATGGTGCAGTTTAATTGAATACTTGTTATTTCCTGATTTTTTTTCAGTAGTGTCATTATGCTTAGGATGATAGTAGGAGCAGTGTGGGGTTCACAATGCTTGACAGCACAGGTCGGTCACATCAGCTTAGGTGAAGAGGAATTTCCAAATACAGCATAAAACATGGGGAAAGGCCCTTCTTTTGCATTGCTGAAATCCCACTGACATCTGAGGGAGCCAGGATACCTGGACCTCAGGCATTACACTGCAAGTAATGGTGAACAGAATCTTAGCAGGAATCCAGACAGGAACGGGAACAGGAAACCCAAGAAGATTTATTTAGACCTAACCATGAGGAATGCTGGTTAGGAGAATGCTTTCTTCTTTGTAATTTGGAGGAAAGTGAATATTCACGGAAGACTGAAAAGGATGTGATTACAGCAGTGGGGAAAGGAATCCCCAGGCACTGCAAAAACAAAGGAGATTGATTCTGAGGTATGTGTAAGGTGGGAAATGATGAAGAGAAAAACCCTTTGTATCCACACTGAGAGGGTACAAAACTGCATATATAAATACATATATAATATGTATATATATATATATATATAGCATTCAGATATTGCAGATATTTCTGTTCTTTTGACATATAAATAGAATAAATCCTAGGAGCAGAAATGTCACAAAGCTACTTACAGAATTTGCTTCAATTGATTGCTATTAAGTGATTTATTAAGTCATGAAGCAGGAGTACAAATTTGGGATGTAAATTTTGCTAGCCAGAGAAAGACAAACATCTGATGTTAATTTTCATGTCATTTTTAGAAAGACATGAAAGGCATGAAAGCCAAGGTTGAGATCTTCTGCTCATGTTCATGTTAACATGCTGCTTGCAAATAGCAGAGCAATACAAATCTTAATCAGAGTTGAAAAGCATGGAATACTAAACGTTCTTTAGGAAGGGAAGGAGCCAACCAAAATTAGCACCAAGGGGTAACAATACAGAATTGTGAGGCGGTTCCTGGAGTTTCTGTCCTGCATTGATACAAAAACAATTTGGCAGAAGAGAATTATGACAAAAAATGCAAGTACAGTGATAAAGTTCAAACTGCAGATTTACCTGTCTTGAAAATTTTAATTCTGTAGCAAATCTCCCTGTATACCAGGACAAAAACAATTTGCAAAATGTTACAGCTGTTTCAGCTGTAGTGCAAGGATGGGTTTCATCTGAGAAATTGTGTTAAAAATTTTCCAGTCATCTCTGATCAAAATATTTCACAGGCAATAGAAACAGGTGGGTTCCTTAAATTAACACTGACATTCCTGCTGAAAATCACTGCCTGCTGATGAATTAAATGAAAATACACAGAAAAGCTAGTTGGTCACTCTAACATGGGACTGATTTTTTTCCAATGAAATACATTACAGACCCAGTAGAGATGGAAATGTGTCACATATCTACCTGTAACAGAAATATAATGTTGCAGTTGACAAGGTCCTGCAGGAAGCAACAAAACCATGAATTCATCCTTAAGTCAGAGTTTGAGGGAAGCAGCCTGCTTGAGGCTCTCTGGTTTGGAAGAGATGATGACAAAAAAACTGAATGAGTCCTGAGAGAGGTGCTAGAAATATACACACTTAGAAATTCCAGCTTTTTCCTTGCAAGTGATATAGGGGTAAATAACTATTAGGCAGTAGAGAACTTGATCACATCCTTAATTCTGTCATCCTATTCAACCTGTGTAAATTAATTCCCCTCACAAAGTAAACTGTGTTTCTGTGTTTAAATGAGTTTTCTTTTTTCTTTCTTTTTTTTTCTTCTTTTTTTCTTTTTTTTTTTTTAATTTTGGTTGGTTGGTTGTTTATTTCCATATGTTAAAGCAATGGTGTTCCAAAGAAAGTTACTTTTAATAATACTAATAAGAACCCAATATTTTCAGCTATGGCTGTGAATAGGCTGGACTCCATCACACTACAAGCCAGCAGGGAGTCAGGGTGTCTGCTAATCCCTGTTACAACCAGGCCAGCTGTACTCTCCCCTCTATCGCTGGATGCTTCCTGCAGTTTAGCTGAAATCTACTATTCTTCTTCTCTTTCAAGCTCTTCCAAGCATTAAAACCAAGTCAAAACCTGCTTCTTCAGGCCCAGTTCATTTCCAACCCAACTGAACAGTTAATACTTGATTGTAGCAGGGGCAAAATCTGTGCCTTGTTCAATGAATTACAATTCCTTGTTCTTATATTAGATGTTGAAACCCACAGAATAATCCTACCTCTTCTGTGTCTGGCCCGTTAGGGAAATGGCATGGAAAAGGATTATGAAGCATTCCAAGATTGTTAAGTAGTCAGGGAAAATACAATGTTAAGAACCAAATCTAGACAAAGTGCATAGTTCATCTAGTTAAACAAATTACTTCTGCTCGAGACCCAGAAGATTTTGAGCTGCATGTGAGCAGAAACACTATTTAGCATCAAGCCTTGTTCTCACTGAAGTCACCAATACTGATGAGTGCTGACTCTGGAGAACAGAAAAATAGACTGTTGCTAAGGTTGTTTGTGTTTTGTTGCTGTAGTTTCATTTGTTTCACTGTTAAAAGGATGACTTTCTTTTAAAATAAAAAAAACCCTTCCAAAACCGCACCTTTTCACTGCTGCTTCATGAATCATACCAGACAATGAGCTACAGGCTCACTATGTATGCTTGGTTTTAAGCACTGGCTAATAAGTCGTTATGACACATCATTTATACAATGGTCTGTTTAATTACTCTACAGCCATAAAATACTTGTCAATTAAAAGACCTTAATGACTGACCCAAAACTCCAATATCCAAGTCTTTCAGGTCTTTTTCAATGTTCTTGTACACTGAATTTTTAGCAAAATCAGTTTGTAACTGTAAAACCTTCACCTTTTTACCTGTGGCCAGCTCTGTAGAGACTAACCAGCCAAGACAAACCAAAGACAAACCAGCCAAGAAAACCTGTTTGTACCTACCAAGAAAGAGAGAGAGCTGTAATAAGTAGTGAGAGAAATAACCAGACGTCTTAAATAATGTCCACTTTACAGTAAGCAATAGTTTCAACTTTCTTACTCTAAGAAATAATACAGCACAAGCATAATATTCTCAGTCTAATTGGTTGTTTTCAGGGAAATGGCCTGGCAAATATAGGATAAATTTAAGCCCTGAAATCAATGGAATTTTTCTTATAAAATCTAAACAACATTTAGTCCTTCAGTAAGGTAAAACAAAAAAAATTCAGAAATAAGCCACACAGGACTTCTTTCCCTGGTTATCATAATATTTATAGGTGAACACTGTCAGCATACATTAGATAAATGAATGTGGATGACAGACCCTGTATGTAAGCACAGCTTTGCAGAATAGTTTAAAAGACTTTTGATGGATAAAATGAGCACTATAACAAGTGGAACTTATCGTTTTACACAGGAGGAGGGATAAACAAGGCTGGATGTGATGCAGCATTTTCTGCATTATTTTCAAAAAGCTCCTTGCCTGTTTTGACATTTGCACTTCCATAGACTGAACCTTCTTGAGGATTTTGCGGAACTAAAAGATATTTTAGGGAGGCTATAGCTTAAATTTTACAAGGTCAATTAGAAGGAAAAGGGAAATGTGTGTGATTTTTCCAATGTCATTGCTATGCAGGAGTGGAGCCCAGCTGTACATTGCCATTTTTCTCAGCAGTTGATTTATTGCTGTTCATATTTTCAATGAAGTTTCATAAGGAAAAGAAGTAGAAAACTCTTATTTACTCATTTTTAAAGGCAAGGCTCCCCTTTAAAGGGGCCCAGTAATGTCTCCTCTAACTAGATGTTCACATTGTAAATTTTTTCTACTAAACCTGCTTTCATGTTTTATGGGCAACCTGAAATCCAGATGAAGTTTGCTGAAAAAGTGACAGGCAAAGCTTGGAAATGTCAATAGAATATCAGATTGCAGGCTCTCTGCAAGTGGCAGGAATTCAGGTGCACACACATGGCAAAAAGTGTATATGGCTTTTGGGAAAATGTCTCTGCTGGTTTGGATTCTAATTTTATCATACAGAAGATGGAGAGCATTGCCTTGAATAGGAATCATACTTGCTGAATTATTACCCAGAAATTTTGTCTCATTCCTTGGTGCTTGCTCAGTAAGAATAGGCCTTGTGCCAGCTCCTGCAGGAGAGCAAGGATGTAGAACGCTGGCTTTGGGTCCAGCAGGACACTTTGCAACAAATCAGAACCTTTGTTGGAGGATGAGATAAAGTTGTTCCTCTTTGCCCCTCAAAACTTGCAAACTGCAAGTCTTGACCATCCTGCACTACTCAAGTAATGCAGTTTGAGGAAACAGCAAGCACTGACTGCAGATCTGAGATGTGGGTTGCATCTTGTGTGCAGTTTTAAGGGACATCTGTCTCCATGACAGAAGAAAGGAGGAAGGAGTGCCCTTTTTCTTGCCCTCTTTCTAAGCTGCAGTTCTGTGTATGAAAGGGACAAAACATCCTTTGAACCTTCAACCTATAAAAGCAACTCTAGTGGCAAGTGACCCCGTCATGGTCCCGGGCTGGGCGAATGGTGAAACTATAAATGAAAGGACATTGTGAGCGTAAATGCAGTGAGTGGGAAAGAACAGAGCAACAGCTGGTCACATACAGTGACCTTCTGATTGAAGAGTTCTATGAACAGAATGAGATGGTCTTTAAAAGTGTAGTGGTGTTGTGGCCATCTTTCTTGCGGGCAGTCAGAAGGGCAGCCAAAACTACAGCAACGTGAAAATGAGGTTCAGACAAGCCATTTGGACTTTCTCTGCAACTCCTTGTCTGTACAGAACTGTACTGCTGCAAACAGCACTGTCAGCCAACAAACAAGTACTCCAGATGGCTTTCCTCTGTCTCTTTTATGAATAAACCAATATATTAAAAACCAATAAAACTCTCATGCTGACAAATGAATTATCCAGGGATAGCTCTTCGGAAAATTATAACAATTCTGCAAAGGAAAGAGCCAAAAAACAATTTCCAATGTTTCTTATGTCTCTCCCTCTCTGTGACAAAGATTTATGTTTGTCTTCAAAGACACAAGCCATTACATCTCTGTATAAAGTCCTAGGTGTGCCAGAAGAAAAAAGCCTAGCTTTTCAGACACCAGGACAGGTTATTGTCTTTTTTTTTTTTTTTTAAATAATGGAATAAAAATTAATTTAAGGAATATTAAAAGTGGAACCAAGTTGGTTAATTCAATGCGTTATAAGATGTATTGCTAAGGCTTATATATCTAACTCCTTCTGACCTCAAACCACTTGGGAATCCACCTGCCAGATAGGATAACGTGCTGCTTTTTCAAGTTTACCAAAACGATAATAAATCAGAATGAAGCATGAAGTTGGTTAGGATACACAGCATTCCAGAATCATTCCCCTCTAGAGAGTTTAGAGAGTTACGAAAATGTTCTGAAAACCAAGGTAGTGAAATGAATGCCCGAGTGGCATGAGAACCGATGTTTGCAGAAAGGCCGTTTTGAAGTACTAACAACCGTATTTGAATATGAAGAGAGAAGCACTCAGTGTAAGATGGTGTTCCTATTCCATGGAAATCGGCAGAGAGGAGAGCAAATTGAGGAGTCTGCCCTAAGGGATCAGCAAGACCCAACAGACATTTTTAACAGCCTTTTAGGCTGCAGAAAAGATGTGCAAAAGTAGTTGTTTTATGCTAGTCAGCGAACTCACTTTGTTACCTGCTTATTTCTTGAAGCAGGCAGGACGAGGGACAGAGGACACAGAGCAGCAGATTGGAAACACAGCCTACAGCAGGGAGGACAGCTGAACGAATTAGCACCTTCATAAGTCTTTCTGGGAGCAAGGTATATTTTGTTCCAGGCTGTGTGGGTTCCTTTTTTTGTTCACTACTTTATTCTACATCAGCAGGCATAATTTCTGAATAATTTCCTGCATCACCAAATCCAAGTTCATTAACTGTATGCTCTGCTAATCTAAACTGATACAGCTGTATTTTTGTTATATCTGAGGATCACATACCTTCTTTTTCATTAAATGAAGATTTATTTCTACCAAAAAAAAACCAAAAAAACCCCAAACCAAACCAAAAAAAAAAAAAAAAAACCAAAACGAAACCCCACCAAAAAGAAAAAAACCCAACAAACTAACCCCAAAAAAACCAATCAAAACAAACAAACAACAAAAATCCCTACCAAACCCTACAAACCCCATCCATACTCGTGGTGAGGAGTTTTAAATCTTGTTGAAGTGGCTTTTCTATTTGTTTGCCTGTTTGGCTTTAACAACAAAATGGTACAGATCCTGGTCACATAAATACACACTAAGGTATCATTTTGCAAACAGGACCTAGCTCTGCCTGTACAGCTTGCTTAGGAAATATAAGCAGAAGAAATGAAACAGGACTGCAGTTATTAGCATTCCTTCATTTCTAATCCCCCGGTATTGTTGTTTGATCAATGTTTCACTACCACAGTACTAAATGTGTTAAATGAGCAGTGTACCTGGGGTAACAGTTCTGTCTGCCCTCCCTAACACCTACTTTGGTGTCTTTATCTTATTTTAATTTTAAAAGGGCTTTCCAGCCTGAAGGAATGGAAATCTGGTTTTCAATTCCAGTGTGTTTTTAGAGAAATGTTTTTCTTACTGTGGATTTCTGCCGGCTCCAGCTCTGAGCGCTGTTCTCAGGCACACCTGTGGCCCACAGAACTTGGAAAGCCAAACACTGAGATCTCTGTAATTACCCACAGTTAGACTCTTTTAATTTATAGTTCAGTATCCAAACAGATGTGGCAGTATAATTAGGCAAAAAATACAATCAGTTTGAAAACGGAGTAAGTTTTTTCACTATAATGTCCAATAGACTGCAAAAAATGTGTGGTGTAGATGTTGGGAAAAAAAAGGAAACAAGAGTAATGTGTCCAGAGCTCCCTGCTGATTTTAGTGCCTCCACATCAGACACACTATGCTTTTTATTGCTGTATTTTTCTCCCTATCCTTTCCTTTGTGCCATGTACTTGTTGTTAGATACTCATTTCCAACCTGACACAACAAATACCAGATGACTCATTCTGGACTTCAGCCAAAACCAGCTGAAAACAATAGAGAGATCTCACTGGGATTTGCCACCAATGTCAGCAAGCTGTGGGAAGGGCTATGCCCACAACCAGGTAGAACAGTGTCAAAACCTGATCAGTGCAGCCTGGCTTCTGGGGTCACGCCATACACCTCCCCGCACCTGGGATTTCAGGGATAACACAGCTGCTGCCAGTGAAGCTGCCTCACAGGTGAAAAGCCATGGGTCCGTGCAGAAGGTGTAGGAGGGTTTGCAGCAATCTCAGCAATGCCTTTGGAACAGGCAAGTCCTTCACTACCCTCAGCTAGGAGGGTGTCCAGTGGGAGGCCTTGTAATCAGTCATAGTGTGGAGGCTTTTTTACAGCTTTCCTCATCAGACACCCCTTGCTTTCCAAGACAAAACAAGTCTAACCAGCCCCATGAAAAAAAAGAAGAGAGGCATGTTGGATAGATAATTTCTGGGTCCAATCTTTGATTTTGGCAGCTGCATGTTGAAAATTCACAGACTTTTTCACCCAAGTCTGCCACATCCCTGATAGACATGCTGCTCTCTCAGGTGGGTATCCTAGACCTGATGTGCTGCTGGAGCCTCCTTAAATGCAAGCCTTTCCAACTGAGGTGTAGTCTTGGGGTGACACATACTTTTAAACATGTAAATGAAGGAATCTGCTGGACAGAAGCCATGTATTTAAAAAGAGACAGTGGAAAGAATGATTTTCATTATAGCAATCTGTAAAGTTAATGGAGGATAAAAACTCATTTGACTCCTAAAATAAATTCTAACTGTCAATCTTAAAGTATTTATACAAGACATTCACCAGGATTAATGGCTAATTTCCTTTGAAGAAAAGAAAGGGAACATTAACTCTAAAGGCACTCTATTTAGCTGTTTCATCAAGAGCCAAATGTAAGTTGAAAGTCTTAAAAAACCAACCAACCAACCAAAAAACAAATCTGGCACTTAGATTTCATTTTTAGTCCTCCACCTCTGTGCTCCAAAAACTACTTTACAGATAACTTCTCTATCCGTATTTACAGATTTTAAGGACAGATAAAGGTGGCAAGGAGCACACACACTTTTTTTTCAGCCCATTACACTCTTTGAAAGAAAGCATATACTTTTAGAGTTATCCCTGTCTAGAAGGGCTCAAGGGACACAGTAATATAAAAAAGTGTTTAGCGTTGGAGCAATACCTCCAGGTACAGCTGTAGCAATAGTCAGCACCCTGCTGTGCTGGATGCTGCACCAAGGGAAAAGACCTGCAGATCCCTCTAAATGGGAGGAAAAGTCTGAGATGAACACCAAATTCAGTTTTTTCAAAAGTTCTCCTCATTACCACAGTAGTTAACCCTCTTCTTGCCGGATACAAGAGAGGAATACAAAAGTTGTTAGGAAACAGTAAGACAACAAGAATCTTCCCATTTTTTGCAGGTTTGCAAAAACAGCAATAATGAATTTTTGAAATTGTTTTCATTCACTTGTCACTTGCCTGATGGGTAAACAAGAGATATTAAAATCAGGCCAAAAAATAATCAGTCTTCTACAGACTTCAAAAATATTTCTTTCACTGTATAATCTTGGACCCTTACAGGTAAAACTTACTGGCCAACAATTAAATCCCCATAATACGAACAAAAATAAATAATTGGAGCTAACTTCAAATGAATGAGTGTGCCGCGTCCCCTAGCCAAG
>VXAC01005728.1:383235-417477 GCA_013399225.1 Rhipidura dahli | reverse complement strand
GAGCGGCCTAGCGGGCAGGCTGGCCGCCTGACGCCGCCGCCGCTCCGGAGTTGGCGGCGCCGCGGCGCGCGCAGCCTCCCCGGAGCTCGGCGCGCATGCGCGCTGCGCACCCTTCCCTTTCCCGCCCCCTCGCTGTCCCCTCCGTCTCGGTTTTCCTCCATTTTGTGCTGCGGCTGCCGCTCTCCCCCGTTGTTTTTGTCCCGCCTCGCTCCGCGCCGGCGGCTCGAAACCACGGCCCATGGCGGAGAGTCACTCAGCGGCCGGGCTGGGGGAGTCTGCGTCCCTGGGTGGGCCTGGCGCCCCCGGCTCGGAGTCTGAAAGCCGGCGGCGGCCGCTGAGCGAGCTGCGCGTGATAGACCTGCGGGCCGAGCTCAGGCACCGCAACTTGGACAGCGGCGGCAACAAGAGCGTCCTCATGGAGCGGCTGAGGAAGGTGAGAGAGGGCGGACCCGCCGGGGCTGCCTCAGGGGTGGGTGCAGCGGGTGCGACCCCGGCCCCGCGGGCACCGCTGAGGAAAATGGCGCCAAAGAGCGCCGGGGCCGGTTCCGCAGAGCCCGCCAGGAGCTGTGCGAGCGTTCGGTTCCCGGTGAGGCTGGGCCGTCCTGGGCTCGCCCTGTGACCTCTGCTTTCACGGAGTGTCATCCAGTCCCCGTCCAGTTCCCCAGACCTGTCCAGCACTCAGTGTCTGCTGTGGCCCGACTATTTCTATGCTTGTTCATCACAATGTTCCGCTGTCCTCTCAGTTCCTGGGTTTACAGTTCTGTGCGCTGTCTGTCGGGCTTTTTCTTGCGTAGTGGTGTTTTTCTGGCTTTCTAGCTGGTAGCCTCTTCGCTGTATCCTCAGAGGCACAAGCTTTCGTGTGTTAATAGCGTGCGGAACCCCTTCACTGAACCGCTGCTTGCTGTGTCCCAGAGCCGAGGTTTTTAGTCTGTCACGACAACTGTGCACAGTCGGAGGGAGATTTGGATTGGCTTTTTTTGCAGATTGCTTTCCAGAAAACTTAGACCAACATGTTACAGCCTTCTGCGTGCTTGTTGCTCCGGTCTGGTGGTTTTTCGTTTGTGTATCCAAGTTGCTGATTCATGGTTTAGGACTTTTCAGCCTCTGGTGTCCAGTTCCTAAACGCAACAAAAATGCACAAATGAATTTTTTTATGTCTGTCTTTATATCTGCCTCTATCTTTTCTCCCTTTCAGGCTATTGAGGAGGAGGGAGGGAATCCTGATGAAATTCCAGTGATTTCGGAAAATATGAAGAAAACTCCAAAAAGAAGCAGCAAAGGTACAGTGCAGTTAGAGAGATTTCCACCTTACCAGTCTTGTGTTTTCAAGCAACGGTACTCATGAAATAGAACCTTGCTAATCTTTTTTCTGTTACTGATTTTTACCCACATTTGTGCTCAGGTTTCTAGAGATGAGTGATATAATATTAAACTTAGTAATTAATTTATTCACAGAACTTAATGTGATTTAATAAGGCAGGAAATGTTGAAGGATCCATTGGTTTGTTCTCAGAGTTGCCTGAAATTCGTATTAAGAATTCCCAAGTAACACTGAAGCAGTGTCAGTGTTTTTAATAGATACATTTTTATGTAGAAATGCAGAGTTTCTGACAAGTGCAAAATAAGCTCTGTAGTGTTATGCTTCATAGCTAATAGCAGTTGCAATATTCTTCCCAGAAGTCAAGTTTTGAATCAATTTTTGAAGTCAGATATGTTTTCAAGGCCTTATGCCACCACTTTTTCTAGTGGTGAGACAGTATTACTTAATCCTTATTTTCAGAAAATAACCTACTGGTTTTCTGAAATCAGTTAATTAGCACAATTTGATTTTTTTTGTAAGCAAATTGTGTTTAAAACTTTGCATTGGAGCTGAGCAGAATAACTAGTTTAGATTAAGTATTTTCATTACTAAATTTGATTTACACAAAATATAAATTTGTGAGATGAAATTTGACTGTTTTGCCAGCTAATTTGTTTGATTTTTGTCATTGCATCTGATTTGGAGTGATGGTGCAATTGCTTGCAGGCTGAAATGTGAAATCTTGACCAGGTAGAGGGCGAATGTCACAACTCTGGATAAAAGAGATACTTTTAATCATATTTATGTTCAAGTCTCAGAAAAATACCTAATGTTTATTGCAGTACTTTGAGTGTTGGGATGGAAATAGATGAAATGTTCCTCTTGGCTCTAAAACCTCTCTTGCTTTTCAGTTGTAATTTGCTTGTAGTTTTTGAGGAAAATAAAATTCATAAGATATCAAACAGCTGCTTGGCTCTGAGTTTGAGGAGTTGCTCTCTGGTGCTGGAGCTGGTGTAGTGTTTTCAGTAATGCCAGTTGGGATAATTCATGTCCAGCTGGTGGACAGAGCACTGCAGTAAAACTCACAGGTAGAGTGGGTTTTCTTCATTGTTTTGTGCTGTGGTTGCTGGTTTTTTCCCTTCTAGTAATAGTCTGTAAAGAAATGAAAGGTTGAGGTAATAAATTGCTGCAATCTGAGCTGAGCCAAATGTTCTGGGGAGGTCACAGAGCTTGAGCTCTTGCCAGGTGTTGGACTGTGGCATGTTTGTCACTTACTAGGGTGGTAACAAACAGGGAAAAAACTTGAAGGGAATACCAACTCTGATGAAAAAGCAAAGCTTGAAGGATACATCTATAATTCCTGTTTTCATTCTAACGATAATAATGTTGTTAGGACGTAGACCAGATGAAGAGGGAGTGGAAGACAATGGCCTGGAGGAGGATTCTGGAGATGGACAGGTACAGGAGGCTGGGTTTGGAGGGGAGTGATGGCAGCATGGCTCTCAAGTCACCATGACTGTGACATGTGCTTTTTTTCTTTCTACAGGACGATATTGAAACAAGTTTGGATAACTTGCAGGATATTGACATGATGGATATTAGTGTGTTAGATGAAGCTGAAATAGATAATGGCAATGCCATAGATTGTGGAGATGATTACAGTGCCCATAATATTCTTGACTCGCTCTCTGATAGTAAAGAAAATGCTGATGCAGAAGTGAAAGAACTTCCAGATCAGCCTGCAGAGTATGCTGTAGGTAACTTGGAGGCATCCCCACAATTTTCAGAAATTAAAGAAGAATCAAGAGAAATACCAATAGTGATGGTATGCATCTCTTATGTGTGTGAAATCAGGGTTTTCTTTTTTTTTTTAATTAATTTATTTCTGAATGAAATAGCAAAATGGTGGCTAAAGAGTACTTTGGCACTGTACTGACGTCATTGCTTTTCATTTTATGTATTTGTGGAAATAAGAGTCTTAATTTTAAAATACTTAGATGTTGTTTGCATATACGTGACTATTAATTAATAGAAGTTTACGAAGCATTTGTTTTTCATCGTGCTTTGAATTCTGCTTCACCTTATGTTTACATTACTATTTTCACATCTTTATTGTAGGGAACATGTGGGGCATACAAATAGCATAGCTTACTTTTTTCTTAACTGAGCAGCACCGTTCAGGGAATTATATTCTGGGTTATTTTTCTGCTAAGATGGGGTCTTGCAGTTACTCAGTTGCTGAAGGTATTTTTATGTTGGCTTTCTGTGTTCATGTGGCTGTTGCACTGTTCATTTGACAGTGGGCTAGAGGGTAATCCCTTCCCCCAAAATTAAGTGGTTTATCTCCTGAAATGTACAACAAAGCATTAGGAAGAAGTTATTTCTGCCCCATCTGATGGGGGAGTATTGCTCTTTGTTGTGGGAGCACATTGACTATGAGGTTCTAAAATTGTGTGGTTCTTTCCTTAAGTTGCAGAAATAAGCTTGTCCCCAAACATATCCCTGTCCTACACAAATCAAATGGAAATACCTAGAAAAAGAGGTTTTTGAGTGACTGAATGTCTCGAGGCCAGGTCAGCTCCCATGATCTGCTTTTATCAGGGAAGGAAATAGTTATCAACCCCCCTGGGCTTTTTGGCCCTGTGTTTTTGCTATAAAGAAGAGTGATACAAATCTGAGAAATTTTGCTATTGGAATCCCCATACTTAAAATTTGTGAGCTGACCATGATAGTTAAGAAATAATGAGAGAGCTTATTCAGTCAGTGGGGATTAGGAAGAGTCCTGGGGGTTATTACTCAGTTTTTACCATTATTGGTTGCTTTGGGTGCTGGATGTGTTTGCTGAGTACCAGCTGTCAGTGGAAATCAAAATCTTCAGTTTCTCATTCAAGTTTCACTCACAATATTCCTTTATAGATAACAAAATTTCTCCCATTTATTTTTTAAAGGTAGAGTTTGAAGATGTTGGGAACAGTTTAGATGCTTCTTCATCAGATTTAACCGTAATAAAGGTAAATGGTAGCCAGTTTTTCTTTACAAACAAAAAAAGCATTAAATGCACTATGTAAAACTGTATTTTGAAATAGTTTGTGTACAGTGGGTGCATTCTTACTCTGCACAGAGTAGGATCTAATGCCTTTCTAATCTACTCATAAAGACAAAGATTTATTTTTCTATCAGGTCATATATTTATGATATATCATACTGAGTTTGGTAGTAGATGGGATTCCTTTTACCTGATGTTAACACCAGCTCAGTGCCTTACTTTGTGTTTAACTTCCATTAAAAATGTACATAATCCTGTACTGAGAAGAAAGATGGAACTGTCTATTCCTGAAATGCTGGCCTTGTTTCCAGACCACTCCTGGTAGGTCAAGAACACCAGCTCCAGGTGAAGCTGGTGTTTCTGTTGATCCTGTGCTCAGAAAGGAGACTTCACAAAATACAGGGTGGAGAAGGGTAACATGAAGATAATCTTTTCTCTGTGCTACTTACATTTACTGATTCATTTACCCATGGGAATGTGTACCATGTGTTCAACAGGTGGCTGAATTTGACAGGTGATGAAGTTTTCACAGGCTTCATAAAACTTTGAGACGTTAAAAAGTCATGTTAAACCTTCTTCTGAGAAATTTATTTGAAGTTCAATGTTTTCAAGGCTGAAATAGGCTAAATTGTAGTCATGCTTTCACTAAATTCTTTCTTGTACTGGGTGGCTAAGAGATACTCAGAATAGCATCTTGCTCATGAAATAGTGATATTTCTCCTTTTTAAAATGTTTTTCACTACAGGAACTTGAAGAGTTACCTTTGGAGCCAGGTACTGTTTGTTTTTGTTCGGTTAGTTTGATTTTTTTTTCTTTAATTAATGAAAAAAATCCTGGGCATTTAAACAGTTTCATTCTTCATTTAGGCTTTTTGCGTCCCAGTTTGGTTTTTTTGGTTGGTTTTTTTTTTAATGCATTACTGTAGTGTACGTTATGGTGGAAAATCCAGGTCATGCAGGGTCATAGAGATTGGAAACCCAGTCATATCACCAGATCTGTGAATAACCACCTTTGGAAAATGTATTTAATGCCATGAAATGGTTCCCTAGAACTGTTACTGCAGAGTGGAGTTAAGGAATGAGCCTTAAAGATGTAAAGGTTCTGAAAACAGATCTTGTGATATCACACTGTACAGTGGTTCTGTGAATAAATATAAATACAGGAGTGTAGGCAGTGCAAAGCTCTGGTGCAGAACAGGAATTAAAGACCGACTGGACTTCAGAAGAAGGAACACGCTGCCATCACAGGAATCTGCTACAGATCCCGCTTGCTTTCTGGACTGCAAACACACTCAGAACCTTCAGAAGATGCCCAGTTCTCATGTTGGACTGTCTCTGCTAAAAGAATTTCACAGAAATTTGGAAAATTGAACTCTCAGTGCCTTGATACGTTCAGTTAAGCATCTCGGACTCTGGAAGCTAACTAGAGAAGAAACAGAGCTGAACGATTTGCTGAAGAATATGAAGGCTGAGCCCGAAGTTTTTTGTTAAATCTTGTGGGGGCATTTTTCTTGCCTGTAGAGGTGCTAGGGCTGATTTGGCAGTGTGTGAGAGAGCAGTTAGCGTGGTAGCTGTAACACTGTGTACACTAGGGTTTTCCAATCTCTGTGTAGCTTAGCAGTTCTCTTGGTGTTAGTGTGGCAGCCATGCCAGTTCCACATTTGTGATTGCTGTATTTCCCTGGTGATTAAATCTTGTGCCATTCTATTCCTGTTAAATCCGTAGAAAATGAGAAAATACTCGACATTTTGGGGGAAACTTGTAAATCTGAGCTACTTAACGAAGAACCTCCCGAAGCGGAGCGGCCGCGTGCGCAGGAAGCCAGTAACGCGGGGCCAGGCAAGAGGCTGGCTGAGGAAGAGGACGCTCTCGCTGCCGCTCAGCTGGAGGAAGATGCTTTAGCTTTGGACAGCAAATCGGCCCAAGCTTTGGCAAGGAAGGAAGCAAAGCGTTTAGTGGTAGCAAAAGGGGAGACAAGTGAACAGAGCCCCGAGGAAGAGGCCCCGGACTCTGAAGGTGTAGTGGTAGAGACCCTAAGCGATCAGAGTAGCAAACGCTCCCAAGGCCTGGAAGCCTCTAGTGGGGAGACAGCGGAGAAAGGCGCAGGTGCCGAAGCCAGAGATAGCAAAGAAGATGGCAAGAGAACAGAAGACAAAGCTAATTCAGAGGAATCTTCCCCTGCCACTAAAGAGTCCTCAGCCAGTGAGGGCGGTGATCAGAAAAAGAGGTTTGTTTTTTCTCCGTTATAGACCAGATGCTATCTTTTATCATTGGTCCTTAAGTGATGCGAATAAGCTGTTTCCTTCAATTGGCCTCCGAGACTGATGAAATTGTAGCCTATTCCTAAAGGTCTCTTTTATTTCTCCATGTGCAGATGTATTTTTTTTTTCTTAAGAACAATGGGTTTGATTTCTTTCCTTCCTCAACCTTCAAAGGTTGTTTTCCCCAAATTACTCTTATTTCTGTCATCTGCAAAAGAATTGTCCGTTTAGGGGTACAAATCCCTATTTCCTGTCACTCTTCTAGAAATTTGCCAGTAATAGTGTTTATTTTGGAACTAATTTACTGGTAGGTATCCAATTTTAGTTATGCTGTCTTGAATTAATTTTTTTTTTGCATATGATCTGTTGAATAATGTGGTGTTTTATCTTTAGCCCTGTTGAGGACAGAGATACAAAGACAGTCGCAAAAGATGAGAAAGGTAAGTGTGTGTTTGGGGGTTTATTGAGTTTTTTTATGTACAAAGAACCAGGAGTAAAAGGAGGACTATTAGTTCAGTGAACCCTCAAAGCAGTTGTAACACGTCCCTTCAAAATATAACTTTAAAATTTCAGTTCCTTGTAACTTCTGTAACCTTTATTTACCAACCAACCAAAGTTGGAGCTTTTTTTAAATAGGAATTTTTTTTTTTGGGGAATTAACCTTTGATACTTTGTAATTCTCTTAAAAGTGGTTGAAGTGCAGGAAGAAAATAGGTTGGTGCCAACTCATTAAGGCTGTTCAATTGCACATTAAGTGTGAATTTCAAAAGCTCATTTTTGCAGGCTACAGTGTGTATTGATTTTAAGAATGAACAGAGGAGGTAGAAGTAAAATTACAATGGAAGATTTTTATGAAGGAAAAATGGGAGGGGCTTAGGACTCTTAATTTTGCACTGCTGCATTTGTGTTTTACGTGGTCTTTTATGTTTGGCTTTTTTGTACCCTAGGCCGTGTGGGGAGTGGTTCTGGCAGAAATTTGTGGGTCAGTGGACTTTCCTCCTCTACTAGAGCTACAGATTTGAAGAATCTTTTCAGCAAGTATGGAAAGGTATGTAGTGGATATGTAAATTAACAAACCATTCTACCAGTTTAGATGGCTGACCTTAAATTTAGCTCTCATTTTCCCTAATGGATAACAGGGTAGGTTGAGTATTTAACTCTGTGTTCTTTGGAAACTCTGTGTCTGAAAGTAGCACAGTTCAGTAAAGAAGATTGAATTGGAGGGGTGGGAGCAGAGATCCAGTTTGCAGAGAATATCTGTGCAGATACCTGTGAAAGTGAGGCAGTTCTTGACAGGAGAGACTGGTAGATCATCATGTAAAAGTCTCATTATGTCTTGAGTATCCAGCAATAGTTAATGCTGTTTTAAACTGTTGCATTTCAAGGGGCATTGCTTGGAGAAATCCAGTCTTTGAGGGCAGGCTTCCATTTGTTTTGCAGTGCCTGCTAGGATACAAGAGCAGAAGTTGTGGAAGGGAACTATTTGCATGACCACCTCCCCTTCTGCCAAATACATTTCTGAATGTAATATTAAACCTAATATTAAATCTTTATGCCACTAAGTTCCTCTGGCTGGCAGAGGTTGTCATATGTGGATACAGATGTCCTGTAAGGAAAGAGAAAGTGGTGGTAGTTTTGTTTATTCAATTTTATTTTGGTTTTCACAGTCCCACTCTCCCTTCTCTGTATATATCTTCCTTAAGCTGCTGACCTGCTCAGCAACTTGAATTTTCTGAGCTGCATTGTTGAAGATGCCCCTGCCTGTGATAGGGGATTGATTGAATTAAATGGCTTTTCCCATCCAAAGTGTTGTGAGAAATGGTGATTAAGTTTGAATTAATTTAGTGACAGACCTGCAAACACAGAATATTTTTTTTTCCCCAAAGGTGGTTGGTGCAAAAGTGGTGACAAATGCTCGCAGTCCTGGTGCTCGCTGCTATGGCTTTGTGACAATGTCAACATCTGAGGAGGCCACCAAGTGTATTAATCACCTCCACAGAACAGAGCTGCATGGTAAAATGATTTCTGTGGAAAAGGTAAGTGGCAGCTATTTCATGGCAGTGTAAAGAAGATAAAAGCATGCGGTTTTAATCTCTGTCCCTGACTATATAACTATTTCTATCTGAATTTCTAGGCAAAAAATGAACCAGCAGGAAAAAAGCCTTCCGACAAAAAGGAGGGTGAAACAAGGAAGGAAAAAGACAGGCACCATTCTGCAGAGTCCAAATCTGAAAAGTAAAGTGTTATTTTGTATTTTTTTGATATTTAAAGACCACTCATTTGAAATACAGCCAGGTGACCAATTGAACAGTAACTGTAATAAACCTTGATTTAATGTTTCATCCTGCATTTGAAATAGGAATAATGCTTGAAAAGTTCATGATTCACAGTAGTAAGGGCATCTTAACTGGGCATGTGTTCAGAAATACAAAGTTCTTCAGTGTTAGTATAAAAACCTGTTAGTTACATCAGGAGATACTCAATCAAGTTATTTCTAGATAAACCATTATTTTTACCAATTATTTGTCCTCTGATCTGACTGTCTTGGACTCTTCTTTTAACTGACAAATGTTTCTGTGATTTAGTCTTTTTGATAGGCTGTCTGTGTGGTTAGTGAGTGATACATCCAACATTTGTTTTTCAACTGGTTTGTTTGAAAGAGGCATTTTACTTTACTCCTTTTTGTAGGTCTGTTGGTATTAAGAAGGAGGAGAAGAGCGACAAAAAAGATGATGCTAAGAAATCAGAAAAAGATGAAAAAGAAGGAAAAGAAAAGGATGAACAAAAGACTGGCTCTTCTGATAGATCCAGGGCAAGCAAATCAGGTAATGCTGCTTGTCTTTCAGAAATTATTTCAAGGATACTTCTATTATTAGATGTGATTGATAATTTAGGGAAAAGAAGCTTGCTTAGAAAAACTGACACAAACATCAGAAAATACTTTGAAAATTTTGACTTAGATTTTTAATAACTTGCAACAAAGTTTCCAGAATTTTTATGTAACTGTCGCTGAGTTTAGACTTGACACATTGTGTGGCTGTGTGTCCTTTTTTGAGCTTTTTTTTGTGAACTGTGGCAAAGGATGTATTTTTGTGGATAATTAAAATAAATTTGTGTTCTTTTAGCTGTCATCCCTGCCAGAGAATATTGCTGTAATTTTGTGATTAATTTACTGACCTCATCTTCAGCTTGGCCAAATCTTGGCAAGCTGTTCAAATCATAAATAAGATTATAAAGTTATTAAAAACCTCATGAAAATCACTTTTTGCTATTTAGTATTTTCACAGTTTCAAATCTTGCAAGAACTGTTGAATGTTTTTTGTACCATTTATTTTTGGCTCTCTCGTTTCCTAGTGAGTCGAGGAACCGAAAGGACAGTGGTGATGGATAAATCTAAAGGAGAGCCAGTCATTAGTGTGAAAACCTCTACATCAAAAGAGAGGGTAAGTCCAACTTGCAGAGAAGCTTTTGTGTGAAAAATAAGTGTCAAATAGATTGAGGTGCTCAGAGCTGAAGAGTTTTTCATATTGGTACAATTATCCTTTTATCTCTTTCTGGAAAGCATCAGGGTGTTAATGATGTGGCAGAGGGGAAATGCTTCTGTTTCACCTTCTAATAGTTTTTCACTGCTGACCTAGTGGAAGAAGTAGAGTTTCAACATGAAAGTGGAATTAGGATGATGTGTTTTCCCGAGCTTGGAGTGTTACTGGTGGTGTAAAAGCAGTGTGTTTGAGATCACTGCAAGTCAGGTTGTGTTCCCCTAGTATTTATATCTATTTATACTATTTAGAAGTTCTAGCCAAATTTGGGATACTTCTCCATGACCTACTTTGGCTGGAGTTCCATCATTGTTTACCTCTGGGGAAGGTATGGTGGCCTGCTCTGCTCAGGTTGACATAAAATAGGCAATTGCTTGGGAATTTTCTCTGGGAATGCAGTGTGTTCAGCTCATGTATTGTTCTGATTCACCTCAGAGCACAAAAAGCCAGGACCGCAAGTCGGAGAGCAAGGAAAAGCAGGATATTTTATCATTTGATAAAATCAAGGAGCAGCGGGAACGGGAACGACAGAGGCAGAGGGAGAGAGAAATCAGGGAGACAGAGAGGCGCCGGTGAGTCCCCAGTTCCCTCTGACCCTTAAATGGCATTTTTTACTCCATTACCTGTTTTGTGTTTTGAACAGGCTGCAAAGAAGTGCTGTGCTGATCCTCCAGCAGTGGTATCTCAGATTGATTTCGTATTGATTATTGTTAGAACAGACATAATATGCCAAATGATGAGGCTTTTACTGCTGAAATCAGTGTTCTCATGAGACTTCTGTAGGTGCTTTCAGGCTTTGTGTTACACTGGATTGGATTTGAATTTCCTTGATTTTTTCCCCAGAAACTTGTAAATATTTTTTGTTTGTCCGATTTCTGTGTTAACGACATGCTGTGCTCTCTGAAAGCTTTTTCAGACCTGACTTTAAGAGTAGATACTGTGTTCCTTATGCAGAATTCTCACCTAAGCTTCGTTCATTTGTATGGATATTTTTATTTTCTCCTAAGCTGTTACTTAATTGGGAAGAAATCATTAACAATTAAGCGGCTGGTGGGAAAAACAGAGAAACTTTTTTTTTAAAAAAAAAAGGCAAAACCAAACAAGAAACCCCACTCAAAACAAAGAAGCAGTAAAGCTTGGGCTGAAGCTTCTCCATTAAAAACAAAGTATCTCTTGTAAATTAGAGAGAGAGAGAGACGAGATCGGGAGCAGCGTCTGGCAGCCATTCACGAGCGGGACGAGAGACAGAGGCTCCAGAGGGAGCGGGAACGGCTGGAATTCCAAAGGCAGCGCCTGGACAGAGAGCGCTTGGAGAGAGAGAGGTTGGAGAGGGAAAGGATGCACATAGAGCAGGAAAGGAGACGGGAACAGGAGCGAATCCAGAGGGAGAGGGAAGAGCTGCGACGGCAGCAGGAGCAGCTGCGCTACGAACAGGAACGGAGATCTGCCATGAGGAGGCCTTATGATCCTGACAGCAGGTGAGGAGCGTGGCAGTGGGGCTGCAAACTCCTCAGGCACATCCCCTGTGGGAGCCTGTGTGAACGGGGAGCACTCTTGATGAGGCACTCACAGGAGCTCACAGCTGAAAGGCTCTTCACGTGCTGCTTTTAACACTCCAACAGCAATTTGAGGGACAGCAAATGGCGTGCTTGTGCACTTGTAAGCACTGTTCTGGTACAGCAGGTCTGCTCTAACTTCCCAAAGAGTAGTGACCAAGAGTAGTAACTGTGTGTGTCAGCTCTAGATGGTAGTGGGAAAGATACTCATTCTCTTCTCACATCAGCACGTGCTGAAATTGAGCTGGTTTTGCTAAACCAAATTTACTCTGAAACTGAAATGCAGCTCCCGCTTAACACCCTTAGATTTTTAATTATTGGCATGAATGAGGTTTGAGAGAGCAGGAAAGCAGAGCTGGTTCTGGCCTTGCTGCTGATGGTGCCCGTGTGTGCAGGCGAGATGACCCGTACTGGCCCGAGGCAAAGCGGCTGGCGCTGGACGACCGCTACCACTCGGACTTCAGCCGGCAGGATCGCTTCCACGACTTCGACCACAGGGACCGGGGCCGCTACCAGGATCACTGCTTGGACAGGTGGGCAAGGCACTGGCTCCTCTTCTTCCTCTTCTTCTTTTCTTCATATGCCTTTAGGGAAATCTGGTGTCTATTTGTGGCTTGAAAGGTGTCAGAAGAGTAAAAGAAATCACTCTGGTGCGTTTCTCATGTGTAATTTCACACGTGCTTGCAATCCTTTGTTTCTTTGGGTTATGGGCATACCAGAAAGAGGCTGCATGAAGATTATAAGCCAAGTTCTAATGCAGTCTGCCATGATGCTGATAGAGATACAACAGCTTCTCTCAAGGTGTATGAAGTGTGCTTCATGAACCCCTAAGATTTAGCCATTTCCTTTTGCTTTAAAACTTTCCTATTTTCATCTTTGCAGCCTGGCTAACACAGGTTTTTAGCGCCACAGAATGGAAAAATATTTTCTGCGTGGTGCCATTGAGACTTCTGTTTGCTCTCAAAGGATCTCTGGTGAAAACTGTACCGTTTGTTTTTGCTTGTTACTCATTTCTGACAATGGTAGGTTCACTCAGTATTCTTTGGTGTCACTGAGTACCTGGCCATCCTCAGTGGTGCCTTTTTTACCTGTATCACAGTGATAGATGTTACTTGATCTATTTTTATGCTATGAAACAAGTTTTGAGTTATCTAGCCACTGAACATTAGCATCCAGATTTACAGCCTAATGAAGATTAACTTTTTGTGTGTTTTTTCATGCAGACATTGGAATCATGATTCCTGTGTTGATTCAACTGAAACTTTTCCTTTTTTGTTCCAGGAGAGACTGTACAAGGGGAATTCCAGATAGAGACGGGCAGGTGCGTTACGGCCAAATTACTACTTTAGTTAAAAAGCTAAACAAGCTGATCCCAAAGCAGAAGGAACACAGTGTGCACACAGCCTGGTTCTTGAACACAGTCACCTCCAGATTTCAGCTGAGATGTTCAAGCAGGACTAATTTGGTGTGCTAATGAGCATAAAGTAAATTATTTTGTTACCTGCTTGCTGGGGCCACAGATACAGGCAAGGGGAAACCTGAGGGATGGGACATCTTTTGAGGCTGGTATGTGGCAGTAAAAGCTTTCTGGTTGACGATCTTAGATGTTAAGAGAGAGCTGCTGTACTTAGCTGGCAAAGGATGCCTTCTCTCACATTTATCTAAATACAACAACTGGTGCCATAATGAAACAAGGCTTTAAAAGGACGGGTGTGAAAATCAATATCATGATGGGATTCAAAACCTTTCATTTCTGAAGAGAGGTAGGAGGTAGGCAGATCTGAAACCAAGAATGTAAGCCTTTAAAAAACCTTATGAGACAAAAAAAAAGACTTCTCCCACCAGTGGACAGCGTGGAATCTCTGCCAATAAACAAAATAAATGCCTGGAGTGAACCATGCACAGCAGTAGAACCAGGAAAAAATGAGACAGCTACACTTTTGTTTCCTGACAGACAGGAAGACAACATCCAAAAAGCCAAATTTTTGCGATCCTATGAGAAAGCTTGTGTTGGTTCTTAGCATAACTGGGTCCTGTTTGCCTTTCAGCACTACCCAGACGAGCGGCACGGGGGCCCCGACCGTCACTCCCGGGACAGCTGGGGTGGCTACGGCTCTGACAGGAGGATGAGTGAGGGAAGAGGGATACCCCCACAAACCCGGTTAGTGCCTGGCAAAGCAGGGAAGTCAGCGAGGCTTCTTAAAATTTCCTCAGTGAACCTTTGGAGGGTGGCAGCAGAAGCAGCTTGACAGATGTGAATCCTCCTTCCAGATCCTTGAGCATCTGGAGGAGCAGGGAATTTCCATGTGTAGCTCCCACATGCCTCGGGAGAATGAAGCTCTGCAGTGAGTAAAGAAGAGCTGTTTAGTTGGCTCATCTCCTCACTGTGGTGCTTTTGTACACAACTTTCATTTCTACAGATGAGATTTACAGATGCCCCAGTAAAGCCTACACAAATCTCATTCATGGCCAGTGGTCAGGTTTTAAGGAGATAGAGTGAAAGTCTCTGCAGTGGTGGGGGTAGAGAGCTTAGACTCATCTGGAGCAGTAGTGGTTTCTCTTGGAACCAGTTAATCAGGCTGGGCATATTCCAGCTGCATAAATACAGCAGACAGAGGAGTGGCAGCCAATGAATTGATCCATCCCTAAGTATGTCAGTCCATTGCTCTCTGGATCAGAAGAGTTCTGTTGTGTGAAGGATGCTGTTCGGCAAGTGTCTCTCTCGTTTCTCTTTGACCAGTTCTGATTGCAATGATTGGGTGGCCACAGCTACAGCTTGATTAACCATTTAACACACTTTGGCATGGGGTACAGTGTTTGGCTTTACCCTCTGCTGCTCAGTGGGTTAGGGGACATACCTAGAAGATGTTCTTTTATTTTTTTAAGAGATGGACGTGACTGGGGAGATCATGGTCGAAAGTTAGAGGGGCATCAAGATCGTACATGGCAGGGAAATGTGGATGGAGGAGTGATGGGACGGGATCATGAGAGATGGCAAGGTACACTTGCTGCTTACCAGTGTGATCGTGGTATTTTTCTGTGAATTACTGCTGCTGAACCTTCTAGTGGTAGTTAAATTACTGAGAAAGCAAATGAAATTCTGGGAACAAGGTGACAGTTTTACTAGGGAAACACAAAAGCCTGCATTTTTCTTTTTTTTTTCCTTTCTTTTTTTTCTCTTTTTGAATTAGGTGGTGATAGAAGCATGCCTGGTCAGTCAGGACCAGGCCATGGGATGACTCGAGGAGGGACGTCAGGGTAAGAAGCTCTGTCAGAGTGCTTTATAATGTTTTCGTAATAGTTGCTTAATCTGTATAAAAGAAGGAATTCCTGTGTCACTTCTGAAAAATACCTTCACCTTCTACTTAAGCCTGGGATTGGCAATGGGAAAGAAACCCCAGCAGATTAAGGGAGCATCTTTCAGAGTCACAGCTGCATGAACTTCCCTGGGCCGTGTCCAATGTGTGTGGCGTTGTTTTCAGGCGCGGAGGCTTCACCCCAGCTGGGAGCCAGAGCCAGATGCTGCAGAGCAGTGGGATCCCAGGTGTGTTTGCAGGCCAGGAGAGGACAAACAGGCTGAGTGAGCCCCGTTTCAGCCGCCGCTACTGACGGCACTCGCTGTACATAGATGTATTTTTTTTAATGCCAGCTGACAGTGGTCGTGAGTTTTATTAACCCAGGGTCACCTTGAGTTTGTGATTATAATTAAAAAAAAAAAAAAAAAAAAAGAAAGGCAAGACTGCTGCTGCACTGTAGCCAAATATTATGTCAACTTGGTTTGGGGTTTGTTGGTTTTTTTGTTGGTTTTTTTTTTGTTTGTTTGTTTGTAATGAACATGGTGTTGGTCAAACATCACTTTAAGTTTCTGTAAGTGAAACATTCCATTTTTCAAAAACAATAAAATTGGTTTATGGCTACTATTTTCTTGTTTCTAGAGTCTTTGGCAACCTCATGTGAGGTGTAAAAGTCATTAAAGAGACAACCTGCTTTTAGCACTCAGATTTTGAAGAGAAGTGATAGATGTGTGACAGTGTGGATGTGGAGGGGCCTGGCAGGCTCTGCCTGTCTTTAATTATTTCCTTTGTGCCATTAAGTTTAAATACTCTTTCTACATTTCCATTTTAGTTTTCTATCTTTATGGGAGTAGAAGGAGGAAGAAGGAAAGCTGGGAGAAAGGGGGAAGGAGAGAGGAGGAAGGAGCCCTGAAAAGTTGGATCTAGTTCAGTCTAGGGGTCAATGCTCACCTTGTTCACCCCCTTGTGATGCTGGTACCCTGCTCTGCTCCCTGCTCTGCATCTTCAGCATAAAAACCTAAAAGCCAAACACTAAAATACTCCCCTAATCAGAGGTCACGTGTTCTCAGCAGCACCACAGACACCTGGGAGCACAGGGGGGCTGCAAGTGCCCCACCTGCCCTGGGCACTCTGGGCAGAGAGGGAATGCTGAGGGGGAGGAGGATGCAGGAGGGCCAAAGAACAGGTGAGCCCCTGGGGCCATGCTCACAGGTTTGGGGTGATGTCACAGTGCTGGAGCCCCTCAATCAGAAATTTTAATTCCTCCCTCTCATCCCTGTGGTCCAATTTTCTTTTTCCTGCCCACCTCTGGCTTCCTGTCCCCATGTTTTCATTTCTTCCTTTAAAACTTCTCATTCTTACACATATTGAAAAATAATACTAATTTGTATAAAACTTGATTTCCAAATGACTCTCTTCATCTACTGTATTATACACAGGGTTTTAGAAGGTAAGGAATTCTGACTACAGATATACAAGGCTTGAAAATACAAATACATCTTTTATATATATATATAAATTAAACATTAAGGGCTTGAAAATACAAGAAAATATGATAGAGCCAGCTCCGTGTCTTTAGAGGTTTTTTCCTGTCTCGTCACAAAATATGAGATTTCGGATCGATTGAAGTCGCTGCTGCTGCTGCCGGGCTGGGCGGGTGAGGAACTGCGGGGCGCGGGGGGCTCGCTGCTGTCCCCTGCTGGGGAAGGGTGGCACTGCAGGTCAGAAACAGGCACGGTGGCACCGGGGACTCGCCGGGGACCCCTGGCAGATAAAAATGGACCTGAGAGACAAGAAATGAGCACATGTGCAGTTCCTGATCAAACAGGGGATTGCTGCAGTTACATTGGTGAAGATCCCAGTCCAGGGGCGGTGACAATGAGGGACGGGGGTGTTGTTTCAACAGCAGGGGGTGACACCAGCCGGGCACGGTGGCACTGCAGGGCTGAGTGCAGGTGGGATGGGGCAGTGAGGGCCGGGGCTCACACAAAATGTGTGGGGTCTGCAGTGTGTGCAGGTGTGGCCTGGGTGGTGGAAGAGGCCACTGTCAGGATGGCACACGCAGGATGGACCTCAGAGTGTGCCACAGCTGAGGTGGGGGCATGGCCAGAAGTCAACCTTGGTCACACTCGAGAAGGCAGTGTGGGCTGGAAGTCAAGGTTGGCCACCTCAGGGGCAGGCCCAAAGGCCCAGTGCCACACTTGAGATGACAGAGCCAAGTGTCACAGTTGGCTATGTTGGATATGTTGAAATACAGGTGGAGTTGTAATTAAGCAACAGTTAAAAGCAAGAACACCGCTAATTTCAGTACAAAGAGTGAAAAAGAAATAGATAATTCAGCCATAAAACTTGAGAGGACAGAGCCAGCTGTCACCGTGCCACACTCGAGATGGCAACAGGAGGCAGTGGCTGTGTGGTCCCAGTCTCAAAGCAGTGGCCGTAGCCAGGAGCCCAGGTGCCATCAAACACCCACCTGGCTCAGGGCAAGTGAGAGGAGGCCCCCAGGAGTCCAAGGCCAGCCAGAGCCATCGGTCCTGGCAGCTTTTGTCTGAGAGAAATCTTCCAAACTTTGCAGTTTCAGGAGGCAGAATCCCCCTCTGGGCCCGAATCAGGATTCCACCTCCTAAAATTTCACTGTCCAAGGATTGGTCCCGGGTAAGATCTGCAAGGACTGAGGGCCAGTTGTCATTTTCAGGTATTACCTTCACTTCATTGGGTTTCCCATCACACAGAGGACCCTCAGCCATCCTCACAATAAGGTGAAATTGTTTATTATCATCTGTGCCATCTACAACTCCAAAACCCCAGAAAGGTGGATATTGTCATATATCCAAATAACTGCTGAAGAAAATAATCCTAATTCAGACTCTGATTTAGAGTCACTCTGCTGTCCTGGAGATTCACAGATCCCAGAAGACCACATGAACTTCAAATTTTGGCCAATATAAAAGTTTTCCTGCTGCCACCTTCCATCCCAACACCAACATTCCTGCCTTGCCTTTGGAGCCCACGTGGTCACCCTTCTGCTGCCACGTTCCTCAGCAGAACACAGCAATGGTTTATCCACAAAATGCCCCAAAAGCTACTGAGGTATCCACCAAAAACCATCTGAACTCCTGGTGTAAGGCAGGACCTGGGAGTCACCAGTGTGGTTCCTCCAAAGGGATCCCAGCAGGATCCATAGGGACCCAAGTGACATCAGAACTTCACAGCACAACAGAGCTGGGGAACAGCAAAAGGCAACACAAAAGTTCCTTTGCTGAAGGGCAGGATTCCACACAGGAAGGAGTGTGGGGTCAGTTCGGGGTATTTTTTGGGAAATTCACCCACATTCCCATCAATTTATAGAGTTCTAACATTTAAAAAAGCAACAACAACAAAAAAAAGCCCTTGGATACCTACACACTGTGAGGGTATCACCTGTCACTTCAGGGTTAACAAATTTGTTTCACTGGCCTGAAACATCACCACAAAGAAATTTCAGAATTATTTTTAACAGCTCACAACATGGCCCAGAAATTTAAGCCTTGGAAAAACAAATTTTTCCCTTTATTTATATTGCACCTGTTTCACAAAGAGCTACATGGCAGAAGTTCCTTCTGCTGCAAAATGCTACATCAGAACAAAATGGGTTTGAACACAGATGAGAAAGGAAAACTGAGCTTCAGGAATCATCATGAGTTGACCCTGAAATACCAACACTATTTTTACAAATCACTGTGCACTTACAAAGCCCAAGTCTTGCCCCAATTTTATTTAGCATTCAGTTATTTAAAAAACACAAGCATTTTACCAGATGATAAAGATGCTCTTACCACTGCTGGGTACTAAAATTGAACCACCAAGGGGAATATTTTTAAGATCTTTTGAAAGAGCACCAAATTCTCTTTGGAATCACCAACAGAGCTCTCACATGGAGTGGGGAGAGGTTGGGTTTTGCATTTCTACAATTACCCAGGGCTGTTTGGAGAAGCATTTTTTCAATGTTGTGTTGTATTTATGAGTTAAAAACGTGCAGTGGAAATCAAAATATCTCAAAGGAGTGCAGTGCCTGTGTTCTAACCCTGGTTACAGCATCCCAGCCCCTGTGTGAGGCATCACCCACAGCAAAACACCCACCCAACTCCTCACCCGTGGCCATGATGACACTCCCAAAGCTTCCTGCAAGGAATAAACCCAAACCCACCCCTTTGGCTTTGATTTAATAACAGGGTCATTGTACACAATTGTCCAGATTTTGCCCTTTTTATTCCAGTGTTTTCCTGCATACAGAGTCAAACACACCATTCAGGTACAAACCAGCTTCAAACAAACGTCTCACTTGGCCAAACAAAAATCTCTCAGAGGTCCAAGATTTAAATGTGTATCAATTACAGCAGTGCCAGGAACTTCCTTTCCCTGGATGTGGGCAGTGTTGCTTAAGGACTGGGATTTGGGATCCAGCAAAACCACTTTGTGTAACCACCTCCCCCTGGCACCACAGCCAACCCTCCCTGCTGGCCCAGAGCTGGGCTCGAGCTGCAGCAGCTCTGCCACGAATGCCAGGGGAGAGATTCACTCCCTGGGCCCCAAATGGACCCATCATCCTCATGGGATATCCTCATTTTGGGCCAGCCCCTTCTTTGCTCTGCAAGCACAGGAGTTTTGTTTCAGAGGCAGCAGTGAAGCCCTGGGTGCCAGACTGGAATTTGGGGCACTCCTGAACAGCAGGGTGAGCTTCCCTCACCTGCTGCCAAGACCCTGTTTCCTTTGCTTTAGCTGAGCTAAAGACCTGCCATGGTGAGTGTGCAGTGAAAACACTTGCCAGAAAAGGTCTGGTTGTGTTATTTAAAAGGAAACCACTTGAACATATTTAATAAAGCCTCTGATCTGGTTTTTATTTACTCCATGTGGCAGCTGAGGCTGCAGGAAGATGGCACAGACAGAGCAGAGGATGGACAGATGAACTCAGAGTATGCCTGGACACCCCTGGAGCCCCCACTGCCACTTCTCCCTGGTATGTTTACCCCCTGTGATGTAGAGAAGAATCATCTCCATTTTCCAAAAGGGAAACTGAGGCACAAAGAGCACAATTCAGCATTTGCAGGGGTCTAAAAGGTCACAGCCAGCAAAGCAGCTGAAGAACTTCAGCCCCTCTTGAAAATCTCAGCCTGAATCTCTAAATCAGTCTCTTGCAGAGTCAGCCCCAATCCAAATCCAGAGTCCACAAAATCCCTGTTACTTGTAGGTAAAAGCATTGAAATATTGGGAAGTGAGCCTTAAAAATACACATTTGGCACTTTCCCATATTAAAAAGAAAGAATTATACATACATTAATACTGGAACAGGCAAAAGAAATTTCATCTGAAGGAAAGCTTTCCTCATGACCTTGTTAGGGACACATTTATTTAGATTTCCTAACTAAAAGCCCAGGTTCTCAGCTAGCATGAACAGACTGAACTCCAGTCCAGGCAAGGAAGTTCTGTTCACACACAGCAGCAGCATTTTTAACCCAACTGTGAAGTTTCAGAAGGACCATTTCCTCTTTTGGACTCTCTGGTGGAAGGTTGTTCATGTAACTACCACCCCAGCAGCCAAAAGAATAAGATCAGCTTGATTTTGCACTAAAAAATAAATTCTTTATTATCCAGAAAGGAGCCAAATCATCATCTCACATCATGGAAATGGTCATTTGTAAAGCAATAAATAAGAGGAGTGTTCTGTGCCACACCCTGAATTTTGTCACTGGTGTCTGGTACCTCTCTGGTTAAAAGCATAAAACTTATGCTATCAAGTCTCACTGTACAACAGTCTGGGAAGGAAAGAAGGCCCCTAAAATCTTTTGCTAAAGCAACAACAGAAGAAAATCTGATTCACTGAAACCCAAGTTCCACGTTGGGTTTCACTTTGCTCAAAGGAATTTCATTCAAAGGAATGAAAGACAAGTTTCATCCCTTCCATGCACAAATGCAGCACCTGACACACACAATCACCTTGTCTAGAATTTATACTGAATCAGTTCTTAGCCATAAATTTTCTATTTACTGCTGATTCAAACAATTTTCCTTTAATTTCCTATTTGAGCCAGGGGAATTGCAGGAACAGCACGGGATACAAAATTTTAACTTCTTTCAGCAGGAAGTGGAAGCCAGGCTAAATCCACACAGCTACTCCAACACCAGTAATAAAGAAACTTTAAAAAACCAAACAATTAGGGGCTAAAAAGATTTAAGAAACAATTAATAATGATGATTGTTCAAATCAATGCGTTCAAAAGATATGAATCATACAAGAGCATAATTTATGTAGAAAACTGAGAGCAAAACACCTTTCACCTTTCAATTCCTAAAGCAACAAAACAGTTCTGAAAGAACAGGTGTGAAGCAAGTAAAAAAATAAAATTGTATTATTCCAAACACTTTTATTTGTGAATGAGCTTCCTGCATGGCCAAGGGATAGCAATGTCTGAAGTAACAGGACTACATGATCCAGAAAACAATGATGATTTTAAGTTTGGCTTGGTTGCTCTCTACCATGACCAGTGATTTGGAGAACTGTGTTTTTCCATGCCTGAAGCAATTCTGGGAGAGATCAATCCTTCCACTGCCTGCTCCTCCAGAAACATTTCTGGTTTGTCATCCAGGACTGAAGGCAGAGTTGTGAATACCCACGAGAAGTTCCACAGATGCTGGAGATGAACTCAAGTTTACCTGTCAGCAGCTGATCCACCTCAGTCAATCCTCCTCAGACAAATCCTGATAAGCCCAAGTACCTCTCGCTTTCACTCCTTTCTGAAAGCTTCATTAAAAGTATCATTAAACCGTTATCAGAGAGCAAGTTACAGGTGACATTACCAGCGTGGGAAGAAGATACTGGCCAGAATTCAGCTGCCAAGAGAATAACCAGCTGGCAGACTCTGAAAGGAGCAGTGACAGATGTTCCACCCTGCAGTGACACGTGCACCTCACCAGAATCTCTGCTCTGCAGGTTTGCTTCCAGTGTCAGGTCTGGCTGTCCCAGGTTTAAAGCTCTGCCCAGCAGCAGCTGCAGGTCCTGCACCACTCCCCTCCACGAGCACCTGCCCTGCTGCCAAACCTGCACAGTTAAATGGCTTCGTGACATTCATGGATGTACTAAAAGTTTTCTGATAATGCTGGGGACACTTTGATATCACAGTCTGTAGCTGTCTGCCAGGATCCTAAATATCAAAACGGTTCAGGTTGTAGGATGTTGGATAGTTCTGCCTGTTGTACTGGAAGTGGTCTGTGAGGATGTTGGTGCGGCTGTACTGAAAATCTCCGTGCTGGGCAAAGGCTGTGAGTCCATTTGGGGACTTTTCGGGAGGGTTTCGGTGCCGTTCCAAGTTCACCAGGTCCCCAGTGGTGACTGGGAGCAGCTGCTGCTTCTTTGCCTCTTGGTTTGCATCGTATTTTGTCTGGGAAAGGAAGAAAGGACGTTTTTCACAGAATCATTTAGGCTGGCAAAATCTGAGATCATGGAGTCCCAGCTGTGCCCCATCCCCACCTTGTCACAGTCCTTCCTTGGACACCCCCAGGGATGGGGACTCCAAACCTCCCTGGGCAGCCCCTTCCAAAGCCTGACAACCCCTCCAGTGAAGGCACATTTTCTCAGATATCACCTGACATACTCATATATCCAGAAAAAACCAAACAGTTCTACAGTCACATCACTTTTTGTGTTAAGAGTCTTAAAATATTAGTGGCTTCTAATAAAAACCTCCCTCCTCTCACATGCCAAACAAACAAGCTGATCTGCTCAAGAGATTCTGAGTTACATCCCTATCTTCCCTTTTCAAGAAAAGCTTAAGATCAAAATTTAATTCTTTGAGAGGCCCAGCAGCTGGTGTGACCCAACTCCCTCACCTGGACCATGCTCACCCCTCCTCTGCAACGGAGTTTCGTGCCCCTTGTTCTCTATTTCAGCTCCACAAGCTCTTAACTTGTACAAAAAAAAAAAGATTCAAAGCCACTGGACTGCTTCAGCCACGTTCCCTGAATAAATAAAGAACTGCTGTACCTTGTTGTACAAGAAGACCCCGAGGATGGCTGTCATCATGCCCAGGACGTTGGTGCTGGTGACGGGGTTGCGCAGCATGATCAGGGACACCGTGATCACCATGATCCTCTTGGTGGCATTGGCCACCGAGTAGCTGAGGGGGCTGATCAGGTTAAGGATGCTGAAGGCAATGACATTCTGGGCAAAATTACAGAATCCACTGATTATAAGCAGCATCAAGGTCCAGGACCAATGAGACATCGTGCTCTGTGCCAAAACAAACAGCAGGAGAAAAAAAAAAAAATTATCTCAGGTTTCAGGTAACAATACAAACACAGTTTGAGGCACTTCTTGCCTGCCCTTGGTGGGAGCAATGACTGCACTGAGCTCTAAAGAGGCCCCAAAGCTCGTTGCTTAATGCAACTCCCAGCTCAGAGAAACCAGAGGAGGACATTCCCCACACACTCTGGGAGGGTTTGTTCCCATCTCCAGCTCCCAAAATTGATGCTGTCCCTCCCATAAACCACCTCTCCTAACCCTGATGGGAATTCTCACAATAAACACTTTGTCTTGAGTGAAACAACCTGCAGGTGTTTCACAACACTTCCTGCCACACTGATAGGAACTACACTGAAACACTTCTCTGGTTGGGTGGTGCAGTTTGTTTGTAATTTATTTTTGTTCTCTTTTCTTTCTTAATAGCAAACAGCTCTCGAATGCAGTGCTCACCAAGTCATTCTCTACCAAGAAGGAAGAAAGATCCACCAGAACCCACGTTGGGATCATGAAGAACACAGCGTGGCACCCGAGGATGTTCAGCAACCGAAGATGATGAATTCGGGAATCTCTCAACACCTGCCAAGAACCATCATGGAAAAGCAGTCAGAAACCAGAAACAGCTTTAGGGGACAGGGAAGTTAGGAAAATAAGTGAATACTCTTGGAGTATGAGTTTCCTGTTAGGGGGACCAGTGAAAAACTGATGCCTCTTTGAAAAACAATGGTTTTTTGAGTGCTGATTCTTAGCATCAACAAGATATTAATAATAAAATTAATATTAAAAAGCTCTACAAACCAGAAGTCATAACTAAATACAGTCAAACACACACTTTAATTTTGTTTCTATGACTTCAAGGAGTGCCCAGCTTTAACAGTGACTTGTTCAGCACAGAGGAATGATTTGATGTAACAAGACACATTAAAAGCTTTCAAATGAACTGTTGAATTTAAGCACTACTGAACTGCCACCAGAAAAAAAAATCCACACTGAGGAGTAAAGAAAGGGCTCAGGATATACTCAGTGTAAGAGCTTCAACGGGTAGGAAGAGCTGCAGGGAACACACACACAAAATAACAACCATCCCTCTGGACTCCTTTGACTGCAAAGTCCACTAAAAAAACACATTTATGGAACGAAATTCCACCCTGTCCTGCTGAAGGGTGACACCAGTGACCAAAGCTGTGAACAGAACCAGTACCTTCTTCGAGAAGATGTTCTGAAGTGAAAAGCACAGAGTAGCAGCAAGTGCACTGATGAGTCCCCACATGTCAAAGGAAAGCTCTGTGACTGTGGCCAACAGGACACCAGTGATGATGGGGATCAGAGACAGGTACACCTGAAACAGGGACAGAGGAGTGACTCGCACCTGCTAAGAATTTTCAGCTGAGTTTATCCATCCTGCTGATTTAGGGAGGAAAGGAGAGGGAAGAGCAAAGCAACAAAACCACGGATCAACTATTTTACTGTTGTAGTTCAAGGAAATTAAGTGACTGAAGTAGCCAATGGCAACAACTGCAGTGCATGAGAGAGCATCACCCTGGTCAGTGTTTAGATGTAAAGGAAAAGAGACTCTTAAAATCGGCGTAATCTAATTCCAGTCACAAAATCCACCCCCAGCCTGAGCTCTGCTGCCCCCAGCCAGCACAGCACCACCCAAGCACCACCAGCAAGAAAAGAAACCTCAGCAAACCTGTCCGCACCTTCGTCGTCTGCTTTTCCTTCATGATGATCCGTGACAGCAGAACCACCCAGATCGGCATCGTGGCTTTCACTGGGGACGGCAGGAAAACATCGCTGGGGACCCGAGGCTCGGGACAACCCCATCAACCAGCACAGGGATGGATGGAGCAGGGGCCCAGCACAGCCCAGGATGGCTCCTCCCTCCCTGTCACCGTCCCGGACACTTGGACAACCCGGATCTCGGTGCTCTGGGACACCGTGCTGGGCACCCAGCGAGCCCGCAGCAGAGCCCTGCCCACTGGGGATGCGGACACTGCTCTGGGAACCTCCAGAACACACGGTGCGTACCGGGACACCACACTGGACACCTGTACGAGCACAAGGTGCGTACTGGGACACTGCACCAGGTGCCCACCTGAGCACGCACCGGGCTTCAGGTCGCCGCCCCGGGCACGAGTCCAAGCCGGCCCCCAGGACATCCCCCCGGCATGTGAGCCCTCGGCCCTCACCTGTGTGCGCGTAGGACACGGGGACCCGCCAGAGCGAGACGTGTGCGGACACGGAGGCGAAGTACTTGCCGAAGGCGAGCGGGAGGATGTAGCGGGGGTAGGCGCGGGGCGGCAGCTGCGCGGGGCCGGCGGGCGGGACGCGCCAGGCGCGGAGCAGCGGCGGCAGGAGCCCGCACAGCCCCAGGATGTGGAATAGCGACACGGTGACGGGCCGCGGGAAGCCGCCGAGCAGCAGCTTGTTGACCACGTTGCCGCCGGCGCTCAGNCCGGCGGGCTCCCGGCGTCACTTCCTCCGCCCCCGCCCCGCTCGGCCCCGGCCCGGCCCCGGCACCGCTGCGTCCCCGCATCCCCGCGGTGCCGGCCCCGCACGGTCCCCGGAGCGAGTGATGGAGCCCGAGGGGGGTCCCGTGGCCGGGGACGGCGTTTGGGGGAGCAGAGAAGCCCGCAGGGCTCGGCGGTGCTGGGGTTCGGCAGCACCGGCCCTTGGACGCCGAAGCGCAGGGCAGGGACGGAGCGAAGGTCACGGGCTCGGAGGCACCGGGCAGCGCTCCCAGCCTTTAAAACTAACGCGGGCAACGCGTAACGCCGGCTGGGGTAAAGGATGGGTGAGTACCTGGCAGGCAGGAGGGTTGCTAGAGCCCCGTTCATCCATGCACCCTGTCAAAAGACACTTTTACAGCATTAATTTGCCCATAAAAACACGCACTTTAGGTAATGGCGACTCCCCAAAGATTTGCTGATGAGCCATTTCATGTCATCCATTGACAGGGAAGAAATGGCAGTGGTTTAACTTCAGGTTTTAGGATTAGAAGGAGAAATTTTTGCGGGAGAGGTAGGAGAAGGCAGTAGCAGAGAAACTGAGTCATGCACAAATGAGAGTACACAGCAGGTACGCACATGGTAAACTTCATTTGAACTTGTTTACAAAATTGACAAAAAAATATCACCTTGTAAACTTATTCACATTTGTTGGAGCTCACAGAACTGGTTATACTGGCATGCTGAAATAAAGATTGTCAAGCCTCATCTCACCCTGGAGGACACACAAGTGAGTTGACCCCTTACAGCAGCAACAAACTCAGCAAGGAACAAGATTTAAAGCTTGCATCGGGAGGGAATTTCTCCAGCAGTTTTTGTACCACCAGGGAAAGGGCTGGGTCTGGTTCCTGATGCTCCCTTAAACAGATGAGCATCAGCACAGGCAGTTTTTGGGTGTAATCTGAAAGCTGTGATGAGCTTCGGGCATCACCATACCCAGTGCAGTCAAGGGCCATTAATTGCATCAGAAATGGAAGCAGTGGAGAAAAAGATGGAATTTGTCAAGTAATACTTCGTCATTTCCTGAAATTTGGGAATATTCAAAGGCCTCCAAAGAGCACGGACCCTGTTCCTAAATGGGACCATTCAGGGAAGGAGGGAGGAAGGGCAGGGGGAGATAAGATGCACAGTACTTTTTTACATAAACAAAACTCAAGCATTTCCAAAATGACCAGCAGCTTAGCCCTCTACCATCAAATCTGAACTGCAAGACAGGAGCTTTCCCCAGCTCTAAACCACACTGCTCAACCTCAGCAACTGCAGAAGGACAAAATGGAAGTAAACTGAAAATACACTTGGATGCATTTTTTGGTAACCACTACTTCTGGTTTCACTCTCAGACCTCAGATTTCAGAAATGGAAGCACACAGACATTGTATTTCTGAGATACCCACACATTTCAGTAACAGTCAGATCATAAATGATGAACAAGAATGACTTAAAAAGAAACCAAACTTCATCAGTTGTATTCCAGGGAATGAACCAACACAATGCAGACCTTGTCAGGAGCACCCTCCTTTGAAAAACAGGGAAGAGCTTGACTCTGCCCTCAAAGGCAGGACAACTCCAGCACAGATGGGTTAACAGAGTTAACATCACTAAACCCAGGAATATTTTTGGTATAGTTTCCCCTCCCCTGAACAGAAGCCCAGCACTGGGGACTGCATAAAACAACATAGTCCCAAATATTAAAGCAATTACAGTTCATAGAAACCCTTCACTTTCTACACCCCAGGCTGCTTTAGAAAGCACTGTAACAATTAGGAATAAAACATTACAAAGTTACTGAGACGGAAAAGATGAAGTCTGATCTCTTTAGACTTTGAGGTACATTATCAGCAGTTGGGTTATCAGTCTCCAGAGTTAAAAACAAATCCAACCTGTGTGACTGAACACCACACCAAGGTACTTGGAAGACATCCCGTTATCCCTACCGGCAGCGTCCGTGGGATTCGGCTCCACCTCCCTGCTCCGACGGGTTCCCAGTGCCAGGGCTCCCTTAGCTGGGCTGAACTGAGCAAACTTTGGGGGGTGGGGGGGGAAAAAAACGAGTGGAGTATATTTATATAAATAATTCACAAACTGGTTTGTGCAAATTTTTTTTATTTCCACATTTATATCACAACGTGTCCACTTAAAGGACCAAATAGCAAAGTTGCTCCCTTCTGCATCCCAGGAACACAGAAGTCTAGTTACTGTACATTCACTAAGGCTCTTTGTTTTTGCAAATTGCGTTTATGATGGATATCCATAAGGCAAACAATATCTAAAGGAATGGTAACAAGTATATTTCCAGCATACAAACAGGCTTCCTTTTTCCCTCTCACAGTACAGTTACAAACTTGTAGCACCCTCATTACATTTAGATTCTAGAAAAGGTGATTTTTCTTTTTGTTTTTTTTTTGTCTTTTTGTTTTTTTTGTCTTTTTGTTTTTTACCTATAAGTTTGCAGGAAGGGAAAAGGAGGAAAAATATTTGGCTGGTGGTGGTGGGATCAAAAAATATCGTTAAACATCTAGTTTTTGCAGCATTTCTCAGAGACTGGATTTAAACTGAAACCAGACTAAAATATGTGGATGCCTATGGAATGTTGAGCTGAAGCTGGTGGCCCAGCCTGCAGTGCAACACCTGCTGTTTAAAACCCAATCTCCGTACCACATGACTCTTAAATAACGCAATCATGTTCAGAGATGTGATAGAAATAAAACTACAGTTTTTGCACATTGTCTCTCGAATATCTCACTGCCAAATAAAAACCCAAATCAAGTCAAATAAATAGATGCATATTTTGTTAAGGTAACTTCCACAATTTTTCTCTGTACCTGCCTGTAATAAGATTCCGGCATTCAGAAAGTGCTGGAAATCCTCTTCACTTCTTGGGGACTAACACTTTTTAGAGCTGGCTCGCTATAGAGTTTTGAACTCAACTGATCAACCTTCGTATGCCTTCCTTTGCAATTGTTAGTAAACTGGTAGCAGCATTTCACAAAAGGAGAATTTAAAGGAACGAGCTGGAAAGGCCCAGCTCCCTCCCCCCCTCTGCTCGTGGGGCCTGTTTGTCCAGGACAGGAGGCTCTCTCCAGCTGGAAGTGGCATCGTGTCTGCCAGTTCTGCTAACTGCAGGTGTAAAAAGCGTGGTTAGCAGAACTGCTCTCAGTCTAGGCAGACGTAAGGCAGGATGTTCAATCTCCCATCATCCCCGTGTGGATCTAAGGATATGCACTGTGTCCAATCATACCAGTTACCCTGTGTGTCATAACAACCGTTCACGCCTGGCCAGTTGTGGTCACGTATTCTGTCGAGGTCATCGCTCGTGACCTCTCTGGTGACCCCAGGCAAGTCTGTAGGTTTGCTGTTAGGAGCTAGAACGTGAGTCTTTCTAGCCTCTTTTCTAGTGCTTTCCTCCTGCTTTAAATACTCAGACATGAAGTAGTGAGCTCCTGGAGTCTGTACTCCTGATGAAGACAGCAAGCTACTCTGTCTGTTTAAATATGACTGAATGATTTCATTTCTGGACAACTCTTTCCAGTTCGTTTGTTCAAAGGGGCTTTGCAGGTTGGGTTTTTGCTCCTGCTTTTCCGTTTCTGTCCTGTGCTGTTCAGTAAGTGCAGGGATTTCTACCTGCAAAGGATCTTTCGGTGTTAAAGGTTTTATCTGTCCTGTCATGGGATCAAAAGTGAGTTTTCTCTCTTTTAACCTCACAGGTTTCACACCCCCTTCTGTCATGTGCCCATCCAAGTTGACTGTATAGTCTCTGGGTCGGTACCTTTTCTTCTTTTTGCTGTCGGACCCTGAAGCAGCATCATCACTGTCCATTTTGGAAGCGTCCTGCGGGAAGCCCGTGTGTGGCGGGAGCGATTCCCCGGGGTGGGCTTTGCAGCCGGGAGCCGTGTGCTGCTGAAGCGTCCCTGCTGCTGCTGCGTGCCTGTGCTGGCCCTCGGCGGCTCCTCCCTGCTGCTCCTGCCAGTGCTGCGCCGCCTCGGGGGCCGCCTGAGGAGGGAACTCCAGCCTCTTGGCCGGCAGGGGAGGTGTGGATGGTTGCATCAGGGAGGGTGGCGGCGATGGCACCTGTGCAGCATCTAAGAACTGAGACCTTTGAGATGGACTGGGCATCGAATCCTTTGGTGAGTACGTGGTGTGCTGCCGAGCAAAAGTATCATGCCTAACATTCCTGGGGCTAAAGGAGGAGCAGCGTGGGCTCTTGGGCTGGTGGGGGCCCGTGGTTTCTTCTGATTTATCATGCTGCTGAAGCACTGCAGTCTTTAGTAACGAGGAAGTGCTTGAAGGTTTTACAAGTCCTGGAGAACTGGTGTGAGGTTTTACAGCATTTACTGGGATCTTATTGTGTTTATCATTTTCACTGAGATCTGTCCTGCTGCTTTCGGGCCCTGCATGTAGGTTTATGTCTACAGGACTAGGAAAATTTTCAGGACTACCCCCAATTCCATTTGTTGGAGGGGGTGAAGAGTTTTGTAATACTTCATGACTAGCTTTGGAGACCTTTGGGGGAGGAGGGCCCTGATGCCCATCCCTGTGATCACCTTTCCTTTTCCGATTTCCCAGTTTCTCTGTTTTTGGAGAATTTAGTTTCTGGATGTCATTCCTGCTTTTCAGTTCGCTGATGGGCTTGGAGCCAGCCACAGCAGGAAGTTGTGTGTCTGGTTTGCAGTTGTGAGCACCTCCATTCGCTGATCCCGGTGGGTTGGGCAGCCCCCTTGGCACTGGCTCATTCTGGGTTACGGGTTCGATCAACTTCTGCCAATTCCGCAACAATTTCTTGGCACGTTTGGCAAGTTCCTCATTGGATGTCTTCTTCCTCACCTCATTGATAAGCCTCCCGAGTCTGGTTTCCTGCAAAGACAGACAAGGTGTTTTACAAACAGGTATAATTCCAAGCAAAATTTTTCAGGAATGTTTCTGCTTTGTAATGCTCACCCCCTGAGAAACACCTGGTTAAAAACACTAAAGATTTAAGTGTTGAATTAATCTTTTTGAAAAGGATTAGTCCGGTGCTCTGCCACGCAAAGTGAAACTGATCTTATTCCCTGGTAAAAGCAGGAGAGCTGGGAAAAACAGCAGAAAGGAATTCTTTAATGAGAAAGAACCTTGAGAATAAGGGTGCAGGTTCAGATTTGAGGGGAGATGCAGCACACACAGGTGTGTGTTTATCACAAGGGAAGTATAAAAGCTGCAGAAAGATCCGACAGGAAAGAATTCCAGGATCTTTGCCTGTTACAGTAACTCGTTAACAATAAAAATCTCCATTTGACAAACCTGACTACCAGGAGTGAGTTATGTCCTACCTTTTTCCTCCACCTCTCTCCTCTCCCTTCACTCCCCAGCCTCGTGGAAACGTACGAAAAAGCCATTTAAACATTCCCAGGGTGTCCCAAGGTGGTTTCATGAGCAGAAGGAAGTGTCTGATTGTTCCCAAAGCACATTTGGAAACAAAGAACTGTTCCACAAGTCAGATTTCTTAAAAAAAGTACTTCAAAGGAGAACATAGACCCGACTGTGAGAGAAATATGCAACCTGTTGTGATAGATATGTTGAAATACAGGTGGAGTTGTAATTAAGCAACAGTTAAAAGCAAGAACACCGCTAATTTCAGTACAAAGAGTGAAAAAGAAACATATAATTCAGCCATAAAACTGTTTCTGTGAGTGGTCAGTGAGAATTCTGCTCTCCCTACACCTGATCCCACCACAAATATCAGGTCTTGAAAGCTGCTAAAGTGAATTAAAGTTTAATTTTATAGATCTATAGCAACTCTATTCCTATTTCAGATTTTAGGTGCTCGGTCACCAAACCTCTACAAAGGTGACTGGAACTGCAGAGTGATATTGCTGAATGCAGCAGAATTAATCAGTGGCAAGTGATGATTAATGTAGTGCCCTGCACAAACAGGAACTGTGCTGCCCAGAATACTGATCTGGGCCCAGAAAGGATCCCTGTGTTCAGCGAGATGTTGGAAGCAGCGTGAGAGGGACAAAATAATATCTTAATTGTGAATCCTTTGCAATCCATCTATTGTTTCCAGAAAAGCTGCGATGGAAATTAGAAAGGCAGGAGAAAGTCCTTTTATACACATAAAAAATGATGTTCAGAGGGTGACATACCTCAAGTGCCTCTTTGGTAATGGGATATTTCTCCAGGCTGGAGATCACTTCCAGCACTGCCACCATGTTATGGATCTGCAACAAGGAAAACAAAGTCACTTCATGTTTCATGTACTGGTCTTAGTTAACAAATGTAATTTAAGACCTTCCACTTTATAATTGCTGGAAGCATTAATCACAAACTGCTATCAGACTGTCTGGCTTTAGGGAGCTGATTGTTCAAGGAATAGGGACAAGGACACTTTTACTGACCTAGTTGGAAACTGCAGGAGCTGTAACAAACACACTCTTATGTAAAACTCAAGGAAACAGTCGCAATAAAACCGCTGGGACCGAGTAACAAAGTTCTGAGACCCCTTTGCAAAGCATCACTTAGTTGCCCACAGCCTAAAAGGAAACAAGCGCCAAGCAGAGCAGGAGCAGCAGCTGGTGCAATCAGAAATCTGGAGTTTAATCCTTCAGGCCCCACTGCAGATTTACCCAAGCCACTGCTCTGTGGTTTCTTTCCAGTGTCACTGTACTGCACACAGGAGTCTCAGCCTGCAGGTCCCTCCTCGGCCGGGGCTGTGCCCAGCAGGTGTCCCCAGACCATCAGCACCGGCCTCGGCTCCTCCGGCCTCTCCATCACCCCTTGCTGGGGCTGCACGTGGGGAGGAGGAACTGCACAAATCCACATCCATTCAATAAGTGAGGAGCAGGTTCTCTGCACTGCACCCCCAGCACAGCTGCACATCCTGTACAGCCTCGGCACATGTGGGATTTTAATGGTTTTCATGAGAAATCACACACTGCACGTTTTAGGGACTTGGTTTAGGGGAGAACATGGCAGTGCTGGGTTGGACTCATTAATCTCGGAGAGTTTTTCCAACCCAAACAAGTTTATGATCCTACACAGAGATCCCTGTTTCCATTACCTGATGTTAAGAGCACTGAAACCTGGAATTTCTAATTCACCTTTGGAGATAGATTTAAAAGATAAGCTAAGGAAAGCTTGAATCACAGTCTCATTTATTGCTTAATTGCATTTGTGACTCAACTGGACGTGAAGTGCATGCCAGAGAAATCTCTCGGCAAGAACCTCTGCAGGGATCTCACATCATCAGGAGCAGCATCATCACCAGACAGCTCTGCCCTCCCAGCCACACACTCCCCTGCATGACCCCTCATCTTAAAAACATGGATTTTTGTAAGAATTGGCTTTTCCAGGTCAGTTTTACCCCTCCACTAAGCTACAACAGGAGCACCAGGACCTGAAGTCTCTCCCTTTCACAAAACCTTGGACACAGACCATGCTTTGCCCATCCCTCAGTAAAGCTGTCAGTGATGAAACACTTGTCCTGATTTTTTGATTTACTTTTATCAAATTTACGTTTAATGTCTATGCAGGCTTTGAATGATTCTAACTCCTATAGGCTGTAAAACCAACTCCAGGTCAAAGATGAATTAATTTGTCCTGGTTCTTTCTTCACTCTGCAGATATTTAAAGCCCTACCACGAGGTCAGGCCTGGTAAAACTCTGCTTAACCTTTAGAAAAGCGAGAGCACCTATTCTGACATATTTTAGTTCTTATTATTTCACTTCAGTGCACTGACTTTCTTCCATGTTCTGACCTTTGCCCTGCCCTCAGTGCCCAGGAAGGACAGTTTAGCACCACAGTTTAACCAGTACACAACATTGGGGTTGTTTTTTTCAGTTTTAAGAACCAGAGCCCTTAGAACAGTTAAAACTCAATTCTGGGAGTTTCCAGACAAATATTTTTAAACTTGCAAAACACGATACTCTCCTTCCCAACACATATTTTAGACTATGAATTACCATGGTGAAAAAGGCTCTGTTGCACACACCAAGAACTGGTACAATTATTTTTGCAGTTACTGGTAATCCCCAAATATTCATTATCTAAATGACAAACTGATGGCAAAAAAAAAAAAGGTCATTAGCCTATGAGAAGGTCAAGATGGGGAAAGTGATATATTCATGTGTACACACACCTAGAGAAAGATGAAACTGGTCAGGGAATTTCCAGTCACAGCTTTGCTTTTGTTCAATACCCCCAAATACACACCAGTGAATGCCCCACATGCTAAATCACCTCTCAGGTCTACAGCAGGACTGACAGGCTGTGACTTCCCTCCCTCCTCTGGGGGACACGTGGTGCCAATTAAGGACAGTGAAAGTGGCCTTGCACCCTCAGCTCCTGCTGGAACACAAACCACCCACTTCGGATTCCTCACACATTTGTAACCAATTGAGAACGCGCTGTCACGGAGCAACTGCTGAGCAGAGCATGAACATCTCACACTCCAGACAACTGCAAGCAGCTCCTCTCATTTTCCCTTTTTTTTT
>VXAC01005728.1:368831-383209 GCA_013399225.1 Rhipidura dahli | reverse complement strand
TTTTTTTTTTTTTTTTGACCTGTAGGAACCTTGATTCTCTGAAAATAAATACATAAAATGTTCAAGCATGTTCAGCAACTTCTCCCCCCTTCCCGTTGTGTAGTTTTCTCCAAATGTTTCATCCAAAGTGCCATAAAGAGATGCTTAAAATAAAAATCACATTTGCCTGTTTTAAAATAACACAGAGTATGAAATTCCTTGTAGCATAGTTAAATGCACTGATTGAAACAAGAGGACCTCCCAAAACACCTCAAGTATCACCTCTTCCATGAGAAGACACCATAGGGATAACAGCAGCACCCCAATCTTGCACACCAGAATCTCCACCTTAAACCAACTGTTACAATAAAATTCATATATTGCCACATAACCAATGTGGCACTAATGTTACAAAACACCACCCCACTTTGAGCAGCACCAGAAAAGATAATTTATTAACACGAAGGGCTACTGAAGATGCTTATTGGGAACAAAACAGACAGGTGAAGTACCATGGAGCAGAGTGGAACAGGGAATTTGGCAGCCCCACTCCCTCTGGACATTAGGCAGGGCTGTGATGCCCAGGTCAGTGTCTCAGGAATTTGCATTTTAGTTTCCACGTGCCTTTGCCTGCTCACACTGTAACCCCTTAGTACCCCCCAGAACAACTTCCAGGACCCACATTTAGTAGCTTGCAGCAAACAGCTCAGAATAATTGATAAATAATTGATATGGCATTCCAAATTCTCCCATGCTGCTCCCGTGTTGAGAGGTCTGACTGGCAATCAGAATAATTCACTCGAAAGTTTACTGGAGAACATCTGCTTTGAGTCATCCACGATAATCCTTTCCAGCCAACCCTAATGACAGCCACAGCAAACAAATCTTATTTATTCCATGCAAGGCTTCTTAAGTCATCCAGCCATTCAGCCATACTCTGGAGCTTACTACTGTTATCAGAGATCTTTTCCAAGTTAAGCACTAAATGTTTTTACTCCGGCCTCAGACAAAAGCAGGGGTATCCGAACTCTCAGGAAAGGATCAAGAAGCTTAATTTTCTTTCCTTAACCATCTTAATCTTATTTCAGCATTTATAAACCAGGACCAAGCCAGTGACTAATTTCAGGGTGTTACACAGCAGTTTAAAGGGGTTTTTGGGAAGGTTGAGGTACAGGTGTTCCCTCCCACCTCCACTTCCACCACTGCCTCCCCAGGAAATCTGAAAGCAGCAGTAAACTCAGCATCCATACAAGCTCTACCACCATTTCCAGGTGCTGGGATGTTTTCTGTTGGATCAGCACACTCCACGTGATGCTTTGACTCTCTTCCTTTGCTTACACACCAGCCCAGACCCCAAACACACCATGAGCACCCCCAGAACACCTTCCTGTCCTCCTCGGGACTGCCCAGACACACAGCACAACCTGCACTCCCTCACTGCAGCCTGAAAAACAAATGTTACATTAACTTTCTATTGCAGACATTCAGATAAAGCAATGATTTTTGTTTTTTAATATTTCACAGGGATGTTTCTAAAGATCTTTGCATGCAGGGCTGACTGTGATAGACAACAAACCACATCGGAATTACCTGGAGTAGAAGGGAGCAGCTCTTTCTGTGCAACATGAAAAACTCAATGCACAATTCCAAAAAAAACCTTGCAGTGAAACCACTCATGAAGATTCCTGCTTTTCTGGTAGAAAGGCTCATTTCAATCACAAAGTTCAGGTAACAGTGCTAAAAGGCATCATCATCCTTCCGAGTCACATCAACACCTTCACAAGTTTCTAAAGGATACTTAAAGTTGGCCTGGAATCCCCCATCACTGACAGTCCTCTAAAACCAAAGTGTAACACCATCATTCACACAAATCACAGCTTCCAACAACCACAGCCTGACCCCACCATGGGCATGGTGGAACAGAGCATACAGCTATCACAACACGCTGCTCTGGAGAGAATTGATTTGCCATCATACTTAACTGCTTCCTCAGAATATTTACAAATATTCCAATTTCGATGGTTTCTCAGAAGGTACTTCAGTAACATTGTCCCACCTGTAGCACCAAAAGCAGTCTGACAGAAGGAAGCAGAGAAGTGGAGACGCCATGGGAGACTGAACAGGTCTTTTCTCTTCCTACAGTCACAAATCCAGGTGTCTGTTGCCAAGCTGAAGGTTTCTGGCTGGCAGTCAATACCATCAGCAGGGTCCAGACAGAAGTTCACAGGAGCATTTGTACATTTTTTGTCTTCCCCCTGCTCCTGGGACCAGCAGCACCTTGATGGGGAATTACCAAACTGTCCCAGAGCTCAGGGCTGTGTATCTCCTCAGGGAGTGCAGGATAATGTTCAAGAAGATGCCAGGTTCAAGGTCAGTATCGCTGGAGAGGCCAGGGAGGCAGAGCTGATTCCCAAGAGGAGCAGAGCCTGCTCCAGGAGCGTTGGCATTGCTGGTGTTCCTTCTCTTGGAGCTCTCAGTGTCAGCTGCAGCCCAACACCAGCTCCTGTCCCAGACTGGGGTCCCCTCTCAGTGTCACATTGTGCCCCAACACTGCTTTTGTACAAAAGCTACTTTGCTGCACAGTAATCTAAAATATGGAATAAGAAGTAAGGAGAGTAAAGTTGCTATTCACAGGAGGCTTTATTTAACTGTGACAACAGAAATACAGCGGTGCAGAGTTTATTTAGCACTTTGTGTAGGAACTATGAGACACCAGACACTGACAATACACACCACCAACAGAAAATTGTAATGTCATTTTTTCAAAGGTACAGACCAAACATACCAAGTTAGAATTCAGGTTACAACCTGCTGGTATTTAGTTCAGTTCCCTTGCAGCTGATCTATTAACAGTTCCCCCTAGCCCCAGTGTGACATGATGTTGTCTAAAGATAGGAAACACGAGATACTATTCACAGACACAACATACCAAAAAGATGACCATGCACTACTTTGCTCACATTATTGGAAATGTCTGAAAGTCAGTTTGCCAAACAAAGGTCTAATATTAACCAGTACACAAAAGATATTCTTAAAGGTGGAAGTCAGTTTTCTAATAGTATTTAGTAAAACAGATCTTTAAACATGAAGGAATCAGTGATTTGGGTTAAAAGTCATCCACTGGGAGAATATTCTTTGACAGAGAAATTCATATGGAGTTCATGCTTTGAAAACTGATGGAAATTTGTGGTGCAAAATGAGGGAAATGCTCCTTGAGTACCAAGAGCAGTTCAAAGAACAGCCAGGCACAGGAAGCATTATCCACACCTCCGGACTTAAAACTCCCAGGTCTAATTTAAAGAGTCAAACCAATCTGCATGTATTTTATTTGTACTTAGGCTTTATTTAATGGCAAAGTAACATCATTCAGATACCTTCCTGTATACACTTTACAAAGCCAGGATCATCAAACAAGAATAAGGTCAGATTCCAATAAAATTCTGCACTGCGAAGAAACCGGTGGACCTGAAATATTTCCCCTGCTCCCTCCTGGCAGTGCCCACGCACATCCCTGAGCTGTGCAGACACCACAGCAGCCAAGGGAATGAGAGGAGTTTGCCAGCACAAAACACAGTTTGCCCTGGCACTTACAAAGGGCCTCCAGACACAAATCCACAGCAGCTGGGAAGTGCCATGAACGCTCCAGCTCTTCTCTGTATGGCCCATTCCCAGGGAGGCATCCAAGACCCCTGGCACAGCAGGAACAGACTCCAGGCTGGAGCAAGGCAGGGGAAACCACCCAACGAAAGGAATATCCACCGGAGGAGGCACTCAGAAGATACAAGAGGTAGTAAAATACAGACTATAAAGACAAGACACACCCCCAGTTCCCAGGCCAGTTCCCTGCGCAACGCAAAAAGGTCTTTAAGGTAAACAGAAAACAGCAACAGCAAAACTGTTTACTTTTCTCCATTTATATTTATTAGCCAATAACTGGAAGACATTTTTGTTACTACAGAGAGAAATACCTGTCTGTCAACTTCAGCACTTACTGAACATTTTGTATAACACCATAAGAATCGTGCCTGTAGTGCCAACTCTGAGCTGTAGATGTACAGAGAAGATCCACTGCCCCCTCCCCTTCTTTTTCCACACCCCACAACAAACCCACCCCACCAGACTGTGACCCTGAGCAAATAAAAATTCATTAGCCTGATTTTAAAAAGCCCAGCAGCTGAAGAGGCTACACGATGTACTATTTGATTGGAAAGACGTGTGGCACAAATTCCTGCTGAAGGAATGGAGCAAGAACCATGGAGCACGACCCCAGGCAGTCACTGCCACTCTCGGTGGCATCTACCACAGTACACTGCAAGCAAGACAATTTAATGTTTTCCACTCAATCCCAAGATGTAAGGAATGGTAGAGGAATCAAATTCAGCTGGAATTACATCTTTGTCTCAAAGTGCAACAGTGCAAGAGGAACACACAAAGAGGAGGTCAGAGGACAGCAGCGATAAGAGGTTTTGAAAACATGGTTAATAACAAAAAGTTAGTTTTCATTTCACACAGTATTGAAAAAATATGAAAGAGACACTTGAAGCTTGAAATAAGCCTTCCCATGCATTATTAGTCATAATAAAGAAAATGTTAATCAACTGTTTTCATGCTCACTGGCCCAATTTGCAACAAGACAAATACTGATTGCATATAGAAATAATCAGTGAGCTACCAGTGCACTCAAATAATCTCTCCATAGTCTCCAGAGCCACTACAGAGGTTTAAGAACAGTTTAGACAAGTCCAGAAGGAGCTGTTTTATGAAGGTGAGGGACCACATGAAGCCCCTTCCAGCCATGCCCCTACACCTGGGGAACAGACACTGAATCACAAGGAGCACAAACACATCAAAACACCCATTTCCATCTACTCCAAACTAGACTTAGAGCAGCAATTCAGAACTGTCCTCTCAAAAAGATCCATACAGGTAACTCTTGTAACAGCTTGTATTGTAAAAGACCTAAAAATTCAACACTTCCAACCTCATTGCCCCAGCACAGCACTCCATGTGAATGTGGTCCCAAAAATCATGCCCAAAGTTTCTCCCTCCACTCAGGCTCTCTGTAGTTGCTCCCTGTCACCATTTCAGCCACCTCACACCCACCCTCACAACCCCTCAATCACTGCACTGGTGCTAAGCACACCCAACCATGATAAAGTTTCCTTGTCTACAGGATAATCATTTCTCCTCCTCTCCCCCCCCCACCCTGTACAGAAACTTCAACCAGATGGATCCTGGTAGTTAATATTTATTATAAGCCACGAACTGAAGTCCAAAATTATTGCTTCAAAATTTAGAGAGCCATAAAATGAGGTTGCTGTGCAAGGAAACTCACGGGGACAACTGGTCCTACTTCAGCGAGACAAATGCAGTTGGATGATCATTTGGGCAGAATAATACAGAATATACTGAAAATCCAGCCTTAAAATGTGCCCCTGCTGATTCATCGTGATCTTGGTGCTTTCTGCTGTCAGGAACTCACCTGAACTCACTGTTGGTACCTCCCTGAGTTAGGGTAAGAGCACAGTAAGGTACCATGGGACCCCTAAAGGCATCACTTGCACACTATCAGTCTTTGACCATCTGCTTCATCTTCATCCACTTCAGAGAACTGGTGAACATTTAAAACCATGGACATGCATTTAAGGACTCGATGAGAAGGGGCCCAAAGCTTTGTGAAGTTCTTAAATATTATGTTGTCCATCCCACTGAGTGTCTACACAGAGCATAATGTTATCACAGAGCAGTTTATATCTGAGTGCAATTCAGTGTCCCCACAATACAGAATTTCCACTCTTTTCTTAAAAAATAAAACCATTTATCACCATGCCAGTGTACTTTAAATGCAGCAGGCCAACTTCTCTCAGATTTCTAGGGAAGCTTCTCAGCTGATTCCTTAAATGATGGAGGAGACTGAGGTAGGAGCCTGGTGAATACAATGTTGAATTCTTTGTGTAATGTATTAATTCATCACACTGAAGTGCAACATGCTCATGTGACTGCTCATGAGAATTTAAGCATGGTATGTTTGTTCACAAAACCTGACAAAAATGGTGTTACAAACTGGGAAGGTTTGTCGACAGAAGTCACTGTATCCTTTCAACAACTGTTACCAATAGACAAATCTTGTCAGCACATACCATAAACAAGTTTTATGGATATGGAAAAAAAATTGTAAACAATTTACCCATCTTCTAGAAATACTGCTCTCCAAATTCTAGATTAAACACTGCTGCCAGTCACCCAGTTCCAAATACCTCCATTCTCTGAAGGCTGTGTCACCTCAGGACAACGTCACCTGTCAGGAAAGCAAAGCCCCCCAATAATCCCTGGAGAATGCTTGGCCATTCCAGCCAGTGGCACAATCCTTAGCAGCTCCTTGGAAACAAAATGCCTTCTCTACCTCTGGCTGGGAAAAAAAAGTCTTCCCTGGAGGAAGGTGAGCACTGAGTCTTCTCAGCTCAGGGTCTGCAAGAGCAGCTCCACTCCAGAACCAACTGCTCAGCGTGGTCAGGGTGGGACAAAGGAACCCAGTACCCATCTGCATTTTTTTATATTTAAAGACAGAACATGGAATCGTAGAATCCCAGACTGGTCTGGGTTGGAAAGGACCATAAAGCCCACCTCATTCCCACCTCATGGGCAGGGACACCTTCCACTATCCCAGGTTGGTCCAACATGGCTGTGAATGCTTCCAGCAATGGGGCAGAACATTCATGAAACTCCAACCTGGCCTGGCTATTTCTAACCTAGTAGCAAAAAACCTCATGATTTGCACTTCAGAAAGCCCCAGTGAGGCTTAAGCCCCTTGGCAGCCTGTCTTGAAAAATCCAGTGAAGAGAATAAAAAATCGAAACCCAAAAGTTCCTATTTTGACAAACAAACTCTTCTTCACAAGACAACAGACACTGAGTTTTCCAGGATGCAGCCAGGCTCCCAAGCAGTATGCTCAGCCCATGAGCTGCAGACACCCACCTTCACAAATAAATCTGAAACACCACCTCTTGCATCATCTCCCCCATCTCACTGTGCTCAATTCTGTTCAAAAATCAACTGTAGTTCCTCCAAGGATTAACTACAATACTGAAATATTATTTTTTCCTGGAACTTTCAGGATGATAATTTATATACAGACATTAAAATTCTCTGTCCTCTCCTGCTGCAGTTAATTTACAGAGCACAAGGAGTGTTATGTACTGACCTGCTCAGAAAATTCTGCTCAAGTGATGGCTTGAGTTACAGACACTTGTAGATGTGCTGGAAGTTTGTTCGCCAAAGACAATTTATGGCTGTGCATCACCACCCTGAGAAAACACCATGTTCCTCTACCTTCCTTAAAAAAAAAAATCAAACCCTCCAGACCTGTACTATAACTGTGACACTCTGCAAACTGATCCTGCATGGAAACTATGTGAGAAAGCAGCTCCACAGAAGTGCTGGCTGTCACTCTGAGACAAGACTTCCACCTCTGCACAGTCGTCTCCACGGCACAAAGTTTGAAAACACGCCCAGCTGAGCGTGTCGCTGAATCCCTCGGACGCAGGATCCCTCCTCCCCAGCTGCTGGGTTAGAAACCACTCTGTTCACTAAAACAGAATTAATTATGTTTTACTTCCAGTGACTCCTCAGCAGAAATTGCTACCACTGACTGTTTGGACATGCTGAAAATTGTACACTTTGATATTAACAATCACACTCGGGCACGCACTGCTGCCCTGTGAAAGCCGTGCCCCTGAAAACACCAATTCGCTGCCGAGTTTCAGCAGATTGCACTTCAAATTAAAGCAATTTGCTGGCACTTAAATATTATTCCAAACACCAAAAGCATGAATTACCCACAGAAAGGGTAATTTAGCTGTTAGAACACTGAATAAACAAACCTACATTTACATTAAACTGAATGTGAGGTACTTACTTACCTTTACCTTAAATTATTTCCTTAAAGACCAAGTGTAAAAATGGAGCCACGTCCTACCACATTATACAGACCAATGGAAGTTATCACCAAGCACGTAACTGGTGAGAAGAGATAGCAGCAAAGTGTTATCAGCCGAAACAGACATGTTTTCTATGTAAAAAAACCTACACTGACATTAATTTTAACTCCAAGCCTAAAGTACTGGAGTAACTGCCTTAAAAGCAACATCAAACTTCTGCAGCAGGCAGAATCGATTCCTCCTTCCTCTCTCCTGAAACTTTTGTGGTTCTTGAAAAAAAAAAAGAAACACTAATTGTCACCTGCAGCAGCTCCTTGAAAGAACTGGAAAAGGATCTCACAGGGAGAAAAAGCTTCAGCTGCAGTGGAGCTACTTTGATCAGGAGTCAAAGGTGCCAGAATGACAGCGCTGTTGTGTCACGTGGCCACAACAGAACCCCAAAGAGAGGCAACCACGCACATCTCACCACTCTTAAACTGGGCTCACCCTCCACTTACCAGACAAAACCCCCCCAAAAAGACAAATTGGAATTCCCAGCCCAGGCCCAGACTTCTGAAATACACCCTAAGCTGAAAGTCTTCCTATTTCCTAAGGCACAGGTTGGGTCCCTCTCCATGTGGGAGCTTTTGACAGTGTTTTCCCTGCTGCCTGTGCTGGTGTCAGGCTGAGATCCCATACCCACCCCATCCCAGCTCCAGCCCTGCCAGGATGCCGTGCTCAGCTCCCTGCCCTCTTGGCTTCAAGGTGTGCCAAGGTGCACTCAAGTGGCCTCACACAGGGCCCAGGAACATCCCCAATCGGAGCAACTCGGGAAGCACCAGCCACAGGTCCTCTGCTGCCTGAGAAGTTTGTTCCAGCACATCTCTCCTGGAAGGATCCACACCTTGCACAGCAGCCGTCTGTTCCAAGCTGTGGCTCGTGGTGACTGCCAGAGGTTATTCCCCATATTTATACTACCTACAAAAAGTTGGTTCTTCCATTGAGGAGCTGTTTCATGGCTACACCAATAAAAAAGTGTTAATGAGTTATTCCCCTGCAGCCCCTGAGCATTCAGAGTGCTTGTTTCCCACCAAGGGCCCGAGTACAGCACGTGCAGACAGGTACTTGATGCAGAGTCATTATCATTTGGATTTAAAAAGCTCTTTAATGATCCCCTATAATGACCAAGTCTGACAATGTGAGGGGGGTCAAGCTACTCTACAACAGCCCAAGCTGCCACCATCCCCCTGTCACCTCTCCTTGCCACCATTTCCTCCAACTCTGTGCCAGAACTGCCACCTCTCTGAGCCCAGAAGGAGCTGGGGCAGGGAAAGAGGTCCCTGAGGAGCCCCTGTTCAGGTAGGGTTTGGCCAGAGGAGTTCCTTGGCTGGGTCAGCACAAGGGAGGGAACAAGAACAGCTGGAGGTGGGGACATGGACTGGCATCCCAGCAGCTCTCCCAGCTCCACTGGCAGCTTCAGCTGGTGTAAGCACAGGGATTCAAGCCAAATCAATCCAACTTTTGATCATTTGGAACATTAGCCACACAGCGTTTACTGGAAGGTGGTGATTTGCTCTTGAGTTGCAGAGTTCACTCATGAGTTAAAATTCAGGAACATCCTCCTGGCTAGCTGTAAAGATGTTTCCCAGCAGCTATTCCAGGACACATTCAGAGCCCCTGTTTTGCTGCATCTCCACAAACACAGGATAAATTCCAGACATCTGTGAACCACACACAAGTGACAGTGACAAAAAAGGTTCTGCAAGTGAAACTAAACCATAAGGCAGCCACTGTCACCTCAAAAAACCCAGACAGGCGTGGTTAACTTTTCCAGGTAACAACACACCTTCCTGCCAGGTCCCAAGGCAGCAGGGAAGCACCAGCATTCCACTCCTCATGGAATCACACACTGGGCTGGGTTGGAAGGGCCCTTAAAGCCCATCCCATTCCATTCCACTCCCCTGCCATGGGCAGGGATACCTTCCACTGTCCCAGGCTGCTCCCAGCCCTGTCCAACCTGACCTTGGGCACTTCCAGGGATCCAGGGACAGCCACAGCTGCTCTGGGCACCCTGTGCCAGGGCCTGCCCACCCTCACAGGAAGTTGATCTTTTCTTCTTCCACATCATTTAAACACTTTAAGACCCAATTCTACTGCCAGAACTATTTGTGATGCACCAGAAATTTTATCAAGTAATTGAGCTACATCAAAAGCTACCCAGGGAAGATACCTATATATTGCCTTTTTCTTCTTTAAACCCTGATCAATTCCTCTGTTCAGTTCATCACACAATCCTGTACACAAAAATGGGTGTGTGTAGCAGGAATAAGAAGTGGGTGTTACTTAAATTGTCACTGCTGCAGAAACAAACACTCAAATTAGAGCTTCAGAGCAAATGACTACTGCCATCATCACTGCGACCTGGGGAATTTCAAGGAATTAACAATGGAAAAGCAGTTTGGCACTCCCCTTGCTTTGAGCCTCAGTTCAAACTCTCTGATATTTCTGTTTACTCAGATTTTGTCTTAGCAGCCTCAGAGTTCAGAATGGTCTCACTGCTGCAAGGGGCACTCTACAGATGAAAAGCTTTAAACCTCCAGCCCCCCAAACCCTCTCAAGAAGCAACAGCCTGTGCTGCCAGCAAGCCAAATAAGCTTTTTTAGAAAGAAGTGGACAAGCATAATTCAAAGCAAGGCCAAAAAACCAACTGTACCATCACCCTCACACAGGTTTTAAGTGAATCCAAGTGTATGTAGTAAAGAGCACTAAGAAACACTGAACTCATTTAAAGTTATTATGAAGAACCTGAACACAATGGGACTCTCTACATCAGGCCCAAGTCTTTATTTGGAACTCAAGACTGACATGATAACAACACTTCAGACCTTGCACATTAGGAAATGTTCCCCAAGCCCCTGCACATCTTGTCGCACACCTGGAACAACCTGCTGCCTTCACACAGAAAATGTGAGACTGCTCGAAACGAGATGAGCTGCAAGTGAGGAAAGGGCCAAAGAGGGCAAGAGGTACAACAGGTTCTCTGCACCTCCCTCAAAACTGCTAAGCTCATTAAGGCCTCACAGAAGAGGATAAAGCTCAAGCAAGAGCCATTCCTAGTCTACTTTCGCCCACACGTAACACTTCCTGCATCCAAAGAAACCACCAAGACCCTCAGGAAGTGAGCCACCAGCTTCCCCTGCTTTCTGTATTTATATTATTACAGCAGTGTCCTGCACCTTCTTAGAACACTACTGGAAAGCACCTTTACCCCTGATGAGGGAGGTTTTGTCTCCAGTACCTTGGTAAAACAACCAACAGAGAAAACAGCCGTGGAAGCATCTTTAACAATGCAACTTGTGCCACCTGGGAGATCAGCCCATGCCAATGCATCCCCCAACATATTCCAACACAGGCCAATTAATTATTAATAATTCAGAGCATGGACCACTCCTGAATGTCTGTGCAGCAAGTCCAGCTGAGATACTGCATGAAGCACAGCCCGAGTTACAGCCAAGCCCAACCTCACAGAGAGCACATAATACAGGCTGTTACTCAAACCAAAGCTGGGTTTCTGTCACAGAGGGGTACTAATGGCAAATAATGAAGTTATTATCTAATATTTAAAAACAGGAACAGATTGCTACATATTCAGCATGAGGAACCATTTAATTGCGAGCACAATTTTAGCAGCTGGTTGGAAACGACAGGCTTGTCCACGGAGCAAAAACCAACAGATCTCATTACTCCTGACATCAGGGAATAAACTCCTCAGGAGCACAGCTCATAAGTTACCAAGGCAAAGGTGTTCTGCTGGGTGGAAGGGGTGGCTTCTCAGCACACAAAGTCTGAAGGCAGATGCCTTGTTCCCCACAGAACCAAGGAATATCTCCCCTGTCAGACCTCACAGAACAGAACTCCTGCTCTCCTCCACCTCCTGCTATGTTCTCACAGAAGCTTTGGAAGGAAAGTGATGCTGGTACTCAGTGCTTAGGTCATGGAGCAGAACTGGTTTGCCCATATATTTCCTCAAGAAGAAAAAGCTGAATAAATGAAGACACAATACCAGACATCCCGGGTGGCTTCTAGGATGATGTAAGTTCTTTTAAAAATAGCTTATTTCTTATAGGTCTCCTTTGAAATAGTTCAGAATTTACACGGGTAACCTCTAAGTGTGGGGAAACTAAGTTATAAATATATTCTGCAGCAATTACTAGAGGAGGTTCAAGTGCTAAACATGTGTGTAAATTCAATATTGCTCCCGAGTCAGCAGGGCTTTACAGAGCAGCTGGAGATGAACAATCAGCACAGGAGATGATTTCCTGAGGCCAGCAGGTTCTGCAAGCTTGAGGAAATGATTATTTTGACCAGTACAACCCAACAGAGGTAGAGAGACTTACATCCTATTTTATTTTTAATTTAAGGCATGACCTACAAGTCGACCAAGATCCAACTAACCACTCAGGAATGAATATCCACAATGGCAGCTCATGTTAGGGGATGGTAGGGATGTGTTAGGGAATTTAAGTGAAGTGTAAATTTACAAACCCTGCAGTAAAGCACCATGAAGAACCAACCATCTCCTCCTCTTCAGCCCCACAGAACTGGACTGGCTTTGCCCACCTGGCACTACTGATGCAGCTTTCACCCTCTGCAGAAACACACAAGTGTACACATACACATCAAGTATATTGTAACAATACACATCAAGTATATTGAAAAGCTTGAATTAAATCCAGGCCTCAAAGCTTGACTTTCTTGGTAAATGAGGAAGTCAGTGACAACAATGAATACTGTAGGTTTGAACACAACTGATTCTGTCAGGAGAAGATTTTAAGAGCCAGCAGAAAGTAGCTGGAGTTTTCCATGAGTCCCTGCAGGCACAGCACCTCATGGCTGCACTGATTCTCCCAGCAGGAAAACAGCAGAGCAGCTTCTTGTACTTTCACGCTGGTGCCCAAGTGTGATTAAACGCAGAATCTGCTTTTTAAGCGTGTCCAAAAGTAAAGTTTTTCTTCCCTCTGTGCCAGTGACATGCCAGGTAGTGAACAATCAACAACACCACGTATTCCATGTGCTTTGGAGCCAAGAGTCTGAGCTCTCAGCCTGCACAATGAACCTCAGCCACACCACCTCTGCTCTCCTTCAAGAAAAGGTTAAAGTGGAAAACAGACCCTGCCTACAGGCACTTTGGAACAATGGGCTGATTTTTCTGCCACCAATTATTGTCCTGGATAAGTATCAAGTATGTAGAATTATAATTTAACATACATCACTCCTAAACTTAAGGAGCTATTGACCTGTTGGTAGCTATGGCCTCCCCTTGCCTGGTTATTTTGGGCCTCTCACAACAACGTCGTGTAACATCAGTGTGTGGAGAAAGGGAAAAGTATCCATCACAAAATTGACTTCCTGGCTGCACAGCTCTACACAGCCACAATGTCTGACAAAGTAACACTAGAATTACGGTAACCACTGCAGCTGACAGTTCTGAAGTCAAAAGACACCACAGATCTGCTGGAATTTTATTAAAGTAGGTTGGCACTCGGTCTCGCGTAGAGTGAAAAATCTGCAGCCACAGAAAGAGAGCTCAGAGCAAACAGGATTCATGAAGTGCACTAACTGACATTTCAGCAAGATCCACGTTGAAGTACTGCAAACTCAGACAACGCTGACGTTTAACAGCCTACAATTACCACTATTTGTTACTGTTACCCCAATGTGTACCACCGCAGCTCACGATAAATGCCCAGCCCAGGAGGTTCTACAGAACCTACAAGGTCAGGGTGATTTTTCTTCAGTCCCCTTGTCACACNCCAAACGACAAAACCTTTATTAGCTCCTTTAGGACTTTGATACAGGTCTATCACAAAAAAGCACTTGTTCAAACAGGAGCAGGTATGACTTCAATAGAACCAAAGCACCATTTCGCACACCCCAGCTCCTGAAATAACACGTACACATTCAGCCTGATGCACCAGAGGCTGCCCCCACAAACTGCAGATGGCCAAGACAGACCCACCTTTGCATCCCGCGGTGGTGACTGCTGATCTAAGACTCAAAAATTGGACAGATTGAGGGCCCCGCAGTCCTCTCACAGTAATAAACACCTAAGCGGAGAACTGCTTGGATGAGCCAAAAAACCCTTTAAAGGAGCAAATGATCCTTTGGATAACCGTCACTTAAGGCCACTTACAGGTAAAATACACGCTGACTTCTGTGCTTACACCACATCCCAGAAGGAGCAGATAAGCTCATTACGGCGCTGCAGGAAGGGATAAAAGCGAAGACCGAGACTGCTCTGTGCTGGAGCAGCTCCAGAGCCCCGCAGCCACCACCGGAGCCCTTCCGGCGTCCCCGCAGCCCAGGGTCCCCTCGGCCGCGGCCGGAGCGGCCGCAGAGCCCGAGGAACAGGTGGGCGCCCCGGAAGGTCCCGGCGAGCGGCGGCGGGGCCGGCCCAGAGCCCCCTGCAGGCCGCGCCTGAGC
>VXAC01005728.1:279642-368323 GCA_013399225.1 Rhipidura dahli | reverse complement strand
CGCGCGTGCGCGGTGGGGGAGCGGGGCGGGGCGGGGCTGCCGTGAGGGGGAAATGGCGGAGGGGAGAGAACGGCGAGAGGGGGGGGCTGCCGGGGGAGATGCGGGGAGCAGGGTAGAGCAGGAGAACTTGGAAGAGAGGAGGGAACAGGGGGAAATCGGGGCGATGCTGGCCGAGAAGGGGCAGTCGAGGGATTTGGAGCCACCCCGGACCCGGCTCGCCCCCGTGGGGACCCTACCGGGGACCCCCCGCCCGGCCCCGGGGCCCGGAAGAACCGAGGGCCGTACGGAGAGAAATAAATAATGGGAATAATCCCCCGGCGGGCAGCACTCGGGCCGCGTAGGTGTGAGGGGGGTTGTGTTCGCCTTAGCGAAGCATCAGCGTGGCACTTAAACTTCTCACAGCATTAAAGAGCAGCTCCAAATCGACTCCCGGTCGCGTTATTTCCAAGCGGCTGCCTCGGAGCTGAATCACAGCTTTGGCACAACTGGAGTCGTGCGGGGACGGCGCGCTCCGGGCTCTGCAGGGCGATAAAACTGCTGGAATTCCTTCAGGCTCCCCGCCTTCAGAAGGCACCGTCAGCTCTGCACGGGGTCATCGCCTTCCCGAGGAAGAATAAAACTCCCCTAAAGCCCAAAGCTGAGCCCAGGGGCCTCCAGCAGGTCGTACACAGAGTGATGCCACGTCCACCCTTGCCTTCTCACTTGGTTTAATGAACGTTAGGCACTAAATGTTTTCCAAGAATTATATTCGTTTAATCCCTGTGTTGTGTTTGGATGGCCTGAGAAGGCAGCATGCTCTTTTTTTCCTCATTCTAAAGAGTAAGAAAAGAGTCAAAATATACTGAAATCAAGGCCAAGGAGTATGTTTAAATTTAACCAAAGGTTGTACATATTTCTGGACGGTTTAAACCACATTTGAAGGAGCCTGTCTGTGCATTTTTCTAGGTTCATTACAGCCAGGCGTCCTCCATCAAATGACCCTTCCCCTGTCACATTTCATTTATGTGAAAACTTCAGTTCAGCCAAGAGGGTGACTCAAGAAAAACGCTGCAGGTGCCCAACACTTGCATCTCACTACCAGATAAAATTAAATATATTCCCTAAAATTCGTGCCTCGGAATCATTTGATTCAGGCCTCTTTCTCCTGAACAGCTAAAGAAACTGAAGCTGTGGAAGCCCCACTAACAGTTTACAGTTTGATTTAAAAAATACTTGGCACTGCACTCCCTTAAATTATCTGGGTGATCCTGGGGAAAAGCTGGTGGTCAGAGAGGCCAACTTAATGTAAATAACACAAGAATCAAGGTAGATTACAAGACTAGCTACAATTTCCCAAAATACACCGATACAGAATCAGTTTCTCCCATAACAGAATGAACATGGCATCAAATATGCATTAAATAGAACAACTTTATTCAACTAAATCCAAGATTATTCCAAAATTATCCCTTAACATAAGCTTAGAGAATTATTTTTGCCCATTCAAAATCCCTTACATATTGCTTAGAGAAAAAAAAACTCTTTGAAATATCAATTTTAAAAGCTTTTTTTTTTTCCTGGAAAAACAGGGAGAAGGTGAGAATGGTTTGGGTTTTTTTTTTCTTGAATGTTCCTTTTCTACTCCTTCAACAAAATTAATGGAATGGTGAGAAGTTACAAGACCACTCTGCCCAACTTTTACACAAAACTGAGAACTGAGGAGTGCAACTTGCAGGTGAGCTGGACAGGGGAGACACGAGCTGGCACAGCCCAAGCTGGGACTGGCGATGCAGAGGTTTAAAGTGGGTTCTGCAGCTCCAATTCTCCCCTGCTCCCCCACTCCGAGCTTAGAAAACAAAGTTAAAGTTCTCTTTCAGTGAAGCTGAGATAATTTGTGTGAAGGTTGTGGCTCAAAGCCCCAGCAGAAGGAACCTGGAGGGGACGAGCATGTCCCAGCTCCCCACGAGCCCAGGGCTGCAGCTGGAGAGCATCAGAATCCTTTACTTCCAGAAAAGTTTGTTCCCGGCCAAAAGTCTCTTCCAGCGTGTTCATGGGTGGCTTTCAAGATCCAAATAACCTGGGGGATGCAACAGGAAAAAAAAAAAAACCATAGATAAGAAACAGTCACACCAGTGCAAGGCTGATTTCATCTGATTAACCTGGCGGGTTTCCACCCCATCCCAGAATGAAAAACATCCCCAAATTTAAACGCAGGTGATGCTTGATTTGAGCAACCCCCAACAAGCAACACTCTGCCTGAGGCTGAATGACTCAGGTGCTGGCACAGGTGGTTTTCACGCACTACAGGTGCCCATATTAGCAGAACAAAAAGTGAGATCAACCCATATCTGAAAACTGAAATAAAGAAGTGAAAAAGAATTACGGAAAAAATGAGTGGGAGAGAAAGAGATGAAAAGAGAGATCTATGTGCAAGAAAAATGCCAAATATATGACTTTCTATAACCAAGTGATGAGACGCTGCACAAGGTTACTTACACAATCATGCAGAACATCATGAAGACATTCCACAAGGCAATGAAGATTCGAAAATACCTGAGACTCAGCAAAAACTCTCTGATATTGTCACCTAGAAATCAAGAGGAGAAGCCTTTCATATGAAAAACACACCTGAGAAGCCACATTTTCAACGCTGCCTGAAAATCACAAGCAACTCTGAGAGGAAAAAATACATTTAAAAAAAAAACACAAAAAGAAGTTCGGACTGAAATTTGAGGTTGTAGGTGAATGACGGATGCTCTGTTCAGTGCAACTCTGTAAGGACACGTGGTAAAATACCCAATAAATTATAAAAAGGAGTCACACTGAATAAAAGGGAAGAGCAGCTGTGGTTCAAAGGCTTCCTGGGATTTTTAATCAGCAAACAGAGGTACAAGGGAGCACCACAGGTGTATCTACATGGAAATGGCAGTGAGGGAGTGAGCAGAGCGTTACCTCTGTAGCACAGGTACCTACAGTTAAAAACAGTTAAAGAAACGTGCTTTTTGTGTGCGTGTTTCTTCTCGTTTCAGTTTGTAAATTAACAAAACCACTTATTACAGCCCCAGAGCAATTCACATCCAACAAAAAGGGGTGGAAAACTGTGGTTTGGCCAAGGATTTCCTCCAGAAAAGCCCGTTCCCGTGCGTGTCCAGGCGGCCCAGGGCAGGGCTGTGCCCGGCTCCCGCGTCCCCTCCGTTACCGGTCGTGGGTTCCCTCGGCTCCTCTCCGAATCCCTCCGTGTCCCTCCTCCTCCTGCGGGGCAGAGGGGCCGTGTCAGGCAGGTGAACCCCAAAAAACCCTCCCCGTTCCCCTGCCCGCCCTCCCTCCCCGTTCGCTCACAGCCTGAAGTTGAGCACAGCACCGGCGTTCACCAGCAGCGTCCTGCGGGAGAGACGGGGAAGGAGAGGGGGATGGAGAAGGGGACGGGAGAGGGGGAGTGGGGTCGGGGAACGGGGATGGAGAANCCGGGACGGGCCTGCGGAGCCGGGTCGGGAGCTGAGAATCGAGAACCGGGAACCGAGAACGGGGATCCGGCGCCGCGATGGATCTGGCGGAGGCGCTGCCCCTCGGGGAGCTGGCGGCCGCCTTCGCCGCGCTGCCCGTCTTCCCGCTGTTCGACACCGCCTATTTCATCATCTCCGTTCTCTACCTCAAGTACGAGCCCGGTGAGTGCGGCCCTTGGCCCGGTGGGGGGGCCCGGGGGGAGCTGCGGTGCCGCTGTGCCCGCACAGACCCCGCACCGACAGGTTCTGCCCGTCCCTCTGCTCCGCCGCCTGTCACAGGCGCTGCCACAGCCCCGACACCTGTGTCTAAATGTAAAGCAGAAACCCCCCCGCGAACCCGTGACTCTGATTTTGAAAAATAATCTTGGATTTTATTTAAGACTGGATTCCAGCCGCGTTGAGGTATTTGAGTTCGGTCACTTGGCTGCCACCCCAGGGCTGAGAGTTGCGTTTCTGGCTGGTCCCTTGGCTTGAATGTTTTTGTGCCAGTATCTTCCTCCTATTTATATACAAAAGGGCTGGATGTAAAACCTTGGTTTTTTCCCACCCTCTGGACCATGCCCTGAGCTGTCCTCAGGCACCATAACTGACCTTGCTTTGTTTGTTCTCTTGGGCTTATCTTGCACAGATCGATAGCTCTACGCCTTGGCTTTCACCTTCCTCCTTGTCACAGCCTGGCTGTGCTTCGGTCTGTTCCAAACGCCACTTTCCCTCTGCGTTTTTGACAGTGTGTGCATTCCTCATGCTCTGTTTTGAGCAGTTTCACTGTAACTTGCCCAGTGACTGAGGGGAAAACCAACCCCGAGCTCGGGAATGATTTTCAAACCCCGTGTTGTGCGACCTCGGAGCCGTACAATCCACGCGCTGTTCCACTTAAACCCCCTGTAAACAAGTGCTGGGTTTTCCAGGCCTGAGCACTCCCAGCTGCCATCCAGCACGGAGTCCTGAACCGAACAGTTACCAGACAGCCCTCACAAAAATAGCTTTTAAATATATGCAAGCCCAGGAATCCACTTGGGACTGGATAAGGCTGGGGTGTACTTTTCCCCAGATTCCTGCAGTGCTCCCATCCCACAACTTCCAGGCTGAGGATCAGGGTCAGGACAGAACCGTCCTGTTTCCTCCTTGGAGACAGCATGGGCTTCATGGAGCCAAGAAAAAACAAGTGTTACTAAATTTAAGCCTCAAGCTAAACCTCGGGCTCCTATAGAACCAGTTTCATGTCTCGGCTGTTGCAGCTGTCTCGCTGCCGCTGTGTTTTCAGCTGGTTCAAATGTCCCTGAGGATGGAGGAGCCTGGGCACTCAGAGCTTTGGCTCATGCTGTTCCACTTGCTGCTGTTTAAGGTGGACCAGGTAATCCTGTTGGCATCACGTTTTTAGCATTGTCTCTCTTTGTCTGCTCACTGAACAGAGTTTTGTGTCTGAAACGCCACACGAAGGATTCTGGAGCAGTTTAAGGTGATGAAACAACATCACAGAATTGATGTTATTGGGGGGTTTCCCTGGAGAAGTACAAAAGTGGATGAAAATTGCTACAGGAATTTTAAAAAAGGCCATGGCAGGTGTGTGGGAGGAGACCACATTTCCAGACCAGTACAGGAGTGGGGAAGAACCCTCAAATCCCCTTCTCTTAAATAAAGATTAAGAATTCCTGTTCTATTTTTGCAGGTTATCTTATGAATGAAAGAGCTGAACAGATTGTTCATGAATTCTAGAGGGCACCTAGGTTGAAGCAGTGGAGAGAATGGTACTAGTATGCATTTTATTTTTAGACTGTAAAAAGACATTGATTTCAAGGGAAAAAAAAATGTTCTTTCTGATAGCAGCAAAAATGGAGAGAAACTCTCAGTTCATAAACTTCTAATGATTCTGTTCATGTGAAACCTTCAGGGGGTCCATGGGCTGTGATCATTTCTTGATCATCTCTGGTACTTGTTTGGGCTTCACACTTCTGTATTTTGGTTTACAAGCACTTTTCTTTGAGTTACTCTGTGGGAGAACACGCACCTCGAGCCTCTCTCTTAGTGGGTCTTGAAGTTCCTGCTTAATTGCTAGATTCATCTCCTCATTGAGGCTGGACTAGATGGCCTCGAGGGTCCCTTCCCAACACCGGTGACTCTGTGATTCCCAATTTTTTTCACAGGAGCCGTGGAGATGTCCCGGAAGAGCCCTTTTGCCTCCTGGCTCTGTGCTATGCTCCACTGCTTTGGGAGCTACATCCTCGCTGATCTGCTGCTGGGGGAGGCACCCATTGGCTACTTCAGCCACAACTCCAGTGTCATCCTGGCCACAGCAGTGTGGTGAGTCCCCCTGGTGCCTTAAGAGGCCTCCTAGAACCAGAGACCAGACAGGAGTAAAGGGAATAAAGGTGGGGATTTATTGGAAAGGCCTCCAAAGGTACCCCTGGGGAGCCAGAGGCTGCTGCCCAGATGGGCCCCGAGATGGACCCTGAGAGGCCACGAGTTCTTCCCACTTTTCTAGGTTTGGTTCATTTGCATCTCAGGGCTAATTCTCCAATTAAAGCTTCAGTTTAATGATGGAATTTCCCCTCAGCTTGTCCCTCTCAGAGGCTTTTGGTTTCTACTTTTTGGGTCCAGGAGGGGCTGGGTGTCCTTGGAGAGCAGCCCTGGAGAGGCTCTGTTGTGTGTGCCCAGCACAGAGAGCAGAAATTGTTCATTGGCTCCAGGAAACTCCAGAGTTACACACTGGGCACAAGCAGGGTTGGAAAATACAAAAGTGAAAACCAAAGGCATCACCCTCCACCCCTCTTGGTGTGGCACGAGCTGCCCTGGCTGTGCCCAGAGCTCCGGTGGGGAGGGAGATGCAGAGGGAGAAGTTCTTCCTGTGTGACACAGCTCTGATCTCGCTGGGATTAACTGGGGAGAGCAGGGGTGGGGTGAGACAGTCTGTGAGTGAGGCTCTTGCATTCCTGGCTCTAGTTCCCAGTTTCCCTGACCAGTTGCCTAATGCTGTGATTATCTGGGCTGGGGCACTTCTATTCATAGCAGCCACTGCTGAGCCAGGGCCAAACCGCAGGAGCAGCAGTCCCCACTCACGGAGTGAGGAGTGGCACATCCTGAGGATTTGGGGGCAGTTTATTCGCTGTGTTGGTGAAATGTGCACAACTGAACCTTTAGGTCCCTCAGTGTGTATGGGTTGTAGGTGCTTTTTCATGGCAGAATGAGCATTTTTGGGGAAATGTTATGAATGAAATTTTCGTAAACAGAAGCCTCAGAGTAAATCCCTCAGCCACCTGGTTTTCTCTACTTGAGAAAATAAAGATCTTTCAGGGCTGAAAAATATGGCAGTCTTCTGGAAAAAGGGCTACTTGAAACCTGTTCTCTGTCTGTAATATAATTTCAGTATATGTAGCTTCTATATGAGCTGATGCTTCTGGACCATACAAGACACAAACTTCTAAAAAATTCTGAATTAAAATAACTGGTTTTTATTCAAGATGGAGTATTAATAGTGAGGGCTTTCTGAGTTTCTGAGGCCTCACTGAGTTGTTGCTATAGAGAAGCTTTGTTGCATGCTGGTTTCCTTTTAGAATTAGCTATGAAATTAAGAATTTGTTTTTGTTTTAAACTTTTCTTCTCCATCACTCCCCGCCTGCCATAACTCAGTCTGCTGCACTACCCCATCTCTGCATATCCCAGATCAGAACAAATCTGTGGTCTTTTTGCAGGTACTTGATATTCTTCTGTCCCATGAACCTCTTCTACAAGTGTGTCAGCTTCCTGCCCGTGAAGCTCATCTTCGTGGCCATGAAGGAGGTGGTCCGAGTGCGCAAGATCGCGGCCGGGGTGCACCATGCCCACCACCTGTACCACCACGGGTGGTTCGTGATGATGGCCACGGGATGGGTCAAAGGTGACACCTGAGATGCTCCAGAGGCTGCAGGGAGGGCTGGGACAGTCTGGGGGCAGCTCAGGGGGAGCGGCAGGGAGGGGATGTGGGCTGGGTCACTCAGGTTCCCAGGTGTTTGTGTGTCCTTGCAGAGTGGTTCAAGAACTGGAGTCGGGAGTTCTTTACTCTCTCCCCTGTGGTCTCTGACCTCACCTGTGTCTTTTCAGGGGTTTCTGCCAGTCAGTTTTCCTTTAGCTTGTGTTCAGAGCAAGCATTTGAGCAGCAGTAACTGCAAGAGGCAAATGCCCTTTCCCTGCATTAGGAACCACTTGGTAGAAAGTCAAGAAAGCGTTTGCCCTGCTCTGTTGGTTTGGACTAACTTTTAAATTTGGGGAGAATGTTGAGAGCCCTTTGTCCCCCTGTGTTATCCTCCTCCCTTGAGGATCCAGAGCTCTCTGCTGTGGCACTTCCAGCTCTTTGACAGGTTTCTCTGTCTCACAGGTTCTGGTGTGGCTTTGATGTCAAACTTTGAGCAGCTGCTGCGTGGAGTCTGGAAGCCAGAAACAAATGAAATTCTTCATATGTCCTTGTAAGTCCTCAGCCTGGAAATTCCCAGTCAGACCAAGAATGGAATGGAAAGAACCAGTCAGGGCTGGGTGCAAACCTTCCAGAAAACCTCTTTCTTTCTCTTCCAGCCCTACAAAGGCCAGTCTGTATGGCACAGTCCTCTTCACTCTGCAGCAGACTCACTGGCTCCCCATCTCCGAGGCCAACCTCATCTTCTTTTTCACTATGTTCATGATAGTTTGCAAGGTAAGTTTACGGCAGCTTTGCTGCCAGCAAATTACAGAACCTGAACTGGGGATATTCACCTTCCTGAGCCTCTACAGTATTCACTGGCTGTAGGATCAGCTCAGGAAATTCAAAGCTGAATTCTCCATTGTACAAGCAGATCCTTGTGCCTCGAGTCACACAGCAGGGACTTTCTCTGGGGTCAGTAGGATGCTCACTGGTCAGTATTTGCTTGCTGTGTGTGATCTCTGAGTGTCCCCTGTTGCCTGGCAGGTTTTCATGACGGCCACTCACTCCCATGCCTCACCCTTTGCTCCGCTGGAAAACCTCATCTGCCCCGTCCTCTTTGGCTCTGTTTCCAGTGGGCACCCAAGCCACCACCACGACCACCATGGGGCCTCCCACGAGGTTTCCCACCCTCCTCCTCCTCCTCCTGCCAAGTCCAAAGAGGAGCTGAACGAAGGCACGAGGAAACGGAAGGCAAAAAAAGCTGAATAAAAAAGCAACAGCACAGAAAATAGGCCAAGAAAATTCTTCCAGAGCGGAGTCTCAAAGCCACCTGTGACCTCCTTTATGCTCCAGTCCTTCTCTCTTAGACTCCAGAGGAGAGGTGGAAGCCAGGACACTGCCAGCCGGGTCCCTGAATTTCATTTTTGCTCTCTGTGCTGCTGCTTGCTTCTTGGTCTCTGCCTCTCTGTTCTGATCAGATTTTCAGGGATTTGTAGCTTTGTGCCAGGGTGGTAAGTGGGTGCCAGTTCCCAAGCTGTCAGCAAATCTGATGCAGCATTTTCAGTTGATGTAAAATCTTCCACTGTTTATTTATGAATGGGGGGAATGGTTTGTGCTCCTGCAACTCCTTAAGGTCCTTTGAGTTTTCACTGACCTTTCTGGTTTCTGCCAAAACAACAAACTGTTAGGACACAGTCAACGTGGAAATCAGGTTTCATACTCGAGGCAATTAAATGGCCTGGTGTGAGCCTGGTCTGATTTTTCCCAGCTCCCACACCTGCCATATCTCCAAGTAATGTGACATTTAATATGCAATAAGGACATGGCCTTTGGCCGAGCCAAACCCCCTTCCCCTCACCTCGGTTCCCTCTGATTCTCATGGTCAGGACATTGTAATTTGCTTATCCAAGTCTGTGTTTGCAAGAGCTCTGAAGCTGTGAAGTGCTCCCAGTGCCATGTGTTGGCACTGCCACTATCCTAAACTGTGTTAGTGAGTGTTTCCCACCCCAAACCCGATCCTATTGAACCAGGGGAGAAGCATGGCTCTGGTTTGTTTGTAATCCTGTGGGATACAGGAAGAGTGTGTGTGAGTGTCAGTATTTATTACTATTTATTTATATTTGCCAGGGCACCTAAATCATGGACCTGAATCTGGTTTTTTTTTTAACATTGCAATTGGAACTTCTATTTCTGGCCCTGAGCCCACAGCCATGTGCTGGTTTGGGCTTGCAGTGATCCTGGTGTGCTACAGGACAGCCTGAACACTCCCTGGGTGCAGGAAGCAACCTTTCCTACATTCTTAATTTAAGATAGAAAGGCTGAAGCAGTGCATTTCACACCAGCTGATGAAAAACTACTTTAAAGGACTGATAAAAGCACGTCAGCTGAAAATACTGATCTTCTGTTGGTCCCCTCGGGCCAAGCTGCTGGGCTGTGAATGCAGCTTGTGCCCAATGAGTGAAGAATGTGAACTGCCTTGCATGGCTCAGGAGGGGTCTGTCAGCTCATTCGTGTTCTGCTTAGTGAACACTGGCTTTTAGAGTAGTTTAAAGCTGTTCTTATAACTGATTTTGTTCTTAAAAATGGCATCTTCCAAGGGCTGGGATCACCACAGTGAGAGTGGCACGCCTGGGGAGGTAGCACGGGGCTCTCTCAGCAGCATTTTCCATCCCCAGCTGTGAGGTTTGCTGCTGTTTCCATTCCAGCTGGGAATGGAAACAGGATTTAACAGAAGTGGAGGTTTGTGTGTGTGTGTGTGTGTCCCTGTTCAAAACTGCAACTGACGGTTAATGAAGGATAAGAAACCATCCTTGTGGACAGGCAGAGGAAAGCCAGTAGGAAAGGTCACTGATCTGTGGGCTTGGTGTTTGACAGTGCCTTAATTTTGTGAGTTTCCCTCCCCTTCAGTAGAAAACAGAAATTCTGCCTGACAGCTCCACTGTCTGGTCCTGCAGATGCTGCTCTGCTGGACCCTGATGTGTCACGAGCATGCACGAGACTCTAAATAAATGTTTTATGAGATGTCTGATCCAAGGGGAACTTTGTTTTATAGAAGCCGTCAACAAATAAAAATTGTGAAGTGACTCTGATTGTCCAGTGGCACCTGAGGAAATCTGTGTGCTTGTTTTACCCTCCCCAGTGCCAGCAGCCACCCAGGAGCTCTGTGTCACCAGCACCTGGTGACAAAATGATTCTCGTTGAAGAACATCTGTCTTTGTGTCATACAGCTGTGCCTGAACATGTTTTAAATGGAAATAGCAGGGTAAAAGGTGTTTGTGGTGTTGTCCTCTGAGAAGCCATTCTCAGATTTCAGGGAAGGAAAGAAGGAAATTGATTCCTTTGGTGTTATCCCATTTTTTTCTATTTTTCCTTTTGTCACCTATGAGGGAGGAGGGCGTTCAGCTGGGAGTGGTAAATATACACATGCTCACAACCACACACACCGTTCCAGTATATTTATATGGAATATCAGTATTTAAAACTGAAAAAAATTCCAAATTCTCGACATGAGTGTGAATACTTAGCATGGTTCTGTAGCTGCTGCTCTGCTCTCTGAGTGCAGAGGCTTTGCTCTTCAGTCTTTGGACTCCGAATCAAATCGAACTGAGTCAAATCACAGCTTCTAACCAAGCACAGAGAGAAGAAATATTCCAAAGGAGGTTAAAATTTAAGCTCTGTACAACTTCAGAGTACCCAGCCGGAGTGGGAGAAGACAACGGCCACAGAGGAGTCACGAGTTCCATTTAGTGAAGCCTTTCCCAATGAGAGAGATGGAACCCGTCTTGAATTTCCATGGCTCAGCACTGGCAGCCTGGTACAATTCCAGGCTGGTGTCCTTCATCCCAAGAAGCAAAAATGGGCCTTTGAAAAAGCAGCACATTTTAACCACCTCGGCTGCAGGGACACAGGGCTGCTCCAGCACCTCTGGGAAGCCCCACCTGACCCGTACAGACATTTCCTTCCTTCAGGCTCTGCTCCAAACAGAAGGAAAGTGGGTGTGGTGATCCCTAAAGGGATGGAACAATTTGTTTCCACAGCACAGAGCTGGAAGTGATGGGGAAAGCATGACACAGCCAATCGACCTAAACAGGAATCTGCAAAGGCCTGTTTATGTTTTGAAGAGTTTCTCTTGTCTCCCCCCCCAATATTTAACACTTTTAAAATGTTTATAAACCCCCCCTTAATGTAGAGCAGATGAGAGGATCAGTTGCATTGGAAAAGGGAATTTCCACTGGTATGATCCACCAATGGAAGAGGTTGGTGTCAGTCTTACACTAAAAAAACAACTCAAAAAAGAAGGGATTACAATGTTTCAGGTGGTTTAACCATTCTCCTGCCCTGTGGCATCCAGTTCAGGGTTATTTTGCTCAGGACCTGTAGGTGAGCAGGCTGATGAGAGCAGGTATTTCACATCCTTTGAAGAATCCCACGCTGTCTCTGGAGTTTCTGGCTCCACAGAATATTCCCAGCTCCCAACTCTGCTGCAGCCCAGGGCAGGACAGGAGCCTGCCAGGGCTCAGGGGCTCAGACTTCCACGGGACAGACGTCATTCCCTCCAGAGATGTCCTGATCTGATAACTTCTGATACCGACTCCAGTGAGACCAGGCTAAATTTAGCAGGAGGTTTAATCCTCAAAGAGGCCCTGGGTGTCTGCTGGGAAAAGCAAATGTTTCAGTTGCTGTTTCAGCATTTCATGTGGATTGACAGGTTTCCCTTTCCTGTTGCAGAGCCAAAGCCGGTGCCTGCAGCTTTTCCATCATAGCAGATCAGCTCCACAGATAGGGAAAGCTCTACAGGCCTAATGTGTTTGTAATTAAAAAAACCCAAAAAACAACAACAAACAAACCTGGAGGGTAATTTTACACAGAGCACTAATGATTCTTCACAGTAAATGAAGTAACAAAAAGAGGAGGGCATAGGAAAGAATTTCTGTACTGAAGAGTTTGTGTAAGAAAGGGCAAAGCCAGTACAAGAGCACCAAGCCAGAGCAACCAGGGCTCTTGGTTTCCACTTTTCCTTTTGTTATCAACGCCAGTATTTACATAGTTGCACATTTTGTCCGAAGAATAAACAAATTATAGAATCCAGCGAAGCAGAAAGACCCAGAGGATAAAGATGGATGTTACCTTGGCCATGTCCTGAGCTGTACAGAAGTTGTTCCTTTTAACACTTGCCAGGTGATCAGCTGCCAAGTGCCTGCTCCTTCCTGCAGCCCATTTCATGGCAATTTAAGGGCACACAAAAGCACTAAAAATTAGAGCTTTATGTGTTTCCCAGTAGCACAGCTTTACCTGGCCCTCAGCTATGATTCTCTATTTTGTGGTTCTTGTGCTGTTCTTTAGAGGATGTAACTGGCTCATGTAAGGATGATGAGGAAGGGAAGGCTGGAATAACGTGGCATTTCCTATGACCTTGGATACCCAGGATTTTTGCTGCAGCAAAAAATTTTCTCTCAAGATACTTTAATTCTTTGCCCAAATAATGAGAAATCAGAATATACATCTATACAAGGCTTTCCAGAAAACTCTCAAAGGTAGTTTGGATTTAGTGTGAGCTGCTTCCATCCAGGAAGACAGGATACAAGACAAGGCAAACCTCACTTCACAACGGAGAAATGATGCTGTCGATGCCAAATACTCTGCACAGTGAGTTGATATTTTCCTCTTTAGGATGCTCTTAGTATTGGCCCCGAGGCATCTGGTTCATCCTGTGTGCCCATCCACCACAAGGAAATGCCAATTAAAAGGGTTTGAATTTCATCAGACATCAACATGACTTGGTAAACACCCACAAAATTACCTCCCAGCTAAGAATTTAATCCTGCTCTGAACGCAGCAGTCTGTGAACAAGCTGTTGGGGGCTGATGGCTCAGGGAACAGGCAGAGAGTGAGAAATCGGTTCCCTGGCACGCCAGAGCCCACGCTGCCGTCCTGAGTCACAGTTGCTACTCACTTCACCTCTGTGATGACATCTGTGACAAAAAGATGTTGATAGTGCTAAGATCAACAGTCATGAATACCTTGGAGTCTGGTCTCTCTTTCACACTTGTGCATTTGCATCTTTCACACGTTATCCTTAGAAAAAGTGCCATTTCTGTTTCCTCATATGCTTCCTTCACTTGCCAAAAGCGAATTTGGGGAGGGAATTTTTTAAAGAGCTTGTGAATGTCAGGAAGAATCGGTGTGAGACAGTGATTCCATCTTAGCCTTAGGGTACAGGTAGGCTATAGCCCTGGAATGCAGGAAAACGGGTCTGAGATGTTTAGAGGCTTCAACATTTTTATAGCCTGAGGGAACCCTGAATGTCCCTGGAAAAGATTTCTTTGGTCGACTCTGGTTTTGATTTGCAAATCACAGCGAGCTCCCCCGAGCCCGTAACACAGACTCGGCATTCCCGTAAGAGCGAGCTGCTGCTTCCCCAGTTATCCCAGCCCCTGGTGCTCCTCAATGGAGCTGTCAGGTCTTGGCATTCCAAAAAAACCTCTGCAGGCTGGGGGACTTCTGGTGCCACTGCCACCAACTGCCTGAATCAGCGAGTGAGGCTGATTTTCTTTGTGTGTGATCAGTGACAATGGCAGGGAGAAGCACGGAACACATCCCAGATTGCAGAGCCTTTAAATGCAGCCTAAAAATCCTAAAATGACTCCAGAATCCCGGTGTTGGCTTAAATTAGATTTAGAATAATGTAGGCTAAACCCTAATGTAGGCTCTGTGCTGTTTGTCTGCCTCTCGAGGTAAGGTTCCCTGCCTGTTTTGATTTATGATAGATTAGGATGTCGGTTAATCTCTTCTTATTTGGGTAGATGACTGTGGGGATTAATCAAGTATTGTCTGCAAAAGGAGCCCGTAACTGCAGATTACTAATTTTTCATTAATTATTCCTCTGTATGCCAGAGGGATACAGCCAGGGATAGACACCAGCCTCTTAAATCTCATTTCATGGGAGAGCCAGGAAAAGCACAGCAGCTGCTCTGGCTGACACTGATTTTCTCTGACATGCTCAGTTCAGATCCCTGGAAAAGGCAAAAATCCACAGAAATTGCAGATTATGGTCTCCCGGGAGAGGCAGAAAGTGGCCCTGAGTGGGGGAATCTGCTTGGCTGGTAGAGCACAGGACATGGAGAAAGCAGCATTCCTTATGGGAAGAGCTGTCCCGAGCACCTGCGGGAACAGATATGGGAGCAGAGTGAACCAGCAGCGTGCTGGGAACGCTGGAGAACAGAGCAGCCTGGCAGTGCCACCGGGGGATGCTCTGTTCCGCCAGGGCTTCTGCTGAGGGGGTTGCACCTTTCTCTCCCTCTGCATTCCAAGGGCACTGGGACAAAGATGGGTTTTTCCCTCCTTGTTCTCTGCTGACAGCTGCAGTTTCCTGCCTTCGAGCTCAGGCACTGACCCCGGGGGTGAGAGCTGCAGCAGCCGCGGCTCCCCCGGGCCAGGGATGCGCACGTGTGGCAGGGATGCTGTCCTGCCCTTCATGACAAAACCAGGAGCAGCAGCCAACCAGCTCCTGCCGCTGAAATTCTGCTGTCAGCTGCAGTATCCCTCAGGAAGTGGATTTTCTTCTCTCCTGATTTCTGTCTTGCTGGGGTTTTTTTAAGTGATTACATTTTTCTTTTCTGTCGTTCCTCACGTGCTGCTCTTCTGGGGGTTGTTCCCCACCCCAGATGTTGCCGTAACCGTGCACAGTGTAAACGCTTTTTCTAAATTCACTCTTGCACAGCTTGCCAGAAGGCAGAGGCGGGACATGAACACCCTCTGACTGCTTGGGGGTTGAGGAACCTGCTTTAAATGGCTGAGAGGGCCTGAACAATCAATGGTACTGGTGCTAAAATACCGAGATGGTTTCTAAATTATTTCTAAAATAGTCAAGGGTGGTGAACAAAGGGATCTCAGGTGTACAGCCCCTGACAGGGATCACACCCAGTGCCTTAGGAAGAGCTCCTGAGGATTCTGCCCAATGACAAACACCGGTTGCTATAGAGACATCTGTCCTCTTCAAATACAGACGGATCCTGCCAGGATGCAGTGGAGTTCCAGTCAAACACTTCCCATCAATGTTGGAAAACATACCAGTTTAATTTTTTATTTTATACATGGCTTTAGCCAGGTTTGTTCACCTCTACCCCGGGGGAAGAGACCTGAAGCTTGTTTCCAAGGCATTGTTTCTCTGGGTGAGGCCTGATGGGCTCAGCATTTCAACAGACTGGGAGCAGCCCCAACGAGATAAGGCCATGGAGGGAACACCAGCGGAACATCAGCGGCCATCTACGAACATCTACCCCAGACTCTGCCTCTGCCAGAGCTGGGGACATCTCCTCCGGAAAAGACTGATAAGAAAATCAAGCAATGAAGATCTAATTAATATCAGAAGCGAAAAAATCCAGATCCAATAGGACACCAAGTACTAAGATCTACCCAACCTGAGACCAATGAACACTGGCCCAATTTGTTTCTATGAGTTTTGACTGTATAAAAGATCTGGAAAATCAAGTAAAGGTTATGTGTCATGGAATGATTCTCTCTGCTCACCCAGGCTGCGTGTGGATGAGATGATTTCTGTGGTACATCCTGGCCAGAAGAACATCCTGGCCAGAGAATAAAGTAATGCTTTGACTCTCTAACATTAAAAATGCTGTTGGAGGGTTTTTCTTTTTCCCCGCAGTTTTGGTGACATCAAAGTAGCTGAATTTTTCTCAGGCTTTCCTTAAAACCAGGAGCAGGCAGCATTCTGGGGAGAGGCACCACAGGCTGGTGTTTGTTGCCAACACTCATCTCCACTTTAAGGAGAAAAATGTGCTGAGGGAGCTCAGGGAGCCCAATCCAGACACATGCCGGGATCTCCTCTGTGGGAAGATGGTTCCTCTTCCTTTTCAGCCTTCCAGCCTGGTCCGAATCTTTATCAGCTCAGCTTTTTTCAGGTAAATCAGCTGAAAAGTCCCGGAGCTGCTGAAGGCATCAGGCACTCCCTGCCCGCATTGCACTGTGGTGAGATGGCGGCTCAGCAGAGCAGCTTCCCAGCTTCGTCTGGGAGTGAAGCCGCCCTAGGACGGGGCAGGGATGGCACAACTCTGCATTAGATCAGGAATTAATGGCACTGGCAGCAAAGCCACCTTCAGTCCAGGTGCTTCTGTGCACTTCCAGCCTGTCCAGGCACAAGGTTTTCCCAAAACCCCGGGCAGCACACGCTCCGTTCCTGTCCAGTGCTGGAACAGCAGAAGTGTTTGTGAAGAACTTCTCCTCTTGGACAATGCCCAAATATTTCCCACTTCCTCTGCCCACTGGGACACAGTTGCCAGACTGAGCTCCTAAAGTGGTAACTGGCAGTGGGTAGCAGTGACTCAGATTTTCGGGAATTACAAAACTCAGTTCCCCCCTTCTGAAAATCATTCCCTCAGACTCCATTTTCAAACAAGCGAGCACAGGCTTAGAGGGGCTCTCAATTCCACAAAAAGTGCTTCCTGAGGGAAGGAAACACCGCAGGATCTCCTCCAGCGGGTGCAAGGTGGTGAATGTGCTGTTTGGACAGGGAGGTGTCTCCAGCCCGAGCAGAGATCCGTGTTTGCAGAACAGTTGGAGCTGCAGCTTCTGGAAGGAATCCATGAGAACTGCAGAGAAGCTGAAATTTAAGGTTGAACTCGATGATCGTGGAGGTCTTTTCCAACCTTAATGATTCTATTATTAGTCTGCATGTAAGGATACAGACAGTGGTAGGATTTTACCTACAATGCCTGTCCCGGGTGTGTTAGACCTGACGCATTTCTGGGAACAGTTTTGGGTTGAAGGATGTAAGGTGTGATTGGATTTTCACCAAAAGGCAAGAAGTTAAAGCCACTCTCTCACTGTAAGGTTTGGAATTCCTGTGGGCTGGAGTGTAAAGTGACACAAGAATTTCCTTTAACTCCTGCAGTCTTGGTGAGAGCTAATGAATTATTCCAGGGCTTTGTGCTAAGCCTTGCTCCCTGCGGGACAGCAGCACAGACAGGAGAATTCCCACCCCGAGGGAGCCCTTTCCTCGCCTGACACTGGCACAGGCTGCAGCAGTGATCACTTTGCACTTAGGCCAGTCCCAAGGAAAGCTGCAGATAGAGCCATTCCCCTTCCTAATTTTAGCACTCCCTCTTGTACTTCATCATATGATTCAGTAGTGCCAAGAATGTTTACACGATTTTGGGGAGAGAAGATGCCAGTTCTGAAGTAATTTTAATCTCATGTGATAAACCATACCTTTATTTTTTTTTATATAAAACTATACATTTATTTATATTCCCTATATATTTTAATTTTGCAGGTATGAAGAGTATACTTGGATATAATACCGTGTATCATGAACAGGAGATGCTGCAAGTACCTGCTGGGAGAGAGCTCTCATGCTTGTGGTTGTGTGCCTGTATGTGCTTAATTCCTTTCCATTTGCTTTGTCTTTTTAATTTATCTTAAATTTCCCTAACTGTCTGTCTGATTTAATTCAGTGAATACATCACTTAAAAGGTGTCACACAGATTTTTCTGGAAAGTGGGAATCTCTCTGGTAAAAGGCACAGCAGGGGAAGCAGTGTAAGAATTTCAGACTCGAGTGTGTATGAAAAGCTTCCCTGGGAGCAGAATTGCCTTTTATTGGGGCTCTTTCTCACTGCTGAGCTGGTCAACAGCACAGTAGGGGGGGCTTAAAGTGGGATGGAGGATTTGTTGCAGCAAGGTTTAAGAAGAATGTGTTTTTCTGGATCAGTGCTGCTGTACTGTATTCTGTAACTAAGCAATGCAAAATGTCTTGGTCCTGAGTTTTCATATTCTTTTTTTAATCATAGAATCCCGGATTGGTACAGATTGAAAGGGACCTTAAAACTTATCCAGTGCCACCTCTGCCATGGGCAGGGACACGTCCCACTGTCCCAGGCTGCTCCCAGCCCCAGTGTCCAGCCTGGCCTTGGGCATTGCCAGGGATCCAGGGGCAGCCACAGCTGCTCTGGGCACCCTGTGCCAGGGCCTGCCCACCCTCCCAGGGAACAATTCCTGCCCAAGATCCCATCCAGCTCTGCCCTCTGGCACTGGGAAGCCATTCCCTGGCTCCTGTCCCTCCAGCCCTTGTCCAAGGGGCTGCTTCCATCCAGCACCAGGCTGCTCCCTGTGACTCTCCCAGGCACAGGGTGGGGTTGTTGGGGTGTCTGTGCAGGGCCAGCAGTTGGACTGGATGATCCCTGTGAGTCCCTTCCCATGCAGGACTTGCTTTGATTCTCTTTTATGAGTCTGTGATTCACATTCCTGACTTGAGGTGTTCTGCCCAAAACCTTCCATGCAGACCTGGCTGTGGAGAGAGATGCCCTCCTGGAGAAGGCGTATCCAGAGGCACAGGCCTAATGTTTGAGGTAAATCACTTCTCTCCTGTCTGTCCTGTCTAAAGGCCACCAAAATGAGTGTGATGGAGGAAAAAATACTCCCAAAATACTCATAGATTTTCCATGTCCTCAGAAGTCAAATACTGCTGTACTAGTTCCTAGAACTTTCGAATAAAGTGTATTTTTATGATTGAGTTGTCTGCATTTCAAGGCTGACTTAGGTGGCTCGTCACCTTCAAACACCTGGACATGAGGGTTTATATCATCCTTTCATTTCTGTATTCAGCTGGGAAAAAAAGTGCCTCGTGTAAATTCCGCTGGATATACTTCAGGGGTAATGAAATCCTAATTACACTAATTTGCACAGAATTTCTAGTATAAAAGAGGCTATTGAAACATGGGGGATCCTTCTGTGGCAGATTATAGGCTTGAAATGTTCAGCTTCCTGAAAGACCAGGCTGTTCACTGTGTCATCCATGGTCCAAAACCCCTAACTTTTGCACAGGAGAAATCCTGAGCAAGAGATTTTGAATATCTCGATGTCTCTTGCAGAGTTCTGGCAATTAGAGTTGCATGTCCTTGCCTGTGTCAGGGGGTTGGAATGGGATGAGCTTTTAAGGTCCCTTCCAGTGCAAGACATTCATGGATTCTCTATCACTGATGTTCAGACTTGTCTAAAAATTAAACAATTTTCCCCATATCACTTTTTTTTACATCAGTAGTGACCAGTTCTCCACACTACTGAGCTTTGCTCAGTTACCAGGGAAAAAACACAAATCCCCCTTGCAAAGAGCCAGAAATGAAAATGCCATAGCAACCAGCAGGGACAGAGCAGGGTGTCACACTGCAGGCTGGCACCAGCTCCCTGCTTCTGCCTTAAATCCTCTGCTCACTCCTCCTAAGCCCTGAGAGCTCCCCAGCCCAGCTCAGTGTCCTTGAAGCACTTTGGTGACAGCCCCGAAGAGAAATCCACACCCAGAGCTTTAAGCCTTGGACGGGGGGAGGCTCAGACACCTGCAGAAGTGCCAAGTGGCTGCCTTGAGTTGTTTTGGCTTTAGAAAGGGAGAAAGTTTTGAAGGACCAAGAGAATAAACACACAAAGTCGTAGGGGGTATAACTGAAGGCACAAGTAAATAAATTACCCATTCAGTATTTGTGTGAGTTTGTCTGATTTCCCTTGAGTCACTTCCACCAGAGATCAGCAGAAGAGGGACCTTAAAACTCATCCAGTGCCACTCCCTGCCAAGGGCAGGGACACCTTCCACTGTCCCAGGGTGCTCCAAGCCCCGTCCAGCCTGGCCTTGGGCACTTCCAGGGATCCAGGGGCATGAGAGCTGAGCCAGCATTGCTGCAGCCGGAGCTCTCCGTGGCTGAGCTCTGCCCTCACAGCCCAGCAGAGCTGTGGCACACGTGCAGGTGACACCCACAGGGGCCACTGGGGCAGTGTGTTCCTCACACGGGTCCTCAGCCTGCGCCTGCAGCTCTCAGCAGAGCCACCCAGCAAGGCTCCACCACTCCCTGTCCCCTGACAGGCACTGCTCAAAGGTTACACTCCGGGTTTGCACTTTGAGCTCATTCTGTGCCTCCAGGCTGCTTCCAGCCCTGCCTTCAGACCTAATCAAAATTCCCAGGCTCAGCCCTGTTCCCGTGGTTCTTCTCCACCCCAGAGCCAATCTCACAGAGGCCAGAGTCCCCAAATCAATTTTTCTCTGTGCTTCCACTGCCTCACCTTCCTCACTGGGAAGGGCTGAGGAGCAGCTGCTGTAAAGCCACTTCTCCCTGAGCATGGGGCAGGCTGGGCTCTGTCCCCATCCAACAGGAAGCCACAAGGATGCTGTAATCACCAGCAAGTTTTCTGAGCCTCCCTGGCAATCCCAGATGCACAGGCATCATCCAGCCCCCATCCCTGCTGTCTCTATGTTATCACAGTCCTCAGTCACAGATCCCACAGACTCCTATCAGATTGCCCTACACGGCTCCACATCATCATTTCCATTTCCACAGCAGAGCCTGACACTCTGGACACCCCCAGCACACTGTGCCTGAGGCTGGGGCACACTTTGAAGCAGGACTCTTATCCTGTGAGGAAGGTGAGGAGATGCTGGAGCTCCTCTTGGTATCAGACAGAAAGGAGCTAAGCCCAGCTCAATGGGGCTGTTTCCAGCAGAGCTTCCCTTGTGAGAGGCAAGCCCTGCACTTCCAGGTGGCCCTCCAGGAGGCCAGAAATGGGCATCTTACAGCTTCCCTTCAGAGCTGGTGACTGCTGGCACAGCCCAGGATGCTGTGCACTGTCTGTGTGGGAGACTGGAGAAGTCCCACAGCACCGTCCTCGTGGCTCACGTGCTTGGCTGTTTCGCTCCCTCATGGTGGGTGCTGCTGGATCTGGTGGAACAGCCTGTATTTCCTGCTGTTCATAGGCAATCTGTCTAAACACAGTCAAAGCTCCCAGTTCTTTAAGCCTGTGAATGTGTTCTTACATATATTTAGCAAGGGTAACATTTCCCTCATGCCTGGCAGCCTTATCTAAACCAGATCCTTGAAGGAGATGTTCTGGGATTACTTGGAGAAGGAAATGATCTCCATGGCTTATCCAGGCTGTAAGCTCTCAGCTGGGACTGCCATGTGGGCACATGAGCTAGCAGGATGTTTGGTGGCTTGTTCTGGACAGCCAGAAAACCCCTCACCCTCCCTTTGTGGGTGTCAGTGTAAACAGTGAGGAAGGGGATAAATAATTTCCTTTCCTGTATCTCACTTTGCTTGCAGAAATGGGCTGTCAGACACGGAACTTCTTCCCAGGCAATTTGTTGAAGTGCTGCAGCACTTCATGCACACTTCATAATTTTCTATCCAAACAAGATCAAATCAACAGGCATTTTCTCCTGGCAGATTTCTACAAGGGGACCTGGAGCTGGGGAATGAAGAAACCTCTTATGTTGCCACACATTAGCAGGAACTTGAGTGCTGACACAAAGATAAGGAATATCAGCAGGTATTTCCCTACCTGTAAGCTCTGGGCCAGAGCTCTGTGTTCTCCAGGCTGTTGGACAGGGTCTGAAATCAAAAGAGAGTGGAAATAATACTAAGGAACATTATTCAGTGCTTCCAATGACCAAGATATGTATATATCTTGATATGCACATGTTTTTTAAACTGGTATCTACAACAAAGGAGATCTAAAGAAGTTTTACAGATTCTGTCATTCACTCTTCACACATGTAAAATGCTACTGCAGCAAGGAAGGAAGGAATTTATTATTCCTCTGCAGAAAGGCAGCCTGCCTTAGATTGCAGCAAGAGAAATTTAGTCAGGAAAAACATTTCCTGCTAATAGGAAAACAATGGAAGCCCTGGAAGTGCTGTCTCCATACGAGGAGCTGGGTGTCTGGCACTGAAGTTGTGAAAACAAACAGATCAATCCACACACCACATTTCAAAGCCACTGCTCTGGTTGCTCCCAGGTAGCCCCTCAGCCACGCTGGTTCTCTGACATTGTCCCAAAGCTGAGGAAGTTGAGAGAATTGCCACTTCATTTACGTCATGCTGGAGGAATTGAGGAGCTAACAAGGGATGTGCTGGGTAAGGAGAAGGGGTGTGCAGAGGTGTGCTTTGCTTCATGCCTACAGCCACGGGTAAGGATCACACCCTCTCTGCTGGGCTGTGAGAAGGAAGCTTGGAGAAGGGAAATAAGTTAACTTTACAAACAGCTATAGCAGAACTATCACCACACTCCTTTAGCAGCTGAAAGAAATCATCTAGATACTCCAAATGCCAGGAAGAAAACATTTTTAAAAATCTACCAAATTTAGAAAAAAACCCAAACCACAGAGTGTTTAAAAGGTTACAGAAGGAACTGTGACAATGGGAGCCCTCCACATCTCCAGCAAAGCAGTCCTACTTCCCCTGCAAGTGGCTCTTCACCCTTCCATCCCTTCCTTCCCCAAAATAGCATTTTTTCACCTCAGTCTTTTCAGAATAACTCAGGTGTATTCTCAGGGCTGATGTTCTCTGCTCTAACAGCATTTCTCCCTGCAGGGAATATAAAATGGATCAGCTGTGAAATAACTGCCTCTGGAATGGAGAGTGTTGCTGATGACTTTGCCATGTGTGCTGAACCTGCAGTGCCCTGTACCCACAGCCCTGAAGGTAACACCCATCTCAGGAACACAGTGAGACACAAGTGTTTGCCAGGGGAAAGAATGGGACTTTTCCTTTCCAGGTAAAAGTACTTTTATGAGGAATTAAAACCAGTGACTAATTTATCCATTCTGGGATCTGTTAAAAGATTCACACACTGTCAGCCATCTGGATTCCCTTGCAGCTTGAAAGCAAACTAGAGGACAGGGCACAGAGTGCTGCTCCTTTCCTCTCCTGGGAATACCCACTCCTTCCTCAGGGAGAAATCCTGCCACACCATTCCATTTCCCTGGTTTTACACTGGAGCCATTCCTACATTACCAGATAAGGTGAGCCCAGCTCATTTCACACTGTACATCACAGAAATACAGCTGTGGCTGCTCTCACAGGCTCAGCAGTCATGTTCTAAAAGGTTTTTCTGCCTCTGCCATCTCAGGGATGAGTATAATTCGCACAGAAATGTTGGCCAGGCTTCTTCCCCTGGTGCCTTCCTACCCAGAGCTCATGGGGCAGCTGTGCCAGCAGTGCCTGAGCTGCTGCAGGGTCTGTCCCTATCCCATGCTCATCCCACTGTGTGGATGCCCTACACAAAAATCCCCATCAGAATCCTCAAAGGTAGGATCATTCCTGGGGCAGATCCAGCCCAATAATATTTCTAATTATCCATCTGTTATGAATGAGATGCAAGAAACACGATAAACAGAGCAAGGAGGAGAAAACCTCTATTTCTGTAGGAACCCAGCTTGGAGACAAACGCAGGAGGAAGGTCCTGTGCCTTTGTGCTCGGCCATGCCCCAGCCCCATTGGCAACTGCTTCCACAAATGAGGGGAAAGTGGGTCATTTTGTCGTCAGGACAACAAAAGCACACACTGACCTAGATATGTCTGCAGGAACCTAATCTTGCTCCTGGCACAGAGCACGGGGTTCAGACAGGACCCGGGGTTCCAGCTGGGGAAACACAGCACATAAACAAGCTCCAAAATGTCCCTTTTCTCTCTGTGGCAGCAAGAGCAGCCTCTCCCTCCCCTCTGTGTGTCATGGCAGGCGTGACAGCGATGGCACTGCTGGCACTGCTGGGTGGCAGCTTCCCAGGATGGCTCCATGATTGTCTGGAATATGGAAGTTTTTTGAGATGCTGCACCTCCTTCCTGGGCACTCTGCTGAGCCTTCTCCAGTTTTTGAGGCTGGAAAGCCGTTTTGATGCCTGAAAAGAGCTGTGACAGCTTGGCAGTCCTGGAGCTTTAGGCACACAGACACGTCCCAGCCATGAGCATTCTCCTAAATCCCAAAAGCACTGAGAATCCCTCATTTTGTGAGCCCCTCTCTTATTTTATAGCTGAGGTGAGGTGTGTGCAAGTGTTTGAAAAAGGAACCTGTGCTGTTTCTGCTGCCATAGATCACAGTCTGCGCATCTGGAATTTGATTTCTGGCAGAGCCAGGTTTATTATCTAGGATATGCATCCCAAAGAACAGTGCTCACATCACCTTCATGTGGATGAGGGGAACAGGATTGTGTATTTTTCTTCAGGTACAAAGGTACAGTCAGTCTTTAGCTTAAAGGTGCTGAAAGAACCACAACATTGCAGCCACAGAAAAGCCACCTCAGGCCTCGCCATTCCTGTCTCCTTTGTCACCTCTTTCTTAGGTCAAAGTTTGGCACCTGGGGACAGCAGGACTCATCTTCCAGGTTTCTGGAGAGGTGACAGAAGTGTGGATGTTTCCTGCAGTGCTCAGCCCCAGGCTGCTGCTTGTGGCTGTGTCTGAGGGAGGAACTCTGAGTCTGTGCAGCAGCAGCACCGGCGAGCTGAGATCCCAAACTCATCTCTCAGGGCTGCAGGGAGAACCACCAACATCCAGTGCTCTGATCCAGAGGCAAGGGAGGATGACAGTGGGATTTAGTGGGGGATCTCTATCTGTGGTACACATCTGTTTGTTCAGCTTTTTAACTCTATTCCTTGTATTTCTTATAGTATCTGAAGTTCTGATGAGCCAGACAACAGATGTGGTTGCCTGGCCTTCCTTCTCCATTCCAAACAGAGCATCCTCCTCAGACTTCATTGATCCCAAAAGGAAAATCAGAACTTCATCCTGCTGCATTTTATAGCTTTGCAAGTGGCCAGAATGAATTTCACTGCTAATGCCTCTTTCTTTCACTCAGTCCTGGCTTCATGTCTCACTCTTGCCTTTTTTGTGCAATCTCTTCTGATGAGGGCAGTCTGCTCAAGAAGGGTTTGCCCTGTGGTGGTGGCAAAGATGAATCTGTTCTCTCTGCAGGTTCAGCAGCTCCCATTCCTTAGGGAAGTGTTGGCAATAGCTGCTCTCCCAAATGCCAAGGGTCCTCTCAAAGGGGCCAGCATGTGGAATTTCCCATTGGCCTGGCTTTATTTAACTCTTGTGCTTAAGGGGTAACAAATTTTGGGTGGAATTCTCTTTGTGAAGAGGCAGAACATCAGGAGCCCTTTCTCTGGGGAATGAGATGTAAGTAGTGAAAGGGACTTAAGATGAGATTATTATTTTTCACTGTTCCTAAGCTTGCCTTTGGGCTTCTCTTGAAGGAAATAGAGGAATTAAATCCTAAGGACATGGAGTTGAAGGGGATTGGAAACTTCCTTGGCTCAATAAATCAGTAACTAACATTTGATTGTTGTAGGCTTTAAGGAGTATGTGTGAGTGTACCTGGCAGATCCAAAGGGATTCCACAGGTTCCTAGAGACAGATCTGGAATATGAAAAAGTGGTTTCTATGGCTGTTATCTCTGCTGGCAACTGCACCCTTGTCCCTGTCTCTCAGGCTGCATCTGTCCAGGCAGGGAGGCAGGAATGGTGGGCAACTTTCCCAACCAGGGGCATCTCTTACAAATCCAGCTCACAGAACATGCCCCTCATTCGGGAAAGGGGTTGGGTTGATCCCCAGCAACCTGTGTGGGGGTTGGATTTGCAGTCCTGAACATGTTTCTAGTACTGCCACACTTGTAAAAAGATGACCCTTGTTTTAACTGCTTCAAGCCTTTCTGTTCCCCTTTTATTTTTGATCTTGAGTGGAGAGCACCTTATCCATTCAGGGGCCCAGCCTCATGTCAGTGTGTGCATGAGGCCTGAAACACAATTTCATTTCTGAAATGTTTTAAATGTGAACTCCTAGAAGCTGCCTTGCTACCCAGCTGTGGGCAGGAGCCAGATCTGGAGCACACACATCTGGAGCACCATCTCTGGCCAAAGCAGGAGGTGAACAGCCAGCACAGCCCAAAGTGGGCAGGATCTAATCAGGCACATTTGAGAGCAGAGGAAGCCCACGACTGAACGGCTCCAGGTGCTGCAAACAGCGTAAGAAGGCAATGCTTGGCCTTTTGGCATTAGGCTCTTTTCATCTGACAGAGACTGCTCCTTCCTGCTGTTTTAAACCAAGACATTTGGGGAAATCTGTTTGGAGTTTGGAGAGCTTTTAAATCTCACCTCCCAAGAATTTGTCTGGAATAGCTTGTGACAGGTGAAAATTTGAAATATGAATAAGGAACTCCATGAGTAAAGAAGCCAACCACGAGCCCTATCTGAGGGCAGACATTCAGAGTAGGAACAGTCTCTCTGATTTCCTGGTTTCACAGGTGACACACTGGACACATGTGCCAGAGTGAGATGTGCCAGCGGAGCAAAGCCAGCTCCTTTTCATGGGGCTGATCTCTGGGACAGTCCTTGCCTTCCCACTGAACTCCAGGCAGGATGCTGCTTGCATCCCACCTCCAGAGCCACAGAAACAGCCAACCACACAGCAATGAGCAGGCAGGGAAAGCAGTTTGCCACAGCACACCATGATTTAGTCCTTGCAGATGCATGGCCAGTGATCCACAGGCCCACCCATAACATCAGAACCCAGATCCCTGATCTCCTTGGAGATTACAGAGTCATCCACAGCGTGGCCAGCAGGGATTCAGTCCTTCAGGACTGCCCTGAAGCCCAAGAGTTCCCTTTGGAAGGTCACAGAAGCAGATCTCCTGCTTGGCAAGCAGCCCTGGGGAGCAGCAGGCAGGCAGAGGATCCAATGATTCCCTACAGGGTCTCTGGGACTTGGAGCTCTGTCAGCAGCAACTTGAGCTGAGCTATTCTGAGGCACCACAGCGCTGAGTGTCAATGGGCTGCCAGGGAGGATGCAGCTGATTCCCAAGAACACCCAAATCCCATCAAACCGAGAGACACAAGCTTTTTCCAACATCCAGGGCTGGTTTGGAAGCACCCTTACAGCTGGATACAGCACCCAGGTGTTGGTGCTGTCAGTGGCTGAGGGCTGGTAACTCTGCTCTGACAGAAAACTCAGCTCACAGGAGCTCTTTGTCTATGGCTCATTCTGCTCATGTCACCAGGATGAGACACATGGCACAAACCAGGGAACAGGAAGAGACTTCTCAAGGTAGTAACAGTAATAGAAAACAGAAATTGGGCCAGCTCAGGAGAATCCAGGAGGAAAAGAGAAAAAAAGTGGTGGAGGAGGTTGGATCGATGCTGATTTTTCTTTCACCTGACAACACACCAAGGACATGTCTGAGCTACTACTTTCCACAGGTGGAATAAAGGGCTTTACTCTGTCCTACCAGGTTCTCTTTCCTGCACAGCTATGAGTGCTTCACAACCTAGGAGCTGTATTTGGCTCCCATCATCCTTCCAGCATCACTGCTGTAAAAATCTTTATTTATTATCTCTATTCTTAATCATCACTGAATAACCACTGAATACTCTAAAACATACCCACTTCAACCTGCATTTATCAGCACAACAATCTAACACCAACCATCCATTTTCAGTCCATGTCTCTCCTGAAAGGCCTTTGCTGTGCTTCTCCAAAGTTGATAAATTCATGCACACTGAGTGACTGGATCAATCCATCACAGCCTGGGATGTTGCAAGTGGTGAGTAACTGTGAAAGAGAACGTTTGTATCAATTTAATCCTTCCTAATTTAAACAGGCCTGTAGCATCCTTCACGTTGTCAGAAGGGAAATGGGCCAGAGGGCAGCAGATTGTGCAAGTATCAGAACAGGGGATGGAATATCAAACCGAGAGGAAGCTGCCAACAGCTGGAATATTCCAGCCCAATATACAAAAAATATTCTGAGTTCAAATACCAGCAGCAAGTTTAAAGGCAAAGCAAGAAAGAATTCTGCACGTCTCTCTTATGCAAATCATCTGTAATGCTTTAAGGAAAAACAAGCAGCATGGCTTATTTTTCCCCCCTCTCCTCTTCACGTAACTCTGCTTTACTGAGTTCAGATTGCCTGGTGACAGGGACAGTGGCATGTTTTAAGCCCGCAGTTATCCTGCTACCCCAGAGAAACCCTTGAGCAGTGAAGGGCTCCCCCAAGCCCCTCATGGCTCTTCCAACCCCAGTTCCTCCACACCCCCGGCTCTTCCAGCCCCTGGGGCTCCCCCAGCCCCCCTTGGGCCCCACCAGCCCTCCTGGGCTTCCCCAACCACCCCATGTCTCCTTCAGCCCCGTTTGAACCCCTCCAACACCGGCCCCGGCTCCCTCAGCTCCACAGCACCAGAGGAGGTTCCCCCAGCCCCGGCAGTTCCAGTTCTCAGCCGCCGGTTCCTCCAGACTCCCTGCGATCCCGCAGCCCCCTCAGGCTCTCGCAGACGCCCCGGGCTCCTCCAGCTCGGGCCCCGCAGGCCCCGTTCCCCCTCAGGCCCCGCTGCGGCCCCGGCGCTCCCTGAGGCGCCGCTCCCGCCATGGCGCTCGAACGGCCGGAAGCGGCGGCGGTGGGCGTGGCCACAGTGCGGTGGGCGTGGTCTCAGGATTAGGGGCGTGGCACTGCTCAGGGGGGCGGTACAGAGGAGTGACGTCTAAAGAGGCGTGGCCAATCAGAGGGCGGGGACGCTGAGNCGGTACTGGGGGGTGTCCCCGAGGCTTGTCCGCTTCGCGCCGGGGGCTCCCCCGCCCTCCTCCGCTGGTTCCGTGGGGTCCCCTGGGGCCGCGTCCTGTTCCTCCGGTACCGTGAGGGCTCCCCGGGCCTGTTCCTCCCTCCCCTGGGCCGTGCCCCCCTTCCCGGCCCTGCTGTTCCTCTCTGGTACTGCGGTCATCCTCCCCAGGGACCTCTTCCCGGCTCCCCGGTACCGTGCCCTCCTCCGTGCCTTGACACCCCCCAGGACGGGAAGCCCACCGGGGCCTGCCGTCCTCCCGTCCCCTCACCTGGTACCGAGTGCCCTTCCCCAGTGCTGTGGGGCTCCCCCGGGGCTGGTTCCCACCTCCTACAGTGCCTTGAGGTGCCCCCGCCCCAATTCTGGGGCCGTGGGGGGCTCCAGGGCCTGGGCCTCACCGCGTTCTCACCCCACAGGTGGAGGATGCACTTTCCTACCTGGACCAGGTGAAGATCCGCTTTGGCAGCGACCCTGCCACCTACAACGGCTTCCTGGAGATCATGAAGGAGTTCAAGAGCCAGAGGTAAAGCCCAGGTCCTGCATCCTGGGGTGCTCTGGGGAGCTTCTCAGCCTTTCACAGAATATCCTGAGCTGGAAGGGACCCTCAGGGATCCTCAGCCCAGCCCCTGGCCCTGCCCAGACACCCCAACAATCCCACCCTGGGCATCCCTGAGAGCGCTGCCCAAACGCTCCTGGAGCTCTGGCAGCCTTGGGGCTGGGGCCATTCCCTGGGGAGCCTGGGCAGTGCCCGAGCAGCCTCGGGGGGAAGAACCTTTCCCTGAGCTCCATCCCAAGCCCTGACACAACTCCAGCCATCTCCTCAGGTCTCAGCCTTTGTGGGGTCTCTCTGCCTGTGCAGGGCCCCCCAGCCTTCAGCCTGTCATTCCCCCTCTGCACACTCACTGCTCTGTCTGCCAGTGGTGCAGTCATGTGGAGTTGGAGGACTTCTGCTCATCCCCTCATTTTCCTGAGGTGAAATCCACAGAAGGCAAATCTACTTTTACTTTCCACTTTGAGATCTTGAAAACAAGTGAAGCAGCCTGAGTGCAGAACCTGTGACCTGCCAGCCCTGAGGTGGTGGGTGTCCTGCCCCTTTGCCAACCTGCACACTCATCTCTCCTCTCCATGGAAAACATTCCCAGGGCAAGGCTGCAGTGGTCATTCCCTCTAATTGAGCTATTTTTTTTAAAGAATTGCATCCCTAAGTTACCAGATGCTTCACATCCCTCTGGCACTTTCTGGGCTTAACTCGTGTTTCTGATTTGAATGAAAGTAACAAACCCCTCTCAATTTTAGCATTGACACACCTGGAGTCATCCGACGTGTTTCTCAGCTTTTCCATGAGCACCCTGACCTCATTGTAGGATTCAATGCCTTTCTTCCTCTGGGCTACAGGATAGAAATTCCAAAGAATGGGAAGTTAAGTATACAGTCACCTTTGAATAGTCAGGTAGGTCACAGAGCTCTTATTCTCTAAATAAACTGTTCCATGTGTCACTGGACACGTCTGCACAGTTTAGGCTGTGGAGATTTATGTGTAGTGCATGTTGCTGAGGTGTTTAGGTGGTTTTCAAAGCCTGTGATAATGGGGATAATATAAATTTAAATGTTTATTCAAAGAATCCTAGAGTGGTTTAAAGATCACCCAGTTCCAACTCCCAATTTATTCTCAGACCTGGTAGTTTGACTTACACAGGAATGATGATTCTGCATGAAAACACCATTTTAAGACCAAATACTTCAGTCAGATTTGGAAACTGGAATTGTAATTGGTCTGACCTTGTTAAATGGGTTCCCTGTACAGGTTGTGGGTGTAGCAGTGGGCAGTGACAAATTTCAAGGAGAGGTCCTGGAAGAATTGCACTTCCTGTCTTCCACTGATAAGCCAAGAAACTTGTTTAGGCAATAGGCAAAAGTACACAGAGCAGTCATTGAATTGTTTAGCTCGGGAAAGGTCTTTAAAGATCATGGAATCCCCACCAGGTACTGTGGAAGCACATCTGGAAACACATCTGCTGGGATGCAGATGGATGTTGCCCCTGCTTGTTTTTTGATGTTGTTGTGTGGTTGTGGAGCTGAAATAGAGCCATAAACTGAATTCTGCTGATAAACTTGTGGTTTAACTCCAGTTAGCAGCAGGAACTACCTTTTAAATCTCAGCTCCCTCAGATCTCTCTGTTGCTTAGGATTTAACATCTGTAAGGGCCTTATGTTTAATGTGCTTACCTCTGCAATATCCAGTGGTAGCAGGACCTGCGGTGGGGGGGTGTTTGGTGCAGCCTCTCAGGTGAGGCCAATAAGGCTGTGACAGCCACAAGTCAGGTGGTTCCTACACCAGGGAGAACTTTGGGGATTATTTTAACTGATGGAGTTAGTAAACCGGGTAGGGAAATTGATTAGTGACTGAAATACTTTTTCTCCCTTCTTCATGTGACAATATTTTTTAGCTGGAGCCCTTGCCAGCCACTGCTCCTTTTCCAACACATCTCATGTGTCCTGTGCCCCCAGGTGCCCCCAGAGCCTGTTCCCAGCACTCTCCCTGGCAGTGGTCTGGTCTTGCACTACTCCCAGGAGAACTCCCACAACCACAGCGACTGCTCCGAGGAGTTTCGGCAGCAGCTTCCCTACAAAGAAGATAAATCCCAAATTCCCTTGGAATCCGATTCCGTGGAGTTCAATAATGCCATCAGTTACGTGAATAAGATCAAAACACGTTTCCTTGACCATCCAGAGATTTACAGATCCTTTCTAGAAATTCTTCACACTTACCAGGTAAAAAGCCTTCTGTGGAAGAGGTGGGTTGGCACTGGAGCTGTTCAAGTCATAGTTGTCAAATTTAATCTCTGTCTGTTAAACAGACTTAAGAGTCCCAAGGACTGGTCTTTATCCAACAAGATAGATATCGTAGATATTCACAGGAAATGACAAAAAGTGTGAAAATTGTGGAAATTTCCAGGGTGTAAAGAGGTTGTAGCCACATCTATCTCTACTCACTTTCAGTTGATTTTGTGATCCTGTGTGTGAAAGGAGGCCCTGGGGCTGGTTCAGAGTCCTTTCAAGTTCTGTGGCATTGGTATTTCTGGCTCAGGATGGGTTTTGCCTGCAGAGTGAGATATTTTTTGACTCTGTTGAACAGCTGTGTGTATCTTTTCAGAAAGAACAGCTGAACACCAAGGGCCGACCCTTCCGGGGCATGTCAGAGGAGGAAGTGTTCACTGAAGTGGCCAATCTGTTCCGGGGACAGGAGGATCTGCTCTCGGAGTTTGGACAGTTCCTCCCTGAGGCAAAAAGGTCTTTGGTACGTGCTGAGAGCAGGGCAGGATATTGAATGCTCTGTCTGCATGTAGAATATGCAAAACATGGGAAATCATACAGCCAGTGATGAACATTGCTCCTCTCCATTGTTTGGATTTTCTCAGAACAGGTGACTTAACCACGTGCTCTGTGTCCTGTTAGGATTCTTTATTTGAGAGGAGAATGTTGAAATCATTGTTTATTTACTTCAGTTCACAGGAAATGGACCATGTGAAGTGAACAGTGTCCAGAAAACTGAGCATGAGAAGAATCTGGAGCACAGCAAAAAGAGATCCAGGCCTCTGCTGCTGCGTCCTGTTTCTGGCCCAGCAAAGGTATCTTTCAGCAAGTGAAAACTTAGAGTAACCTTATATTACTTGTGCTTAGTAATTGCTGGGATAAAGGTGTATGAGTAGTGTCTTTGTAGGTGTATGAAAAACAAAATTTTGAGTTATTTTAGTTACTGTAGAAAAAGGGAATTTTTAATGCATGCTTAAACATGTGTGGTAACATGTTTGATACTAAATATCTCAACCTTCTGTACTAAGTATTGGCCCTGGAAAGGGACAATTTGTTTCTTCTGTGCAGAATCTCAAGTGATTCTCTTTTTTTGTTGTTTCTTCTTAGCTGGGAGACATTTGACAGAGATTGCTGTGAGGACGTGACACAGCAATGCCAGGTCACTGCTGGGGAAATGCAGGGTCTCAGCCTTTGCAGGGAGCTGTTCTGTGTCAACAGAGTGGAATTTGGTGGCATTTGAGTCACAATATGTTAAATATAACTGCTTGTTCTTTTAACAGAAGAAAATGAAGCTGCGAGGTACCAAAGATCTGTCAGTTGCGACAGTGGGAAAATATGGGACGCTGCAAGAGTTTTCCTTCTTTGACAAGGTCAGTAATTGTCTTTTTCTCACATTTTTGGACTTATCTTCAGTCTTTTATGTGGTTGTTAATTGATTGGTTTTGTGTATAATTTGTGTCAGCACTTAAGACATTCCCTGACTTTTCAAGTGGTAGAGAAGGACTGACAAAAGTAAAAATAGGTGGGTTTGGAAGATAGCTAGACAGATAATGAATAATTTTCTACATACAAGTGGCATTCAGGTGATGTGGTCATCTCTCCAAACTGCTGTAGGTGCGCAGGGTGCTCAAGAGTCAGGAGGTCTATGAAAACTTTCTACGGTGCATCGCTCTCTTCAACCAGGAGTTGGTCTCTGGCTCTGAGTTGCTCCAGCTTGTTACACCCTTTTTAGGGTAAGTTACTAACTTACTTCTCTGCCCTGTGGTACTTTGTAGGTACTACTCTGTTACTTTTTGGACACATCGTGAACTTTGTTACAGAAGTTTTCCATTTAATTTGGAACTATCTCCTGGGTAGCACACAAGAAATTAAATGTTAATCCAAGAAGAGTAGTAATAAAATCTGAATCTTTAAATTTATCTATACAGCTCTTAACGAGAAACATTTTCCTCTGTCTGTTCACACTCCCTGTTTAATATCTCAAAGTGTAATAAAGGTATAAACATGAAATCTGAGAGCAGGGCTGTGAGAAGGATAAATAGCTCCAGCTCTGCTGTGAGCCTCCTGAGCTGTTTGGCTTGCAGCAGAAGAGGGAGAGTCAAATGGCAAGGATCAGTTTCTCCTCAGCCACTTAAAGGGAGTGTTTGTGTAGTGAAGGGAAGTAATTTTCCTGCCTTAAGTAAAAAAAACCCTAAAGCAATTCAGAGGGAATGATAACAGAGGTGAGATGTTGGTGGAAGATTTCTCCCTGTAATGCTGAGTTTGTTCAGATATTTCTGCCTCCCTTTTACAACACCCATTAACCACCCTAAAAGTGTCACAGCGAAATAACAAAATACTTGTGTTTTTGAAGGAAATTCCCAGAACTCTTTGCACAGTTCAAGTCCTTCCTTGGTGTGAAAGAGCTTTCCTTTGCTTCTCCGCTGAGCGACCGCTCCGGGGATGGGATGAGCCGGGAAATCGATTACGCTTCCTGCAAACGCATCGGATCCAGCTACCGAGCTCTCCCAAAAACCTACCAGCAGCCCAAGTGCAGTGGGAGAACAGCCATCTGCAAGGAGGTACTTTGGGATCAGGCTGTTCAATCCCTGGACACACAGAAATTGGAGTGTGGTCATTTGTGCCACAGCTTCTGCACATGGAGTCCCCTCTTCAGTGCTGGTTCCCATTTATTTGGCCAATTTATTGAAACAGTACCCACAGTCTACTAATTTTATCTAAACCCATCTCAAATCACATCTTTAATACCTTTTGAGTCTGTATGCAGACACAAATCTGTTCCTATAGGCAGAAAAGAGTATTAAATACCCTGGAATTAATTTTCTAGCAGTGGGCCCAGTATGACCTTTGGGAACAATTTTTCTCTGGAAGAACCCTGTGAGGCAGTGCCTGAGGCCCCATTCCCACTGTTATGGGGAGCTCTGTCTCCTTTATTTACAGCTGCTGATCACTGCAGAATGATCTCTGTGTGTGAGATGATAGTGAAGGTGTTTTTGAGTTTTCTGAGCAGGGCCCCAGAAGTTCCACACAGGCCTCAAATCTGGGGAGCGGTGTCCTGGGAATTAGGTCTGGAATGTCCTACAGAACCTCAGGGAAGGACTATGCAAAAAGACAAGAGAGAAAGCCCCATGAGAACAGCTCTGGGCTCACAAGGCCCTGCTCAATGTCGTGTCTTTGCACTGTTGCAGGTGTTAAATGATACCTGGGTTTCATTTCCATCCTGGTCTGAAGACTCCACTTTTGTCAGCTCCAAGAAGACTCCCTATGAGGAGCAGCTGCACCGCTGTGAGGACGAGCGCTTTGAGGTACCTGTGCTGCTGAGCTCCCTTTCTGCTTCCTCAGAAAGCAAAACCTCTGGATTTTGCTGAATTAATTGGTGGCCAGTTCCTGAATGTTCTATTGGTGTTTATTGGTTTGAGATGGAGTTGGGTGTGTTGTGCTTGGAGCCTAATAGCTCTTCCTAGGCATGAGTCCAGTTCTAAATTGCATGTGACCTTTGGGAGAGCTGGCAGAGGTCTGTTTTCCAGTAAAAATCTTCCTGATGCTTCCTGGCTCCACCCATGGGGCTGGAACACCTTCCACAAACCTGGGCTGCTGCTGTTCTCCCTGTTCCTGCTCTGCCTGTTCTGACACTGTGTTTTCTGGGAACTCTCAACAGCTGGATGTTGTCCTGGAGACCAATTTAGCCACAATCCGTGTGCTGGAGAGCGTGCAGAAGAAACTGTCCCGCCTGACCCAGGAGGATCAGGAGAAGTTTCGCCTGGATGATTGTTTGGGGGGAACCTCAGAAGTGATCCAGCGCCGGGCCATCTATCGCATCTACGGTGACAAAGCACCAGAGATCATCGAGAGCCTTAAGAAAAACCCAGTTACTGCTGTTCCTGTTGTTCTTAAGAGGTAATTCCCACTGTTCTGTGTTCTTTAGGAAGGTGATAAAGGATTTTTAAAGCATTTTTAAACAACATGACAAAAGGACGTAGCCTCAGGCTGCGCTATTGGAAGTTCTGGTTGGACATCAGGGGGAATTTCTTCACAGAAGGGATTGTAAAACACTGGAAGGGGCTGCCCAGGGAGGTAGTGGAGTCACTATCCCTGAAGGTGTTCAAAAAACAACTGGACATGGCAGTCAGTGCTCTGGTCTGGTTGTCAAGGCAGTGGCTGGTCAAAGGTTGGACTTGGTGATCTCAGAGGTCTTTTCCAACCTAAATGATTCTGTGATTCTGTGAACTGTTTTTTGGAGGTGTTGTTTCAAAGGATGAGTTGTTATCAGCGCTGCTGCTTTTTCATATTTATTTATTGCTTCCAGGAATAAATTCCAGTTTTCCACTGAAAACTTCTTGCTGTGCCACAGTTGGCTACATGGAAATGTTTTGGGAGTGTTTCTGTGCCTGTCTCTCTGAACTGGACTGTTCATTTATGCAGATTGAAAGCAAAAGAGGAGGAATGGAGGGAGGCCCAGCAGGGCTTCAACAAGATTTGGAGGGAGCAGTATGAGAAGGCCTATTTGAAATCCCTGGACCACCAGGCTGTCAACTTCAAGCAGAATGACACCAAAGCTCTGCGCTCCAAGAGCTTGCTGAATGAAATTGAGAGTGTCTATGACGAGGTGTGTATGACAGGGAATGACCCCTCCTCCATGCCCTTCCTTGGCAGTAGGACCTGGATGTGCTCATAGCACCTGGGGCTGTGTGGAAGTGGTTGGAAATCAGGAGGTTTATTGTTTAAAACCACCTGTCCCAAGCACAGTGTTAATACTGGCTTGTTTCTCCTGGCAGGAATGGCTCTTGAGCATGGATTGGAAGGATCTTTATCTATTTGTTTCTTGATTACAGCATCAGGAGCAGCATTCAGAGGGAAGGAGTTCATCCACAAATGAGCCTCATCTTATCTTCATCTATGAAGATAAGCAGATTTTGGAAGATGCAGCATCTCTTATCAGCTATTACGTGAAGAGACAGCCCACCATCCAAAAGGAGGATCAGGCAACCATCAGGCAGATTGTGCATCACTTCATACCCGAGCTGTTCTTCTCTCAGCCACCTGAGCACAACATTTCTGAGGAATCAACAGATGAGGACAGAGAAAACCACCAGGGGCAGAACCTGGATACTCCTGAGCTGCGGAAAAAACACGTGCCTGGGCCTCCAAGCAGTCCTTTGGAGACCAAAGCAACCTTCTGTGATGTTACAGCTGCTGAGCCCCACAACACCCTGGATGATGTTTACAGCCTCTTCTTTGTCAATAATAATTGGTATTTCTTCCTCCGCCTTCACCAAACTCTGTGCTCCAGGCTCCTAAAGATTTATCGCCAGGCCCAGAAGCAGCTTCTGGAATATCGGACTGAGAAAGAGAGAGAGAAGCTCCTCTGTGAAGGGAGGAAAGAAAAAACCAACGATCCAGCCATGGAGCTAAGACTGAAGCAACCAAGTAAGAATAACAAAGGCTTAGTCCACCCTTAATGCCCTGGTTGCTCCTCTGTGTATGTCTTGAGTAACTGGGACCAGCAGGCAGCTCTGTGAGGGGTGTGGAGGTGCAATCCTCATATCTGTGAGCCGTGGACACAGCTCCTTTAGCAGGGCAGTCAGTGTGTCATGGGCTGGTTCACAGAGGCTTCCTGCCAGCCCACTGTCCTCAGGTGTGCTCAGGTGCTTCATTGTAGGTGGTGCCTTAAGAGGCCTCCTAGAACCAGAGACCAGACAGGAGTAAAGGGAATAAAGGTGGGGATTTATTGGAAAGGCCTTCAAAGGTACCCCTGGGGAGCCAGAGGCTGCTGCCCAGATGGGCCCCGAGATGGACCCTGAGAGGCCACGAGTTCTTCCCGCTTTTATAGGTTTGGTTCATTTGCATCTCAGGGTTCATTCTCCAATTAAAGCTTCAGTTTAGTGATGGAATTTCCCCTCAGCTTGCCCCCCTTTCAGAGGTTTTTGATTGATACTTTTTGGGCCTAGGACAGTCTGGGTGTCCTTGGAGAGCAGCCCTGGAGAGGCTCTGTTGTGTGTGCCCAGCACAGAGAGCAGAAATTGTTCATTGGCTCCAGGAAACTCCAGAGTTACACACTGGGCAGGGCAGGGTTTGGAAAATACAAAAGTTAAAACCTAAGGCATCGTAGAAATCCGTTACTTTGATTTACAATGTAAACAGCCCCACAAAGAAATAGTTACTGCTCAGGGTAGTCCTGGAAGTGCATGAGGGAAACTGTCCCAGCCTGTCAGGGCACCTGGCAGGGAGCTGCCTGTCTGTAATGTCACTCTCTACCCTGGGTTTCGTGGTTCTTGAGCAGTGCTGCCTCTTGCACTGCTTGACTTCACTCTTCCTTTTCTGTGTGTGACCTGAATGCCTGTTCCCCTGGCCAGGTGAGGTGGAGCTGGAGGAGTACTACCCAGCCTTCCTGGACATGGTGAGGAGCCTGCTGGACGGCAACATCGACCCCACGCAGTACGAGGACACCCTGCGGGAGATGTTCACCATCCACGCCTACATCGGCTTCACCATGGACAAGCTGGTGCAGAACATCGTGCGCCAGGTGAGGCACCTGCTGGGGCTGCACATCACCCCTCACACACAGCCAGCCTTCTCCCAGTGACCTGCAGAGCAACAGGACACTGAGCTGGGAGCACATTCAGGGAGAAGTTCCATCTGACAGGGAAACGCCCCAGCAGAAGTTTAGTGAGAGAATTCAGCTTCCATACAGGGACCACTTTAGGGGATTTACTCTTCCTGGCCTTTCCCAACGTTTTTTGAGTTCCAGTCTTTTGTTCAAAATTCTACCATCCCCAAAATACATCTAAGGCAACACAAAAAATGTCCTGTTCTTCTTACTCAAATCTATCTTCCAGTTGTAGTTCTCTAGTTAAGGCACATCAGCCCCTCACTCTCCTCTGCTCCTTTTATTGCAAAGTCATGAAAAAGAGAGTGAAATGTGGGGAGTCTCTGGAGTTTGCTGCTTCAGCTGAGTGTGAGGCTGTGCTGAGTTTCACACTCCTTTCATAACACACTGGAGTTAACTCTTGGCCCAGGCTTGCTGACTGAATTCCCCCTTTTTTAATGGAAGCTTCACCATCTAGTGAGCGATGACATCTGCTTGAAGGTGGTTGAGCTCTACCTGAACGAGAGGAAGCGAGGAGCTGCTGGGGGGAATTTGTCATCCCGCTGTGTCCGGGCAGCGAAGGAGACCAGCTACCAGTGGAAGGCTGAACGGTGCATGGCAGATGAGAACTGCTTCAAGGTAAGACCTTGCTGCCAGGGAACTTGAGAAAATCACTGAAAAACTTCAGAAAATCTCCCAAGTGGCACTTGACCTGGGAGAAGTGGATTTGGAAGCTCCCAAGGTGAAAGAGTGAGCAATATGGAGAGAAGGTACCAAAATCAGAGCACAGACAGTGAGGGGACATTGTGGCTCACTGAGAAGCCCTGCTGCTTCTCTCCTAGCTTATGTTTGCTGTCCAAATGACTTGTGAATATGCAGCTTTTTACTGTCAACCCCTGCAGCAAATATTTTCTCTAACTTTATCACAGGTCATGTTTCTCCAGAGGAAAGGACAGGTGATCATGACCATTGAGCTGCTGGATACAGAAGAAACGCAGACAGAAGATCCTGTGGAGGTCCAGGTAATACCGCAGTGACTGTGGAGTCTGTGTACCACAAAGCAGATGTCTAAGAATGCTTTCCCTGCTTTCTTCTTCCAAAATGTGATACTTTGCCAGGAGCACAAGTTTCCCTGGGAGGGTGGTCAAGTGACATGTGGGGCTGTGGCCATGGACAGAAGTGGTGTATTAGCAAAAGAGCTTCAGCATAAATCAGCCTCAGAATAAACAGCTTGGAAATAAACAAGTTCTTTGCAGCAATGTTTGTCCTGATGAAGTGAAATCTCACTTGAATTGGTCTCCCTTGTGTAGCACCTGGCAAACTACATGGAGCAGTACGTTGGGGTGGAAGGAGCTCCCAACAACCAGAACGATGGCTTCCTCCTGAAACCGGTCTTTCTGCAAAGGTGAGCTGCTCCCTGCCCTGAGCCACACCTGCAGCTGCTGCTGCTGCCGCCTCCTCCCTGCCCATGTGCCCGTGGGTTTGGGTGGTGTGCCAGTCCCAGGGAAATGCCCTCACCTTTGAGGGGCTGCTCCAGGCCAGTGAGCTGCACAGGGATGCTGAAAGAGAAGTTTATGACCACTGCACTGAGGTTTGTTCACAGAACTGTGTTTGGAATGGAGCAGGATGAATTCTGGGTGGGATTCTGGGTCTACTTTGTTCCCATTTCACTAAATATTTGTCAGAGCTTACTGAGGAAGATCCCGGAGGGAGCCTAAGAAACGAAACATGCAAATACAAGTTCCATACTTGTGCCGTGAGCCCTGTCAGCTGAGGAGAATGGATAACCAAGTGTGTGACACATGCTTTGTCATCCTTGTTTTGTTCCAGAAACCTGAAGAAGTTTCGCAAGTGGCAGTGCAAGCAGGTGAGGGCCCTGCGCAGCGAGGTCAAGAGCTCCTGGAAGCGGCTGATCGGGGTGGAGAGCGCCTGCAATGTCGACTGCCGCTTCAAGCTCAACACCCACAAGATGATGTTCATCATGAACTCCGAGGATTACATGTACAGGAGGGGAGCTCTCTGCAGAGCCAAGCAGGTACATCTCCCTTTTACTCCCTCTGCAGCCCAGGCAGTAGCAGAGGTTGAGGGTGGGAGTCAAAACGCAGGGACTGATAATTCTTGTGGCTGAATTCCTGCAAGCTACACCCAGAAGTTATTGCTCTGTGTTGGGTGTAGCATGGAGGAGAGCTGGTAAATGCTCTGTGCTTTGGATTAGTTTAGCAGTCTTTTCTTTACATGCAAATTTTAAGTGGGAGTGGCAAACATTAGGAAATAGGAATGGTTAAGTGCAGGTCTGTGGTTTCCTGTTTGTGTTGTGCCCAAAGCATTGCACGTCTCAGGTGGAGCTGAGGGCTTTGGCTTTTCCCCCAGGAACCTCTCAGTGATCTTTACTGTCCTGCTCTCAGGTCCAGCCCATGGTGCTGCTGAAGCACCACCAGCAGTTCGAGGAGTGGCACAACCGGTGGCTGGAGGAGAACGTGTCCATGGAGGCCGTGGATGTGGTTCAAGACTGGCTGATGGGGGATGAGGACGAGGAGATGGTGCCCTGCAAAACCACGTGTGAGACAGTGAATGTCCATGGGGTGCCAGTGAACAGATACAGAGTGCAGTACAGCCGCCGTCCCGCTTCACCCTGAGCACCCAGAGGAGCCAGAGCGTTGCTGGTGAAGCACATTTGCTATGAGAATAGTGGTGGGAATGCAATGTATGTATTAATGATATTTATCCAAACAGCATTTTACTTTGGATTATCATGTATTTTCCATATGGCATAGACTTGTCTCCTTGCAGTGTAATCCTCCAGCCATCCTGAAGAGACTTCTAAAGGCTTTTGTGGGAAGGGGGCTCTTGGCATTGCCACACACTGTTCAGTAGTTTCCTGGCTTTAGGCCACTGCTGACCAGCTCAGTGAGGGGGTGAACTACCACTAGTGGCTTTGTTGGAGAGGTGGAGTTGGGCTGGTGTTTGAGCAGATGCTGGCAGCTGCTTCCACTTTGAAGGGTTTAATATTCCCTATCTTCCTGACCTTGTGCCGTCTTGGAGCCTGCAGAACTCTTCACTGTAACCTGGGAGTGCCAGCGAGGCCAAGAGCCCCTGGTACAGGGGAGCTTTGTTATCCCTGTGAACCAATGAGGCAACAAATGACTCTTGTTCCTGGTGCTCTGGTGAGGAAAATGCCAAAACTGACACGGCAATGGCCGGCACTCAAGGCTCTGACTCTCCCTCATCAACCAAGTGTTCTGGAGCACCAACTGAGGGGAAGAACTCTGAGCTGTGGTGCTGGGAGGGGAGCGATGCCCGGCTGAGCCCCACCAGCCGCTGGTGTTGCTTTGGGAGCTGAGGACCTGCTGCAGACTCTGCCTTCTCGAACACCCACGGGGAGGAATATCCATGAGGGGGAATGTCCATTGCGAGGTCTGGCCTGGTTTTTGGGTTTGTGTTTTGCATGTTGGTGGGCAGCTCCGGAGCTGGGCGTTCCCCGGCGGTTCCCTGTGCGTGCCCGGCCTCGGGCGCTCCGCGGGGCTGCAGCGCATCGGTGACATCGGCAGATGGAGCTCCCGGAGCACAGCTGCGAGCTGAGCTCTGGCCTTTGGACTCTCCTCTTTCTGCTGGGTCAGCACAGGCGCTGGGTTTGCAGGGACACACGGAAATCTGCGAGGAGCAGTGTGAGCCGCAGCCATCCCAGCTGAGCTTTTCCACTGCAGCAGCCGTACTGCTATCGAAGCTTTTTTTGCCATGAAACCGAACACAGCCTGCCCTGATCCGTGCCGAACACTACATCTGACTTAATCTAGTGAGAAATCAAGGAAATTTACTCGTGTCTGTCCTGCAGCCCCACCGTGACTTCACTCCTGTTTTTCAGGGGCCAAGGGCAAGCACGCTGTCCGTGGAGTGTATTACAAACATAACATTTTGAGGCATACCCAGCCTCCTTTCAGCTTTGCTTCCAACTTTTCCCTGGCTTTTGGGGCAATAAACCCCCACCCTGAAACTTTCTGTGGCTTTGATTTTTAGGTTATGATTTCTGCCAGACCTAAGGAGCAGCCTGTAGGATTTGTCCTGGGTTATTTCCACTGTACAACATTTGGTTTCGCAATTGTCTCACTTGACAGTAGAAAAATTGGCCTTTGGGGTACGTTTAATAGAAAACTGTCCTGAGTCCTTGTCTTTTCTGCAAAATAATATGTGGGAGGGAAGGAGGGAGGCCACTCTCTGGCATTCGTGGCCACTTGCACAACCACTGCCAGCAGAGACTTTTCATCAAGGACCCATGTTCTCCTCGTCTGGCTCTCTGCTAAACTTTGGTTCCTGAAATGATCTGAAGGTTCTTCCCCTGCCCTCGTTGCAGGGAGTGATAAGAGACCACGTGGCTCTGCGAGGGCTGGGGGGAGCAGGGGGGACAAGCCCAGTGCAAAGCACAGTGTCCCCCTTTCCCTTCCAGCCAGCTCACCAAAACACACCTCAGTCCTGCTCAACCTCTCTGCTCTCTCCCAGTGGAGATGACAATTGTGCCAAATTTTATGGTTTTATGATACAGAAAACTGTTTACTAGAAAATAGGTGGCAACTTGTGGCTTAAAATGCGTTTGATTCCAGGTGTCCCAAGGTGGGCACCACACCTGGGCACCGTCCTGTTCCATCAACCCATTCTAAGTGTACTTCAGGTATTTTTAAGCATCCTTATTTTGTAAACCTTAATTTATAATCTGAACTGATTAAAGCAAGGCTTTTGCCCTTTACAGTGCTGTTGTCTCGAAGCTGAGAGCAGCAAGGGATTTGAGTGAGGGGTAGCTTTGAGAGGGGCTTGTTCATGTCTGAGGGGTTCAGCTGTGTATCTGCACGACCTTGAGTCAAGAGTTTGTTCTTCCATTTGTTTGAAGGATCTTTGCTTTTGGGCTTGTAATTGCTTTGCCAGCTCCTTGAATGTAGTTTTTTTTATATTTATTTGCACATTCAAGTAAAATAAAATATTGATTTTAAAAGTCTGCAGCTCTCACTGTTTTGTGTTTCTTTTCAACCAATTTAAACTTTGTGACAACCCCCAGAATTGATTGGCTTGTACCTGAAACTGGATTTTAAACGGTAGAAAAATGCAATTGAAAGGTTGAATGAGCAGCTCCTGGCCAGGCTGCAGGATGTGCTGATGCAGCTGTGTGTCAGCAAGTGCTGCGGGAGGCGTGAGCAGCGCACTCGCTGATGGGAAAGGGAAATGCATTTCCTGCAAGCAGCCCCCAGCAGAGATCCCACACAGGAGCTGGGGCTGCACTCACGTGGGAGCTGCCAAAACCTCTCCTGGAGCCTGTAGCTGGAGGGGAGCAGGGAGTCCAGGGGGTGGCACAGTTGCTCTGCCACGGAGAAGTTTCAAAAGCAAACATTGGAACAGCTGCAGCTGTGTCAGGGCTTGGGATGGAGCTCAGGGAATGGTTCTTCCCCCCGAGGCTGCTGGGGCACTGCCCAGGCTCCCCAGGGAATGGTCCCGGCCCCAAGGCTGCCAGAGCTCCAGGAGCGTTTGGACAGCGCTCTCAGGGATGCCCAGGGTGGGGTTGTTGGGGTGTCTGGGCAGGGCCAGGGGCTGGGCTGAGGATCCCTGTGGGATCCCAGCTGGAGGATTGCGTTGTGCCAGGCAGTGCCTTCTTGCAGCCTGGGTCCTTCCTGGCAGCACCTTTGCCAGAGATGAGGCACAGCCCAGGCCTGGCCCCAGGAATCCCTCACTGAACAGAACCAGGGCTCAAGAGAAGGGGCTGATTCCAGTTCCCAACCCCACAAGCACATCTGCTACAGGTTAAGACAACACAACTGCGACCATGAAAATAACCCTCCACCCGCCTTTCCCTCAACCTCCCCAAATTCCTGGGTAATAACATGTTTAACTGTGTTCCCTGTGAGCTCTGCACGACAAATGAATGAGTGGATTTTGCAAATTAAGCTGTAGTGATGTGACCCAGAGCTGATAGGAGTTTCCTTTACATCATCCCCAACACTTCCGTTGCCATAACAAAAGGCAGCTCTGCTCTCTGTGCAGCCCCCTGGTCGCTCACAGGGAAACAAACTGTTGTTCTCCCAATAACAATCCTCTGGAGCATCAATTGCACAGAATAATTTGATTAAAATGATGGTGGTGGGGTCTCAGAGGACACAGCCCACTTTGCACAAGTCCTCTCTTGGCCCTCTCACAAAGGGGTCGCTCCCTGGGCTCGAGGGGAGGGACAGCCAGATGTGACATAAGAGCACTTGGAGATCTCAGCAAGGGGACAACTCTGGCAACAGCAAACAGCTTAAAAATATCCTTCAGGTTTGCAGGATGGAATAGGTATCAATGGTTTGCTCAATTAAGCTCAGAATTGCTAAAGGAAACACCTGAGTTCAGCCTCTGACATTCCAGGACTTTTTAAAAAGTGTTTCCACATCACAGGGATGCACTGGGAGAGTTGGGGCTGTGAACCACTGAGGGAGTCTAGAACTGAGTGTGAAAACATAATTTGAGGTTTTCTTCGTGTTTTAACCATTGCTCTGGATTAGAAATAACTCAATGCACCCCCCATCCAATTTGAAGACTAAATCAAAGTCCAGCAACTCTTAACCTGTGATGAAGAACAAATCTAAAGAGTCCTGGCGCTGAAAAGGGATGATGATGATGATGATGATGATGATGATGATGATGATGATGATGATGATGATGATGGCTGTGTCAGGCCAGGTAGCCCCCACCCCAGTGTCACTATCTTGCTGAGAAAGGCCCCCCAAAAGCTATTCCAGACCACTGAATGAGTTGTAGGGGTGTTGATAAGCTTCAAACACTCCTGGAAAACGCCTTCACATGAACTTCTACGGTGTGAGATGAAAACTGCAGGCAAGCAGAAGGGCAGTTCTGAAAACCCTCCCTGCTCAGAAGTGCTGCAGCAGCGTGAGGCTGAGGAGGATGTGCGGAATCACCCAGAGAAAAGGTGGGGTGGGGTCCCAGAGGAATGGGAGAGCCGTGGGATGAGCCAAGGGGGTTCCCTGGAGCCATGGGGAGTCTTCAGGCAGGCCCAGGGAGAAGGAGGGCACCTGAAAATGTCTGAGATTCAAGGCAGAGACAGCTCTGAGCTGCTGCTCAGGAACCCTCTGGAGCCACAGGAATGGTGCAGCAACAGTGAATCCCATCATTTACCCACCAGTTTGCTCTTCCAAGCCTCCAAGATGTATGGGACAGGCCAGGTGGTGTCTGTACCCTCCCTGTGAGCTCTGAAATCCCCAGCCTGTTTCCAGCATTACATCTTTTGGGTTCAGAGCCACGGAATAAAAGAGCCCCTGCTCCCAGGAGATGATCTATTGCACAATGAATTACTTTAAAACCAAATTGTTACCCCACAGGGCAGGGATCACACGACTTAAAGAGATGTTAACAAGCCGTGACAAACCTCTGGCATGAGAATTTTCAGGCAAGCTGTTCTGCATCTAAGGCAGTCACTAAAGATCACACAGCATCTGAAAAATGAAGGATACAGCGATGAGTAACCCCTCTCTGCTCCACTCCAGGGACCTGCCCATAGGAAGCAGGGCTGTGATTTGCACACTATCTGAACCTGATTATGGCTAATTTTTTGCATACAGAGCATGGAAAGGATCCTGGCTGAGGCATGGAAAATATGTGGCCACATGAGTCATTCTGTAATGGTTCATAAATCCTGAGAGAATCACAAAAGCAAAACATCTAACATTGCATCTTCCCTCTCCCTGCCAGTGGAACTCCACCTCTCGACACGCTCGGCACAAGGATGTGGGAATATGGTGAAAGCAAAGGAAATAGGATCATTTTCTCCTTGGAATAGAAGAATCTCATCAAACAGCAGCCAGGCTCAGATTTGCAACCTTCACAGAAGAGGCCATTCATAAGGCGAGGAGAAAGAAACGAGCTGCTCCTCAGGTTGCCAAACCAAATTTACAGTTCCTACTGCCTGGGCTCCAGCTCCTGTCCTTCCTCCCCTGCAGAGCCAGGCAAGGACTGCAGAGAACAGCCCAGCATCCTCTCCTGTCCCACTGGCCTGTGCTCCTGATGGCCAGGGCCATGCTGGGGCTCTGACACGGGAGATGGGAGAGGATTTGGGAGCAGAGCTGAGCACAGGAGGGACCTGCTCAGGGGGTCAGAGAAGGGAGGACCAGGCAACAGAGGATCTCGAAGGCTCAGGTACCATCTGCCAGTCCCTGTTACAGCATTATCTAAGTTGTCCTTTGGGCACAACCAACAGCCCCATGTGCTGCTCTGAGTGCTCATCCCAGGCAGAGAGGGGACTGTGCAGGGTGGGACTGCTCAGCCCTGGGAAAAGAGAGCTTTTGGTGGGGCAGGAGTGGCTGGAACTCCCCATTATCTCCCCAAGAGCAGGGACTTCCTGTGTGCCCTTTGCAGGCCCCTTTCCTGCTGGATGGAGATGCTCTCCCTGTCCCAGGGGTTATCAGCGGAAGCAAAGTGTCTCCCTCCCTTTGCCACTTGCCCTTGCTGTGCCATGGTGCTCCTGCTGGTGCTTTCAAGTGCAAAGAGCTCCAACCCAGAGGACTTTTAACCATCCTCTGCAGAAAAATCAAGAAGGTGCAGGAGCTTCATCCCCTGTTTAACCAGGAAGATGGAGCAGGAATAAAAGAGCTGAACTCTGAAGGGCCCAGCCTGATCTGGAGGCTGCAAGGCTGACACAAAAACCTTCCACAGCCAGAACAGGGGTCTGCAGGAGCCCCAGGTAACCCCTGGGAGGTCTGTGTGGTCTGCAGCTCTGGTATCTGGGCTATCTCCCTGTTTGTAGTACCAGAAAGTGTTGTGACTCAGGGTTTGGGAAAAGACCTCAGGTCACCCACAGAGCCACTTGGGTCTCTGTCGGGGAAGGGCACTTGGCGTTCCCACGGGCAGAGGTGCGTGGGTTCTGTTTATGTTTCAACTGCATCAAACCCGACCACATTTGTTATTTCCAGGAATATTCTGAAGCAGGAAGGAGACTCAGATGAGTCACTTGAGCCACCATCTCGCTGTGAGGATGAAGTGCAGCCCTGAAACGCATTGTGTCTGGATAAAAAAGCCCCTCCCAGTCCCACATTCTGACGCTGGGGTTGTCCAGCCTGAGCCTGGGCAGCCCACGCCCGTGCCTGTGGTGACAGCCCCTCCATTCCCTCATCCTGGCCGGGATGAGCCCCGTTGCTTCCGAGAGTTAAGGGCCAGCAGGAGGAAATGCGTGAGCAGGGTCACTGATGCTGCTGTTCCCACACAGCTCTGGCACTGCTGTGTGCCACCAGACCCTGCCCTGGCATGGGGACCCTCGGGAACAGGCGGCTGCCACAGGGGCTCCTGCTCTGCTGTGCCTTCTGGGGACTCTGCCTGGCCTCGGACTACGATGGTGAGTGTGTGCCTTGGGGTACTTGTTAAAGCACTGGGTATTTGGGAGCTTTGTAGATCCCTGAAACCTCCCTTTTTAATGAGTTCACATGGGAGGATGCTCTCATTGAACTTGGTGCAGGATCCAGTTGAAGCAGGAGCTTGACAGAGGTGAAGCAGCAGAGAGAGCAGCTGGGGTGGAAGAAACTAGAAAGAGAAAGGAAAAATAGAGGACCAGTAAACCAGAAAGGACTCGAAAGCCAAATCTTTAGCTAATTATACTCCCAGAACCATGACTTTACATTGGAGTGGCTCCAGACCTTCGGATTGTTGTGAGAGCCAGGCAGAAGAGTTGTTCCCTGGCTTCCCAGGCCTGTTCATGGCTGTACAAAGGAATTGTTCTCTGGCTTCCCAGGCCTGCTGATGGCTGTAGAGCTTCACAGTGAGCTGTGGGAAACCACAGGGCAAAGGAATCGGGTATGTTCTCAGAAAGGTGGCTGAGGGTGGCTCCTGCACACCTAATTCTGCCAGCCAGCCTTTTCTGCCCATGGCACAGCAGCTTTTCCAGAACACTCCCAGTCGCGGGGACGCCAAGAGAAAAGACAAAGAGCAGCCTTTGGGGTGAGCTGTGTGTGCAGCCTGCAGCCTGCTCTGCTCAGTGAGTGACAGGCTGCCTTCCTCTCCCAGATTACTCTCAGAACAGCACCAGTGAACAGGCCACCACACCAGAGGTCACCCCGTGTCCCCGAGCCATCCCGGGGGACCAGGCCACGGTCAACAACATCACCTACCTGCTGATCCCCGAGGCCACGCGCGCCCAGCTGGGCAGCGCCGTCACCGTGCGCCTCATCCCCGGCCTCTACAGCCTGGTGCTCCTGCTGGGGCTGCCGGCCAACGGGCTGGCCCTGTGGGTCATGGCCACCAGGGCCGAGCGCCTCACCTCCACCGTGTTCCTGATGAACCTGGCGGCCGCCGACCTGCTGCTCATCTCCGTGCTGCCTTTCAAGATCGCCTACTATTCCCTGGGCAACCACTGGCCCTTCGGGGAAGGGCTGTGCCGCCTCACCACGGCTTTCTTCTACGGGAACATGTACTGCTCCGTGCTGCTGCTCACCTGCATCAGCGTCGACCGCTACCTGGCCGTGGCTCACCCCTTCTCCTCCCGCGCTTTCCGCACCCCCGCCTTCGCTGCCTGCACCTGCGCTGCCGTCTGGCTCTGCGCCGCCGCGCTCACGCTGCCCCTGACCCTGCAGCGGCAGTCGTACCCCCTGCTCGGGGCAGGGCTCACGCTGTGCCACGACGTGCTGCCCCGCCACGAGGACGACGGCTTTTACTTTTATTACTTCGTGGTTCTGATCGCCTGCGCCTTCCTGCTGCCGCTGCTGCTGCTGGCGCTGAGCTCGGGCGCGGTGCTGCGCGTCCTCCTGCGCGGGGGCGGCCGCTACTCCCACGCCGCCAAGCTCACGGCTCTCGTGGTGCTCGCCCTCGTGGTTTTCTACGCGCCCAGCAACGTCCTGCTGCTGGTTCACTACTCCAGCCCCTGCTCCAGGCTGCACGGCCGCCTGTACCTCAGCTACATGGTCAGCCTGGCCCTCAGCACCTGCAATAGCTGCGCCGACCCCTTCGTCTACTACTACGTGTCCGAGGATTTCCGCGAGAAGGTGAGGGGGAGAGTCTTCGGGAGCAGCAAAAATACCACCACTTCCCTGAAGACCTCCAAGGAAACGCTGCCTCGCTCCAAACATTCGCTGGCGTGAGCCTCCAGCCCGGCTCGCTGCCCCCGGGGCGCTCGTAACACACAGCGGGGAGAAGATGAAGGCGAGACTGGAATTCCACAAGTTTCACCCAGAGCAGCATTTCCCAGGAGCCAAGTGCTTTTCCATGTCTGCACAGATAAGGCTGAATAAACCCGAGCTGTGGGATTCTTTGCCCAGACAGATGCTGAGTGCTGGACACATCCATCCTTTACTGGGACGCTGCCTGCAGATTCTCAGCTGGCCACACACCACCGGGGATGTTCCTACCCCTACATCTGCATCTGGTGTTCTTAATCTGAGTGCTCTCTGCCTGCTAGTCCTGCTCCTGACTTGCTCACTGTCCTTAAATGCATATTCCCTTCCCCTAAAACTGAAAAAGAATAGGCATTGCAACCCCAGATTTCTAAATGTCTTGAAAGATACTCTCCTGAACTGAACCAGTCTGTCAAGAGAGTGCAGAGCTCTGGCTTGTGTAGCAAAAATATTCTCGTCTTGATTTGTAAGCAACCCCACAGTAATGTCAGCCCACTGCTGGTAAAAGGTGTAAAAATGCCATTCACTCATCCCTGTATCTGCAAATCACCCTTGGCATCCATCATTTCTTTGAGGCAAAGGTTGTATTAATGGATTTTGTAAAAAAAAATGATGTCTCGTGAAGGAAAATAGCAAAGTGGGAATGGAGCAAACCCTCTGGTACTCCACACTTCCTTCATGTAATGTCACCTCCAGCCAAAAGCTGTCTCTGATCAAATTGGTGTTCAGGTTTGCTGCAAATCTGACAAAATGCAGCCAGCTCCTCTCTCAGACACAACTGGGGCACAGCCCTGTGAGCAGCCAGGTAGAAAATGAGCAATAAACCTCTTTAGAGCTCCTTAATTCTTCAGTTTTCCCAGCGCAGGCTTGACAGCCTAAAGCACGAATAAGAGGCAGAGAGGATTGTCTTAAAATCAGTTTTTAATAAAATATTTATCAGAATCTAAAACAAACACTTTTCTGGACTCAGACTTGCTAAGATGTGTGTGAACAAACCAACAGCTGGTCAGAGAGCTGTCTGTGTGTACCTGTGTGTGCGGGGGCAAAAGGCAGGCGAAACACAAAGCCGGGCTCCGGGCACTCAGTCAGAAACAGCTGGGACTAAAAAACCCCAAACCCAGGCTGGTAGAGGTTTTCTAAATAGTTGCTCTATTCACAATAATGAAAACCAGGTTATTGTGCATTAAATGTCAACAGTCAGTGTGAGCAAAGCAAGTGCTGGTGTGTCGGGGATGTTCTTCAAGCAAGCTGAACATTCTTCTGGTATTTGCTTTCTACTGAGGCTGATTAAGAAGGAGGGAAAGAGGCAAGACCAAAACACAGGACAAGAGAGAACAAGGGGAGCTATTGCTTTAAAATAAATACCATGGTAATGATTACTCTGCATAATGTACAGTTACAAATATATAAATATTAATTTCCTTGAAAGGATTGCAAGCATCAATCACTGGTAACTAGCACTGCTGCAGCTGTTCAGTCACAGCTCGATGGAAGAAGCAATTTCTGTGTCTTACAAACCCACTGGCACTTTTCTTCTTTTGCAATGAGGGACCACCAGGAAAAGGAAAGGAGAAGCATCTCTCTGACGGAGGGAGGCAAATGTCTCTAAGCCAGAAACAACCCAAAGCAGCAGCAGCTGCTGCTGGTCTTGCTGGCTCTGGCTTTCCAGCAGCCAGCTGGTCTTTTCCTTGGTGGAAAAAATCAAATCAAATCAATCCTTCTCTCTAAACTGACTGGCTGAGGTGCACAAAGTGGGAACCTGAGATGTCCTTGTGCTCCCAGGGACAGGAAGGAGACTGATCAGCTTCAGAGGCAGAACTGGGCCCAAGCCTGTGAATGGTTTTGAGTCTGCACAGCTGTGCTGTGTCCAGTGGTGCTCAGGGATCCAGTTCTAAAGTCTCTGTATTCCAAGCAGGATGTTGAAGAGTGGAGGAAAAATCATCTATGTTTTTTTTTTTTTTACCTAGATAAGAATTAATGATGGTTACAAGAAACATGAACAGCAAATGTGGGACAGGGGAAAGCTCAGGACCCTCAGCTGGGGTGGAGAAGAGTGCAGAGACTGCTCCTTTATCCCTGTGACAGGGGGGGAGGCAACCACAGTGGTGCAACTGCAGGTTCCTTGATTCAGTTCTTTAAATAAAATTACCTTTTTTCTCTTTAGCTACAAAGGGGAGCTGGTTGGGTGCAGCAAGAGTGGGGGGAGGCAGAGACTGCCAAGAGCAGATGGACTGGAAGTGCCAGGGCTGGGAAGAAGCACTGGAGGTGAAGTCAGGATCCAGAAATCCTGTCACATCCCCTCCCTCACACTGCCCTGCTCTGTCTGCCTCTGAGGACACTGAGGCTGCTCTGCCTTTGCCTTCTGCAGGTCCAGGGCTCTCTGGCTTTACTTTGAACTGTGAAACAGGAGCCAGACTCCTCTGCCTCAAGCACTGGCACAGAGATCCCTCAGACAAGGCCCTGATTGATGGGCTGGCAGCACCAGCAGGAATTATTTACCTGGCAGCAACAGGAGGATGTCTGCATCTGGAATTAGGACATTACATGTCCCAGAGCCTGGGGAAAGTGAAGAAAGCTGGGTTTAATTCTTGGCTAGAGCTCCCCACCCTCACCCCCTCATCCCCAGGGGGAGATCTGAGTGCCCAAGGATCCGTGAGAGGACCAAGCAACACAAAATGACTTCAAATATCTCTCCAGAAGCTTTCAGTGGTACACAGTGGGTGACAGAGGGCAGGAAAGCAAAGCCAGAAAGGGACTGAGGAATCCAGAACACAGGTCCCATCTCCTGGATGAAGCCAGTCACACAGACATTGTCAGGGTGACCAAATGCCTCATTCTCCCAGCTCACAGCACTCAACAGCTGCAGCCTGAACCAGCCAACAGCAGCGTTTGCATTGTGCACTTCCGAGTTTTAGAAAAGGGGAAAAAAAAAGAAAAAAAAAGAAATCTTGTTGCAGCTCACACTAGGCCTGTTATTTACCCAGGGATAAATATTGACTCAGTCCTGTGTGTGTACACAATAGCCAGTGCCTGCCAGGACAGTCGCTTACAGGAGGTGGAATTTAGTTTAAAGGCATTTATTTACCTGCCAGGCAGGAATGCAGCTGCCAGGGTGAGGACAGGATCTGCCCCTGCACACCCCAGACATGGGGCAGAGCAGAACCCTCAGCCCAGGGCAGGATCCTGGGAGCAGAGCTGGGAGCAGCCACGAGGGAAGGCTGGCAAAGCTGCCAACGAGGCAGCTCTGAAATTTCTGGGAAATTCAAGACCCAGACCTTCATCATGTCAACTAAATTCTGCAAATGTCTGGCCCCAGACAAAAAGGGCTGGAAACTACACATGCCCAACCTCTGGGGTACCTCCTGGTTTGTCCCCATGTGGACATTTTTCTGGAATAAACTAGCCTTTATTCTGGAATGGAATGTCTATACTGGGATATATTCTTGTCATGGTTCCTGTGTAAACAAGCCTTAAAAATGAATGGAGCTGGGCTTTTTTTTTCTGTTTCCATTCACCAATAAACACCCTCAAAAGGAGTTTCCACCCTGCTCTGGGTCCTGGTAACAATAGAAGTGGGAAGATAAAATATTAATACTGTTTTGCAAGAGGCAATTGCATGTAACTCCTCCAAAGAGAACAATGCTGCTCCAGGCAGGAAGGGAAGCTCAAAAATCTTGGCTCCTGCACTCTTGGAAACACAAAGCTTTTCTTTTTAGTTTTGCCACGTTGCTTGGGGCAGGTCAGGCCGAGGGAGTCCAGCCTGTGACACCAGGGATTGGTACTGGCCAGCAGGGCCAGGGCCTGGGCAGGGAGTACCAGGACCAGAACACTCTGTACTGGATCCCAGTGGGAGCAGAAGAAAAGGGATTGGTGAACTCAGGCAAACATTTCAAAGGGCTGTGCCTTGGCCAGGTTCATTTTCAGGTCAGGGTTTGAGGAGGAAAGGGGCTGAGAAGGCTGCAAGCAGCTCCTGTCAGCACGTAGTGCAACACAAAGAGGGCTCCCCCACCTCATCCTTACCACTGCTGGGGCTGCAAACGCCCACCTGAGGCCTGCAGACAGCAGCAGATTTTAGTTTTCTCATGTAAAATGTACCTCCCAACAGCTTCCCTGGACGTGGAGCCACAGGGAAGGGTTTCTCTTGTGGGTGAAGCAGACTGATGGGCTGGGGAAGATGAGTAGCCTCTTGCTATGTCATAATTGACAAAACACACTGACTTTTATTATTATAATTTGAGCAAAAAACTTCTCAGCCATCTTTCCTCAAACAGCAGTTCAGCTAAGCACAAGGCCTGGACTTAGCTTCTAAGTGTAGCTAGGAAATGGCATTTGCAGAATATCCTGACAGCAGAGAAAACACTTGGAAATGCTCTATAGGTTTGAATTCCAGCCCCTATTTTTCTCACCTACAGGGCACAGCATATTGGTCTCCCATCACTGGAAGGGCTCCAAAGAGGATGCACAGAAGGCAGGAAAATGGACAGAAAAGTAACGCTGAGTGTCCCCCTTAGAGCTCCAGATCTGCCCCGTGGGGCAGCAAAGCCTACAGTTCTGAGGGCATCAGGAAGTAGTCATCATTCGGGTTCTGTTCTGCAGCAGGTCGTCTGGAGGAACAAACTCATACAGGAGTCGATTCTGAGCCTCTTCTCTTTATTTAAATTACGTATTTCTGTTGGAAAGAGAACACAGGGAAGAAAAGTCACCTTGCTGGGATGTACAAAGGTGGGACATCACTGAGCCTGGGCAGGGGAAAGCTGAAAATGTCACAGAGCTGGAAGGGACCCTCAGGGATCCTCAGCCCAGCCCCTGGCCCTGCACAGACACCCCAACAATCCCACCCTGGGCATCCCTGAGAGCGCTGCCCAAACGCTCCTGGAGCTCTGGCAGCCTTGGGGCCGGGACCATTCCCTGGGGAGCCTGGGCAGTGCCCCAGCAGCCTCGGGGGGAAGAACCTTTCCCTGAGCTCCATCCCAAGCCCTGACACAGCTGCAGCCCTTCCCTGGGCTCCTGTCCCTGGCCCAGAGCAGAGCTCAGCCCCTGCCCCTCCACCTCCCCTCAGTCTCCTCTGCTCCAGCTGAACGAGCCAAGTGAAAGGGTCACTTGTTCCACTGGGGACGAAGCCACTGAGGTCACAAAGCCTTTTACAGCTGCCCCAGCAAGATCCCATTCCTGGTGATCGTAAACAGTTGTAAAAACCACCCCTTTCTGGGGAACAGAACACCCTTGACCCAGCACAAGGCTCCAAGCAGACCCCAGACCCCACTGTGGGCTCACCATTCCACCGTGGTGGCCGCTCCCTGGCTCCTGTCCCCTGCCCGGAAGGTGCTGCCTGTGGTCAGCTCTGCCACCACCTCGAACACGTCGCTCTCCACGGCGAAGGCGTCGGGGTCGTACTCGTAGGAGTAGTAGGACAGGTCTGTGTGCAGGGGGGGCCCCTCCTCGGCTGTGGGGGGAACCAGAGCTGCAGGGGCTGCGTTTCAGCATCGCCACAGAGCAGGGCAAGGGCAGGAGAAGGAAGGGATTTTAGTCAGGGAGGCCGGACACGAGGGAAGGAGGCTGCAGGTGTTCACTTGGATTCACAGGGGAGGGGAGAAGCTGCTGCAAAAGCAGAGTTTTCAATTTCCCAGTCTGACATCTGGGCACCGGAGCAAAAGGAAAGAGGGGGAACAAAAAGATGGGTAAAAGGGAAACGAGGAGGAAAAGAGAAAACAAGTGGGGAAGCAAAAAAGGGTGGGAAAAGGAAGAGACAAGGGGAAAGAGAAGGAAACAAGGTGGGGAAGGGAAATAAACAGAGGGAAAGGGTCCCGTAGTTTGAAACAAATCTCAAAGTCTCCCTCTCCAGCATGGGGTTAACTGAGGTGCTCAGGTTCAGACCCATCACCCTGAGGGTTGCACACAGTGAGGTAAAAGTGTCATGCAGAGGGAAGATGGCACAGGGGAGTCACTCTGCACCCTGAAAATCCCTCCTCTGACCGGATTCAAGCCAGGCACCTCAGGTAAGGAGAGCCCCATCCATATGGGGACGTGTTCTGTGTGCCCTCAGCTGAGCATCATTTCATAGAACAAGCGACAAAGCTTCAGGGAGGGAGACCCTGAGGGAACAGCTCACGAGGTGACTGATCAGTGGAGGCAGCCAAATTTCTTTTCAGCCCAGCAAGGGTGAAGATTTTGAGGCCAGGAGCCCACAGCAGAGCCATTCACTGCAGCCTGGATGAGGGGCTGAGGTACATCTGCCCCAGCACAGTCACACACCACTGAAACTTCCACCACTTTGTGTAGGGACTGAGCCAGCACAGGCAGGAGCAGGAATTTCTCCTTTCCCACTCACTCCAGGGTGTGCTGACACTGGCAGGTCCCTCTCACATCACACACCCCACTCACACCAGGCTGTGCCTCTGTGCTGGGCAGCTGCTCCCTGTCCAGAGGGTGAAACTGGAGGACAAAACTTCGAGGAATAGCAGGAGATCCGTGTTTCCTAAACTGCTCCTCGAGCCAGCTCAGCTGTCCATCCTTCCTGCTTGCTCTCTGTGTACACTGCTCTAATCCAAACCAAAGCAAGCACAAAGGCAGAATGATTGCAGGGAGGAGAAGTCCCCCGCCCGCCCAAAGCTGGCTTTACTTAAAGAGAACACTCATCAAGGCCTTTGAAAATGTTTGTTCTCTAGAAATAAAATATCTGAAGGATCTTCCCCGTTGCCTCCCACATCCTCCCAGCAATGGGCAGGGGAGTCAGGCTCTGTTCACTCCTTCTTGGTCTCCTCCCTGTGAGAACCTGCCAGATCATGAGCTCTTTCTATGAATGGGTGATTGCTGTCCACCGGGGCTGGAATGAACATCACAGGCCTGACTCTTCCCAGGAATTCAGCACTGGAGTCACAGCAAAGAGCACAGGTCGACGTTTCCTGCTGCACACAAACCACTCCCCCCGGCCCCAAATGTTTGTGCTGAGGCCAATGTTTGCTGAGCAGCCATGGGGGGAGAGGAAAAATGGCCCTGTGCCAGTTCAATCAATCCTGAAAGAGCAGCAGCCCTGTGGGGAACACGCCAGCCAGGGAACTTTGGGGATGACTCCACCTGGAAGCAGAGCTGATGTTCCTGGTAGGAGCTGGTGTGGGTGATGGTGTTTAATTAAAGAAACAAAACACCACCACTACCACCAGTGTCATAATTCCACCTAGAATTTTCTTCCAGTTCCAGCCATTGGCCCCTCTAATTGCTGGAGCAAAACTGTGCAAAGGACAGTGGGGAGAAGGTTGGGGGCCAGAGAGCTGAGCTTGGGGGGCTTCCTGCTCATAGCAGCACCAATACCCCCAGTAGTGCTGCCCCACACACTTGGATGTTGTTTTCCACCAAATCCATGCAGCACCACATCACTGTGATGTCAACATCCTGTCCTCCAACATCAGTGGCTGTGCCTTGGCTGTACCTTGAGCGCCTGTGGCATTGAGGCAGTTTCAGAAGAGTTCATGATCTGTGGAAGGGATCAAAGCACCATTTCCTCAGAGAGATGCTATCAGAGCTACTGGGGATCCTACAGGCTCTGAAACCCACCCAGATCCTTGTGACCAAGAGTGACAATGATCTCAGGAAAGCCACAGTCAGAAATTCAGTGAGATTTTGATGCTCAAGACAATAACTCTGCTCCTGCTGCAGGGTTTTCAATCCAAACAAAGCCTGCAGCAGGCTGTGAAGGCACAGGAGCACATCTTCAGTGCTGAGCCAGAGCTGGGCTCATGCTGCTCATCAAAATCCTGGTCCACCCTCTTGAAACTCAGTAATTCACCTGTGAGAAGGAACAGCTGAGGCAGGGGGTTCACACAGGAGTTATTTCAGCTGAGTCACCCTGCAAGCTTCCCTCTCTATCAAGAGAATCTAGAGATGCAAAGAGGATCCCACCCATCTGTACAAAAAAAAGGCTGCAGTTTTAAGGTCAAACCTCAGCCACTCTGCCTCACTGCAGACTTTGGGATGTTCTGACAGCAGCAACAACACAGCATCCTGATCTTTCAGGGCTCTTTTCATGTTCAATTCCTCACCTTGAACAGCTGGAGTTTATTCCAGCAAACCCACTGGCATGTGTGGAACTTCACTGTGGCTCTGTGTGTGCCAGAGGGAGCCCTGACACGTCCCAAAATTCCTACTGATTGCTGGGAGGCAGCTGCTTGTTCCCACTGCTGGGCAACACGGACAAGACCTCAATTAAAGCATCCATCAGCCCAAGCTGAGCTGCACAAGTCCCATGGCAGACACGGGAGGCTTCCAGACAGCACAAACATCTGAGAACGTGGCGTTTCCTGCAGGTTAACACACCCAGGCAGTTTTACACCAACCTGCCCTAAGCTTGATTTGGCTCCTGGAGTTTTGCATCCTTTTAGGAAGTCACAGATTTAGGCACGGCTCAGCAGAGCCCTGGCTGGAGCTCCTGAGCCGACTTAACCCGATCACATGCCCCAGCAGCAGCGAGTGTGAGGAGGGGCTCATTCATCTGCTGTGCTTTGATTCATGTCCCGTGGGCTTGACCTGAGAGGAGCCCCGAGGATTAATGAAAATCACATGCTGGGCCCTTTTCCTGGTGCAGGATTTAGTGGGGTTTATTCCTGAATGCTCACTCTGCCATGGCTGCTCCCAGCTCAGCATCTTCCTGCCAGGAGATTTGGGCGCTCCCAGATCCCAGGACAAAGGCAGCTCTAAGTGCTCGTGCTTTGAAATACGCCCTTATGGTACTTGGGGGTTTGTCCATCTAAAATCTGCATTACAATGCCACACAAAATAATCAGGTTTTCCCCTTTTGCTCCTCCTGAGCCAGCACTTTTTCTGTCCATCCAGAACAGAAACCACAGGGGGATTTTCCTTTGGCTTTAACTCAGATAATTTCAGAAACTCTGTTCTGAACGTTTTTTGGATTGTGGGTTACCATCAAATTCCATTTTTCCCCACCCCCCAGGTAATCATATTTTCACAATCAAGTTTTTATTTGAAAATAATGTAATGGCAGCTCCATTTTGTATCTCTCAGTATGGCCTCGCATTCCAGAGATGCCCAAATGGAGCAGGTTGGGAATGCTGCTTGAAAGGGTTCAGATTGCAGAGTTTCCATGCTGAGCACATGGCACATGCATGGAATAAAAGGCAGCAAGATATAGATACAGATATATTCACAATAAGTCCAGGGGAAAAAAAAAAGGGGTGGAATAGTAAAGATGTTGAACACTGAGAATGAATGACCTATAGAAACTGCCATAATGGAATATTCACCACATTTTTACACCTTCATAAGAAAATTGTGCCTCAGCTGCTGCCCAGAAGGGAAAGAACAGGATGGTGCCTCATGCTGGACATGTGTTAGTCTGACTCTGGTGCACAAGGAGGACATGAGGAGGCACAGAGGCTTCTCCTGAGGAATTAAACTGGTTTTACCAATTTGTTGGGAGAGTTGGAGGCCGGGGGAAAATTAATGAGTGGAAAGCAGCCAGGAAAAATCTAGTCCAGTTTATTTACTAGAAACAGCATGAAACAAGCTATTCTATCGACCCTCCACTGCTTCTTGGTGAGATTTATTGTGAGCCATGAGCGAGTTCGACATGAGTCTTGGAAAAAAAGTGCATGAACACAAGCACCAAATAAAATGAGCAGCCAAATTCCTGGCTACTCCATCTACTGACCTTAACATTTTTGTTCACTAAGGCCCTTTATTCCCAAACAGCAGCTCTGAGAGAACCAAGACTGCCAGCTCCATTTTTGCACAGAACTGCAGGGACAAAGTTAATCCACCTGGATTGGAGTCCTTGCAGTGGTTTTGGGCTGTTGTCACGTCCTGCTCAGCTGTTTGTTGGAACACATTACATCAGCCTGGTTTGAAATGGGATCTTCCCAGCTTAAGAGTGGAAGAAAAGATCACAGAGAGTGTGTTGTTCAAACACAGCAAGGCTGAGAAAAGAGGAGGGTTGGTTACCCACTCCTACAAATAATAATCTAAATCCTGCAGGTGCTGAACTGAGAAGGATTCCTGCAAGGTTTCCTGAAAGGAAAAGGACTAGGAGAGCTGTTTGCTACTGAATAGTTCTCATGCTTGGTTTCCTTGACTCCTTCAATTTTTTTCCTGATGTCTTAATATTCTGTCTTTTCTATCAGATGGGAAAATTCAGCATCTTTGGTTAAAATGTGCTTGAGAGCCACTTGTACTTTTACAGGGATAGGGCAAGCTTTAACCTTGCTAAAGAAAAAGCCTCTGGATAAATGCAGAAATATTGCATTACCTGCTGGAGTCTGGGGGACACTGGGCTGCTCAGCTGTGTGGGAGTGTGTGTCCCTTTCTTCTGGCAAGTTCTTGGCTGCAAATACAAAGGAAAATAAATTCATTTGTCACATAATTTGTTAATGCTCCTCTAGATAACATTTGCCTTTCCAGAGGTGGCATACTCAGTTCCCTGAGGTATTACACAACACATCTCAAAAGCCCATGCAGGATCTCCAAAGAATTCCAAAGAATGCTACGTTTCATGGATTTAGTTTTTATCGAGGAATATTCGCTTCAGATCAAACAGGATCACTAATTTTCTCTTCAATTCATTCTGATTGGTAAAACTTGTATTCATGAGAACAGAAAACCAACTATTTCAAACTGAAAAGCAGCTGCTCTTACCACTTAATCTCCTGCAGTATGAACAGCAAAACAACACAGAGGAAGTTTGGAATTCTCCTCCTCTCCCTACCACAGGCACAGAACATTAACTCGCCCGGAGGAGGATTTGCAACGTTCTGCAACTGGACCGTGACAGAAAAGGGAAGAGAACGAAACCTACAGGCAGCACACTGAGACATGGGCATCTGCTCTATCCTGGTGTTGTTCCTGCACGAAGCCACTTCCATCTGGCAGTGGTTGGGGTAGACGTGCCCGTCCGAGCCGCACACGGGCTCCCCGTCGTAGCCGCAGTCCCGCGAGCACAGGCACTGCTCGAAGTACTCGTCCTCCAGGCAGCCAAAGATGTTGTTGCAAGGGCCAGAGTGCACAAAGCCTGGGATTCAAACAAAGCCAGTCTGTTTTGCATAGCAAAAGGAAGGTGGAATGGAAACTTTTCACCGATGTCAGTTCTCGTGTTGAATTCCCTAAGATTTCTATTATGAATTTACAAACTCAATAGAATTACAAGCTCTGGGAACAAAGTTGCCTTTCTGAAAGAACCATGGTACAACAGCTTCCAGACTTGGGATAAAGCACCTAATTTTAGGCCACAGAGCGCAGAAAGGAACACACAGTTTCTGGGGAAAGTTATTCCTTTCACCGATGCATGAAATTGTTCAAAGTTCCTACAGTTAATTGTGGAACAAAATTGCAAAATATCAGAGAGAAAGAAAACCAAATTGCATGGTAAAGAGTTTTCACTTCTTGTTTTACTGACACATCTCCTCCTGTGCAGGTTCTTCCAGAGTCAGACATTTTACCTTGCTTCTGAAGCAAATCACAGTCACAGAGCACCACTGGTCTGTTCATCATCACTTTAATAAAACCACTGCAACCCCCAAACCTTTGTGCAACTTCCACTAACACAGAGAGCTAAACAGAACATTTCTGGGTAATTTTGGGTTCAGAACACCTGTGGGTGCCATTTTTCTGAGAGATCTGTGTGGCTCTGGGGTAACTCACCAACCCACTGGCTGGCTGAGCTTTCCACCTCGTTGCAGGTTGGGCCATCGCAGAGCTCCCGGGCCAAGGGGCTGTTCTCACTCACGTTGTAGAAACGAGTTGCTTCAAAAGCTGCAGCAAGGAGCAGAAATCACAGCTGAGCCTCCTGCCTGGAGCTCCAGTGCCAGCAGGGACCAAAGGGAAATGGGCACCAACCTGGCTCGTAGTAATCGTAGACTTTGATAGGAACAGGGGCTGTTTTCCCAACTATGTGCTCTCGGAAAGCTTGGAACTTCACACAGGTCATGCACTGGCTGGGAATCTGTGTGAAACAGTGGGAAAGACTCAAAAAACCACACTTGAAGTGAGGAGAGAGACAAATGAACACAGCACGTGCCCCAAAGTAACGCCAAGCACAAAGACACCTCCAGTACCCCAAGTGTAGGGACAGAGATAATGAATTAAAGCCAAAGCAGGGTGCTTTGCTGACCTTTAAAACACACACAGCTGTGTTCCCTGCCTTGCCCACAACCACTACACAATTCCCTGCTGCTGACCAAGCCAAGAGAGATCTCACTTTCCACTCTCAGGTCTGTGCTGTGAGATCTAAATTACCCTGCATTTAGCAATGAAAGTTGTACCTGCAAGTGACATTATATTGAGGCAAAAAAACCTGAGTGGTATCTGCCCAAAAACACTCCATGGGCTGAAGTGAGGCCTCTATTGGGCTTTGATTTCCAACCAAAACCACAACACGACCTGCAGCAAAAGAGGCTCAAGTTAAAGCTGCAGAGTGATCCTCACCCCTGAGGGACCCCCAACACTCTGCCCATGCCTCCGCTCCTGGTCATTTGCCTTTCAGTAAAATCCAATATAATTAAAAGAAAAATAGTCCTTACCTCATCAAAATAAAATAGGACTTTTCTTCCATCCACTTCATATCTTTTTAACCCAATTTGCTTGTTCATCAATAACTGGGGGTAAAAAAAAATAAGCCAGCATGTTTAATTTCATTGTATAGAAAACATGAGACATGAGAGAGTAAGAAAGGTTTCAGACTGCTTCGAACACTGATTGGACACAAAACTCCAGGGATTTCTTCTACTGGAAAAGGATGGTTCCACAAGAGGGGGAAAATGCAAAGGAATTGAAGTTGCTGTCCCATGACTGAGGGGGAAGAGCCTCCTGTGTCCTTCCCTGGGTCCTGCTGAGGAATTCTTGCAGGGTGCAGCAGCTGAGGGCTCCTCCTTTTCCCCGGGGCATTTATTCCCCCTGGGGCTCTGCTGACACCTCATCCATAATCTCATCAAGCAGCTCCCAGACAGTTTTCAGTGCCAAGGCAAGATCTCAGACACCCCAAACCTCTCAATGAAGTCTCTCATTCACAGCCCTGAGACCACCAGGGAATCTCGCTGCTGGACTGGATGAGGTAGCGAAGGTCCCCTCCTCCCACCAGCTGAGAAATCCAAAACATTCTCCTGCCAGGAAAATTAATCCTCACATTTGAAAAGAGCAGCCATTTGAGAGAGCCCCAGGCACCCTCCCTTTTGACAAATGGGGTCAGGCCAGGCCTCTGCTCCTCGTCTTCCCTCCCTTCGAGGGGGTTTGGGATCTGCATTGTACCAGGCAGGCCTGCAGACCCACCTCTTCTGCTTTTTATCTGCACACCTAAGGAGCAGCTGAACACCACCTAAGGGCACTTCCCACATCTCCAAGCCTTTATTTTCAATTCCCCCAAAGATCCTCCTGTGATTTCTGTGTTTGGAACATCTCATGGCTGTCCTGCTCGATCAAGGGTTATTATTTTGATAATTTCTATTTAGAATGCATCTGCCACGTGGAAAATTTCTAATCCTAAAACTGGGGAGAATGAAGGTCTGTGGAAAAGGACTTTTGTGTTTTAAGCAAAGTTTGGGAAGCCAAGAAAGAGCTGGAGCACTCTATTCTAGAATTCTATTCTCCAAATGGTCCCATTACTTCAATCTCTGTCAGACAAACCCATTTTTAACACAGGGATATTCTTCTGGGCTGGTTTTTTTTTTTTTTTTTAACATCCTTAAGTTATTTGGAGATCTCAGGCTAAAATCTCTGCGGAAAGAGGAACTAATAATTAATGCTATTATTATTATCATCATTATTACTACAATAATTATTACAATTATTATTATTTAGAATGACATGAAACTGATGCCTTAAGAGGCCTCCCAGAAACAGAGACCAGACAGGAGTAAAGGGAATAAAGGTGGGGATTTATTGGAAAGGCCTCCAAAGGTACCCCTGGGGAGCCAGAGGCTGCTGCCCAGATGGGCCCCGAGATGGACCCTGAGAGGCCACGAGTTCTTCCCACTTTTATAGGTTTGGTTCATTTGCATCTCAGGGTTAATTCTCCAATTAAAGCTTCAGTTTAATGATGGAATTTCCCCTCAGTTTGCCCCCCTCTCAGAGGCTTTTGGTTGATACTTTTTGGGCCCAGGAGGGGCTGGGTGTCCTTGGAGAGCAGCCCCGGAGAGGCTTTGTTGTGTGTGCCCAGCACAGAGAGCAGCACTGAACAGGGAACAGGAAACTCCAGAGTTACACACTGGGCACGGCAGGGTTTGGAAAATAGAAAAGTTCAAACCTGAGGCACCAAAACAAGCAGCATTCCCACTGAAATTTGCCCAAACCTGCCCGCAGCAGCCTGAGCTGTGACTCCCCTCAGCAGAGCTCTCCCACTTGTAAAAACCCCTCTCCCCAGCTCCCTGCTGCTCCTGTAACAAGCCAAGGAACACGTGTTCAAGCCCCACACAATATGGAAAGGGCCAATTTAATTTGTCCTTATAATTTTAGGGGCCCGATGGTGGCTGTTATTACCCAGCAGTCGATGGCTGCAGACGGCCCTTTTATGAGGGCTCGGAGACGCCGGCGCCACCGGGAACGGCTCAGCTCAGCTAAAGCTGCATTTTTTCTGCTGGGGTTCGATATATCCCAGCCCGGGGTGACCTCCCGACCCTGTCGACACCCAGCATTGTTAGGAGGATTTGTGGCCGGGCTGCCCGGGCTGTGCTCATTAAGCGGCGCTGCCCCGGGGCTGCTCGCACCCCGCTCCCCGGGCAGGGAAAACGCAGATTTACAGCCCAGCCCTCGGCAGCAGGGCAGGGAAAATGCAGATTTACAGCCCAGCCCTCGGCAGCAGGGCAGGGAAAATGCAGATTTACAGCCCAGCCCTCGGCAGCCGGGCAGGGCTGGGCTGGGCTGGGCTGCGCTGCGCTGCCCGGGGAAAGGCACCAGGGGCGAGGATGGGAATTGCCTCTGCTCGAAGTGGTGTCCGAAACAGATGGTGAAACTGCTCTGGGGCTCCAGTGGGTGGGTTTGGTGTTGGGTGCAGGTTTGGTAGCCGTGAAGAAATCTCAGTGGGTTGGGTTGGAGGGACATTAAATCCCATCCAGTGCCACCCCTGCCATGGGCAGGGACACCTCCCACTGTCCCAGGCTGCTCCCAGCCCCAATGTCCAGCCTGGCCTTGGGCACTGCCAGGGATCCAGGGGCAGCCACAGCTGCTCTGGGCACCCTGTGCCAGGGCCTGCCCACCCTCCCAGGGAACAATTCCTGCCCAAGATCCCATCCAGCCCTGCCCTCTGGCACTGGGAAGCCATTCCCTGTGTGCTGTCCCTCCAGCCCTTGTCCCCAGTCCCTCTGCAGCTCTCCTGGAGCCCCTTTATGGTCTGGAAGGGGCTCTGAGGTCCCCCCAGACCTTTCTCCTCTCCCCAGTCCCACAGCAGAGGTGAATGGGCAGGTGGGGCTATATCTGCACCTTCACTGCCCGTCCATAGATGTGCCTGAACTTTGTCACCACATTTCATTTTTAGAGATGCAAAAGGGTTTCTGCAATAAAAATCCATGCAATTCAGCTCTTCAAGGGGAAACTCCCTTCTTGAAGACGCAAAATCCTTCCCAATTTTGGAAAATCTCCCTCTTCCCAAAGGAAGCAATTCTGATCCAGTTCCGGGAACAGCAGAGCCCTCTGGGCTCACACACACAGCAGAAGTTCCTGGCTGTGAGGCCCTGGCACAGGGTGCCCAGAGCAGCTGTGGCTGCCCCTGGATCCCTGGCAGTGCCCAAGGCCAGGCTGGACATTGGGGCTGGGAGCAGCCTGGGACAGTGGGAGGCGTCCCTGCCCGTGGCAGGGGTGGGATGGGGTGGGATTTACGATCCCTTCCAACCCAAACCATTCTGGGATCTACAAACAGAAGTGTTTTGAGACATCACACAGCCAGTTCATCGGGGTGCCAGAATCAGTGCCCCTCAGAGGCAGCATGTCCTCACGCTGACAATTTATTCCCAGTTATTCTCAGTGTTTCCCTGCTCAGAACATGCACAGCCCTCCCTGGGCACGGGGCACTGCAAAGCATCGCACACAGCACAGCACAGGCTGCACACAGAGCCTCTGAGCAGGAACTCAGCACAAACTGAGCCTGTTTGGTTCCCAGCTCCTTCCCTGGGACACCTGTGTCTGTCCCAGCCGTGCCACCAGCCCCACAGCTGCCCTGACAAAGAGGGAAGGTGTTCAGGGGCAGTAACACAAGGGCATGTGGGACCTTCTCTGGTTCCTCAGCCTAGAAACCCTCAACTCTGTCCCCTGCTGACACCAGGAATGGAGACATCCACCCAAATTTGTCATTTCTTCTTAGCCCACTCAGAGAAAATAAAAAAGGAGTACAGGGATATGTTCCTTAACAGCTTTCCTGTTCTTCTGCAATGAAAACCCCTTCATGCTCTCTGTCTCTACTCTTTCCCTCTGCTCATAGAACATTCCATAGGTTTAACACCATAAAGAGATCCTGTTGTTCTCCTCTTGGGCCATTTTGAGCTCTCTCTGGTTCTAAGCCAGGTTTTCATCCATATTTTTTACATGAATGGCCACAAAAGAGAACTTATTTGACAGCACTGCACACGACTGTCACCCCAGCACCTTCAGCAGAGGGGAGAAAGCAGCAACCAAGCCCACTGCAGGCCCCCTCACCTAATTGTCCTCCTTCCTCTTGCCATGGGGACACTGGAGAGCCCCTGGCCTTGCCCCACCTGAACAGCCATATTCAGTTTGTTGCATGAGAGAAAATATCAGACTCAAAGGCAAATAAAAACCAAAATGCTTGGGGTTTAAAATAGATTTCTCCATGTGCAGCTTTTGAACTGACATAAATAACTTCAGTTTTTCTCTTTATAGGAATAATTCAGTGTCTGATTTAGTGAGGATGCAATTCCCTCTCAGGGATTGATACAGAAATTTCTGTGGCTTCAGGGACACCTCAGGAGACATCTGACAGCAGCTTCTGACATGGGCTGCAAATCCCTCCAGAGGGCTTTTTCCTCCAAGAAAATGGTGTTTCAATTTTACATTAGCCAAATCAAGTGAAATCCTAGAGAAGACAAAGCAGTGTGCACTCCTCCTTGAATCAGGATATCAAATTAAACTTCACAATCATTCTACTTAAAAATTCTTTCCCCTTCCCAATATAAGAGATGAGGTTATTAACAGAGGAGACCTTCTAGAAGCATAATATTTTTTAGCTCTTCACCAGCTCTCAAGGATGCAAAGATTTTACACCTCTTTAGTTAAACAGTCCTTAAAAAAAATATAAACCTTTGCAGCTTTCACCCCACGGGCAAATGCAACATTCTACAAAATGTGATGGGTTGTAATGAATGCAAAGCTTCCACAAACATAAAGCAAAGCTCAAGATTACAGTTCATCTGCCCTAAAGGGCTGGCTGGGCACGAGGCACGTTCTGTCCACCTCAGCTTGGCTGCAGGAAACACGATGTTCTCCCAGAGAGAAGGGGAAAAAAAAAGGGCAAAAAATTCCAAGACACAGAGCCTCCAAAGAAATGGGATCCAGATGTTGGAGATAACACAGCCCACTAAGCAGCCATAAACAGCTCCTGTTGGAGCACATTTGCACTTCAGCTTTTCCAAAGGGTCTCACAGTTAATTACTGTGCACTGGCTCAGGAAAACCTTGGCTTGGCCGGGTTGGGTTTGCTCAGAACGTCTGTTCACTCATTTCAGAGACTTCTTGACAAGTGAAATCTCCTCCTCCCCCCTTCCCAATTTTAATTGCATCTTTTCAGCAGTGCTCTGACATTCAGTGGCCTCCTCTTGGCCCTCCAAGGGAACCCCTCCCAGTTAGAGCTCCACAGCCCAGCCCTGCACTCCCATTCCATCCCCTTACCTGCTCCAGGCTCTCAATATCTGCCCGAAACCCCGAGAACAAAGGCACTTCCAGCACAGCCATGTTTGAGGATCCAGAGTGCAGCCATCTTCCCGTGGGAACAAAAAGAGAGAAAATGGGAACAAACTCAAGATCCAACTCAACAAATGCACAACTCGGAACGGAGAAACCAGCTTCAGTAGGTTAAAAAAAAACTATCAAAAGACTCTCCTTGTTGGAGGGCTTGTGGAAAGCCAGTTTGTTTGGTTTTTAAAGATCCCCTTTTCTGCTTTTATTTAACAAAGTCATGCCCAGCTCCCAGAGGGCAGAGGTGCAGGGGATGTCCTGGCACATGGAGGCAGAGAAGCAGAGGGATGCAGCCCCTGGGGGGCTGCTGCTTTTTTCAAGGAATCACTGAGAAAACTCACTTGGCATAAGGGAATAAACCCTTGGAGCAGAAGAAACTTCTGTTCCACCCTAAGAGGAGGGCTGTGGATGGACCGTGGTGGGAGAGGGATGTTAATTCCCAACACCAGACAAGGTCATTCAGCCCTGGGGTTTCCTGAACGGCTGTTTCACCCCTAATTGACACTGAGAAAAGGGCTTTTGCTAAAGAGTCAGCAAAGTCACTGCCTCGTTACTGGTGTGGAAGAGTTCACTGCCTTTACCATCCCCTGGAGTATAACTGAAAACTCAGAAAACCCACTGGAGCTGAGCTGTTGGAAGTGTGCACAAATAAAACCCCACTCAGGAAGGGCTGGGGAGAAAGTCAGCTGGGGCCACTGCAAAAGGTCTCAGATCCTGCAGCAGGGCAGAGGAGTCTCCATACCGCTGAAGCTCCTGGAATCCCAGAACAAGGCTCCTTTTCTCTGCACTCCCAGCAGCTCCCAGCCCTCCCTCCTTGGCAGCTCACCTGTTTGCTGTGCACCACCTGAGCGTGGGCCCAGCAGGGCTCAGTAGCTCGTGCCCAGCACTGGAAAAAACACAGTTCCACAGCTTCCAGGACCAAATCTGCCAGCTCTGAGCTGGCTCCTGCAGGGCCCCTCTCTCTGGAGCCCCCTGAGCTCGGGGGGTGGTGAACTGGCTGAGGCTGGGATGCCACACCCCAGCCCAACGCCCACAGTAGCATGAGGTGGCCTGGGGACAGAGCCAGCTGGCTCTGGGTGAGGCTCCTCAGGGCTCCCAGAGACATTAAACCTCATTAATTCCCATCTAACTCCACGCTCCACACTCCCTAATAAATCATACAGGATCCCTTTGCCTGCATTTCCCCAACCTCTGTGATATATCACAGCTTTCTCTTTTCCACCCTGTGTTCTCCCTAACCCTTCAAAAGTGCCCCAGGGACATCACTGAGCATGACAACACCTCATTACATTCCGAGAACACCCTCAGCTCAAAATATCTCAGTTGTCATCCTTAGCTGCACTCCTCTCTTCACATTGCCTGAGCAAGATGATGATGGATCTGAGAGCATCATTACAGGAAGGAGGGGAGGAAAGGAAGATTTCATTTGCTTTTGTTTCCTTTCCAAGCAATCCATCTCCTTGCACTGGGCTTCCTCTCAACTTTCTGTCTCAACCCCAGCAATTCCCAGGGCAGAAGTTTCAGAGCTATCAGCAGAGAGGTTGTGCTGATGCAGGGCAGCCTCCTCGCTCCCAGACAGTGACAAGGCTGTAAAAAGAAGTTCACCTTCTCCCCAAAACAGGCTGAGAGCTTGGGCAGAGGGAGAAGAGGTTGGCACAGTGAGAAGAAGATCTCATCTTCCCCTGGGGTAGCACAGCTCTGCTCAGGTCTGCAGCCTTGTGGCCTCACCTCTGCAGGAAGGAAGGGAACAGAAACTGATAGGAGAGCCAAAATTTTCCATTAAACTGATAAGGGAGCCAGAGTTTCCTGCTAAACTGATAGGGGAGCCAGAATTTTCCATTTTCACAAATCACACCTGAGCCATTCACAGCACTTCTCCTGTTGGAGGTCAGTGAAGCAGCAGCTCCCCCACCTGCCATGCTCCAGGTCACAAACATCCAGATTAATTATTCATTTCTTGGGAATGGTTTCTCCTGTTCCACAGCAGGATGCTCTGAGCCCTCTTTATTTACTCTGATTGTGACTCTCTCTCGGGTCAAATTCCCAACAAATTCCCTAAAAACCCAAACGTTTTGTGAGGAGATCAGCAACCCCTGACGACTGCAGCAGTACCAGGGTGTTTAAGTAAAACTTTTAAGTGCATTTAATACATTCTTGCTGCTGTTTGTCTATAGCCAAGCTGTTTTCTCACAATAATTTGAGGTTTATAATCTATAAAATGTGACAGACCTGCTCATGTGTCTGTAAAGTTCTTTGAGAGCTAGAAATGAAACCCCTGGATTATGCCATCTTTAGAAGTCATTTTACATTTCTTTATATAGAAAAAGGAGATAAGGAATGAGCCTATGAGCCTTTAAGAGCTTATTAACAAATATCTGCCTGTATTGTGCCTTCACCATAGAATCCAAATTTGTACCATGGCAACAGACATCTTCTCTTAGGTTTTTGGTGTCCAAAACTGAACACTAAGGTGCTCAAATAACAAACTCAATCCAGTAATATTTGTAAAACTATGGACACAATTAAGGTATTAGTTAACCAGCTGAATTTACCTTGCTCTTTGAGGCTTTTGAGAAAACAATCCAGAACTTTTACTTTTCATCCTTATACAAATTGTCATCTTCAGGGTTTGGAGAGGCAATAATGAGACTCAGTGATAAAACCTCAAGGTGTTGTTATTATTTCCCTACCTCTGACACACACTTAGCACCGAAATGATGGAGAATGACCACGGAATGACTCTGCCCCACACCCCACAGGGGTGGCTGAAAGCTCTGCCTCACCCTGCTTGAGTTCCATCCAGCGCAGCGAGAGAGAACTCAGTGCTCCTCCTGGCACAGAGGGGCTGAGCAGCAAACCAAACGCCCTGCGGGGAGCAGGACTGGCACCTCCTACCTCGTGCAGGTCTCCAGGATGACTTTGTACTCGCGGTGGTCCTGGTCTGAGGCTGGGTCCTCGTCGTCCCCCAGGGCCCTGTCCCTGTGCGGGGCCTCGGAGCGGTTCTCGTCGGCAGAGCCCGAGCGCAGCGGGCTTGGGGCTGGCAGGTGCTGCTCTGACTTGGGCTCCTTCAGGTTCACCAGGAGCTGGAAGGCTGGTTTGGCAATAGGATCAGGCACATTGTAAGTGACATCGATCTGCAGCGGGGAGAGGGAAAAGCAAAACAAGGCAGGGAGGTTTGTTAGAACTCCAGCAGTTCAAAGCACCTACAGACATCCCATAAAGAGCAGCACGGACATCAAACCTCTGCAGAGAGGGGGAATGGCAGGCACAGAGGCTTTGCCACACAGCTCTAGCTCTATATAAACTGTACCAGAGCTGGTGCTATCACATTCTCTTCCATAAATTAAAGCAACACCACGTCATAGAAGTGTTTTGAGAGAAATTCCAAGTGTGAGTCCTTCCTCGCAGCAAATTGGGATTACAAAAGCAGCTGTGAGTACAGAGATCATCTGCTCCCATGCATTCTCCAGTCCCATGGCAACCTTACCTGCATCAGACAGCAGCCTTCACCTTTGGCACTCACAAACAGCCCTGTTGGAATACTGGGGATCTGGGGAGAATCCACAGGTGAGACACAGACAAGACATGGCACTCAGAATAGAAATGAATATTAAATTTAGCTCTATTCCGTACAAAATATCTTTACAAAGGACACTGCAGAAGTTAAATGAACATGGATTGGTCCCTCCACCACCTGCATTTACAATGGCAGAGACAAAGAGCAGCACAAAATAAACACCAGGCATTGGTTATGGTGAAAAATGCCTTTAATTTGCAGTGCTGTCTCCTTCATAGCAGAACCCAGCCACAAACCCACAGAGAGTCCCACAGGTCTCAGTGTTTCACTTTTGCTTTTCCCATCACTGATCCAAGCCCCCATTCAGAGTCCAGCTCACGTGGGCTGCTTTGAAAATCTGCCTGCACAAATCCACCTACCACTGCAGTCTGAAGGACTTTTTTATTCATCTTGTTGAGCTCAAATGTCTCCTGGTAGTCCAGGTTAGTAGAAGCCAAGGAAATGGTCAGGTTGACTCCTCCAACATAAGAAAGGATGGCATATTCAGCCAGAGCCTGCAGGGCCACACAAGTGTCCTGGGGGTCAGAAGAGGGAGAAATTAGAATAGTGAAGAATACAGGAGCACAGTAAACTTCCAAGCACCTGTGTTCAGCTCCAGGTGGCAGAATCTTGCTTGATAATTCATATGGCAAAAGAAACATCAGGTTTTGCTTTTAGGATAGTTTTCCTATCAAAGGTGTAAGGAGGACCCCTGAGGACAAAGTCTGGGTTCCTTTCAAATTACCAGTCCGAGAAGGAAGCAGTAAAGAGCACTGGAAAGTTTTTCTCCTTAGCAGAAGACAATTTCTGTCAGGAAGATGGTAACTCTGCATTCCTGAATCAATTGACAGGGCATGCATCCCAGCTGCCTTTTCCAGAGGCAGCCTACCTGAGTCGATGAGAATCCTCCCAGTGCATTCCTTTGCTGTGAGAGCCACTTGACTACAGGGAGTGCAGAGGCCACGTCTCCCAGGAGTGTGTAGGTCAGAAGGGCATAAGATGTCATTTCCACTTCTGCAGAAACAACTGAAAGAAGGGAGGAATTTAAAAAAAAAAATCTAAATACCATCTAGAAGTGAGAATCTAGGTGGGTCTAGAGACAGCTCTATGAATATTTGTTAACTGAAAAATAATTTTTAAAAGTTAAGAAGTAAACACAGGAAAAGGGATGTTAAAATGTCTGCACTCAAAATGCTTCACCTCCCTAAGATACCTCTGCTTTCAACATAAGCTTCCCTTCACACAGTAGGTAACCAATAATAAAGATATTCACACAGAAGATAAACTCCACTTGACTGTATCTCACAAGTGATTCCTCTCCCACTCCAGCTCTACTCTGCTGCTGCCCACGTTGTTGCCCTGTCCTGAGATTTTCATACAATATCCAGTCAGATCCCTCTTGAACCTCTTCCTTGCTGCACCTCCATCATATCCAAAGGGTCGGTGGCTTTAAGCGGCTTGAAAATGACAGCATCATTCACTGTTGCTGTGGCTTTGACAGTTAAAGTCTAGAAAAATCAGCTTGAAGTGTCAGTGACCAGTGATACAGTCCTTAGGTCCATTTAAAAACATAAATAGCTCTGAAATTAAAATGCATTTGGCTTTCCCCCAGATTTCCATTTCTAATTATTACACCCTGGCAGAATCCCACGTGGCTCTCACTCTTCTGCCTTTGCAAAATGGGAGTGAAAGCTGACGAGACAGCTGGGGCTGAAAAGCCTGTCCTCTCTGGACCTGCTCTATCTCTTGTTTATTCTTTCCTGCCTTTTCTGAGCTCTCTTTCCTCGGACAATTCCAGAATTGCTTGTATTTTATAAACAATTCACTGCAGTGCATGCAGGCTGGTGAGGCAGCTCCTTCCCTTTTCCCTGCCTTTGCACTGCAGGCTCCTGCCCCATTACCTGATTGAGAGAGTCCATCATTAAAGCCCATGAAGGTGTCTTCATCAGTGACAAGGGTTCCTGTGAGGCTCCAGTGTGTGAAGCCATCTAGGAGAAGAGGGCAGTGGAATATTTGTGTTATTGGAGCCTCTGTGCACGGGAAGGGTCAAATTCCACTTTTGCATTGGCTCAGAAGAGCTCTGTGCCCTGAGCTGCACTGTCCCTCCTTTTGGGCAACCAGTCCCTGGGCAAGGGGCTCCCTTTGGGACGACAAAGATGATTCAAGGCAACAAATCAAGTAATTCTTGGGTTTTGGGTTAAAATACACCACCAGGGAAGGTGAGGTGTTACAGGGCAAACTTTCACTGCGAGGAGAGCACTGCAGAGCCTCTGAACAGCCTGAAATCACTCTGCTGGGGAGAGAGTGTTGCTGCTGAGCACCAGGGCTGCGGGGCTGATCTCTGTGTGGGCCACTCACTTACGAGTTGGTCGCTGCCAGGTCAGGATATTCAGTGATTGTGCTGCATTTGCCTTCCCCCAGCATCAGCCGCCTGTGCGGAGCTGAGCCCTCAGCTCTCTCCAGAGACCCAGGAGCGCTCCTGCCTTACAAAGCCAAACTGTGCCCTGAGGAATCTCTCATCCCCCAGGCCCCATCCTCTCCAGGGGCTCAAATCCAGCATTCAGGCTGTGTTTGGTGGCTCCCGGGAGGGGACAGAGCTGGGTACCTTGGGTGATGGCCATGCTGTTCATCCTGCGCAGCGTCGCGGCCGCAGAGGGGCTGTGCAGCAGGGTCAGGGCGTAGGCAGTCAGGGCAGTCGTGTAGGGGTCTTCTGCTGAGTACAGGTTGGACTCCAGGAAGTGTTTTGCTTTGTCAACAGCTGCCCTTTCTTCCTACACTCAGGGGAAAGAGCCCGTGTTTACCAGTCTCAGAAGGTGGAATTGCTTTATTGCTCGTCACATTGTTCCCATTAAAATGAACAAACAAACAAAAAACAACAACAAAGCCAAACAAAAAACAACAACAAACCCCAATAAATTAGGAAAGATACATTTTGCTCTCTGCAGGATGGCACTGATACTTCCCCTAAGAAAAGCCATGCATCAAAAATTCAAAGAATAAAGGAGCAAACAGCAGAGCAAGAATGATTTAGGCTAACACTGAGACACACTTTTCCCCCCACTAAAGCTGAAGAAATTCCATGCCCCTGCAAGGCAGCAGATGAACAGGGCAGAGTTCTGTACTGGAGGTTTGATTGTGTTCCTGACACTCCGGAGCGTCTGGCAGACGCCAGAGGATAATAAAGGCCAAGGTTCCCAGGGGTCCCTGCAGCCAACAAACATGTTTTATTAACTCCCCCAATGACCTCACCATGCAGGAACGTGGCTCTGATAATTTATAGAAACAATTTAATTGGACTTGATGTAATTTGGTTTCCTTTGATTTCCCTGCGGCACTAACCTTCCCCTTCCTCATTTCCTAGCTAAGATCATTAGGAACACTCACAAATCTCCTCTAGGAAAACCATTTAGAATCCACAGAAACTGCACTTCTGGGGCTGCCTTGACACACAGCAGCCCAGAGAGAGCATCACATCACTGCTCAGAGGGGGACACTGCTGACAGGGAGGCAGGAAGTTGCTCTGTGAGCTCTGCAGTGTTTTCTGAATTTTTAATGAGGGCAAAAGCCTCCCACGTCAACAAGGACAGGGGGCTGGGGGGCATCAGCTTGCAGCAGCAGCCTGGTCTCACTCTTCAGGCTCCACAGGGATGGATGAGGAGTTCTGAAGTTAAGTTATCAGAGTTCCTGAATGGGCTCAGGCTGTTCTGACACCTCCACAAACTCACAGCAGTGTTGTGCCTGAATGGACCCTTTTGTCTGAGGGCAGATCCCCAAGAGATGCTGCAGCACCCACTGCACCTCCTCTTTCCATCTTCCAGGCAGTTCCACCTGTGCACAGCCACCACTGCCCCCTCCCTTGGCTGAAGAGCAAGGGAACATCTGCAAGGGAACATCTTTCCAGTCCTAATTATTGGGAATGTGTAACTAGAATCTTACCTGAACATCTCCATTCTGGTGAAACTGCATGCTGGCAGAAGCACAGCAGAGGGCAGGAGCACTGCTCTACCATGAGTTTTAAGGAGGAATCCCTAAAATGCCAGTTGTACTGGAAGTTTGGGGTGTTTTTTTCCAGCAGAACTGGCCATTCCCACATAGCTGCTTCTCTTTTTTGCAGTGCTCCTGCTCTGTCTCATCACCAAGAACAGAAACATTTTTCTCCAGAGCCCTCGATCCTGCACTTTGCAGGAGCTCAGCTCTCCAAAGGCACTGAAATCTAACAGCAGTAGCATTTTGGCCACTGCAACCAGGCCAGACCACAAGAGTTCTCTGGATCCCCAAGTTAAAGTGCTTTTAGCACCAAGCCAGGGTTTCTGAGTCTCTGCAGGCAAGAGCCCAGGATCTGCACAGGCTGCACTCACAGCTTGAAGCTATGAGGAAGAAAATGCTTTTTTTTGCAGTAATTTCTGGGAGAGGCTGAGGGATGGGGCTGCAGGGAAGTGTTTTGCTCTGGTGGAATAATCATGAACTGATGCTTGAAGAGTGGGAGACCACCTTGAACAAGTTCAGAACTGATCCCCTCACTTTAGAATAATCCCAAGGCTTTCCAGCAGCCTCTCCTCCCTGGATGCTGTCAGTCATTCTAGAGAGCACAGAACCTCTGAAGGCAAATGGCAGCAAAATGAAGCTTAAAAAAACAGAATAGAGAGAATTTTTAGAGCTGTTTTAGCTGAGCTTTTGTTACCTCAGAAGTGACACCTGTTTCCAGAAGAGATGCAACCACATAAGCTGTCAGGGAGATCTTCCCATGGATCCCACCCTGGAAGGGCAAACAACACAAACCACTGGATGAAAACTAGAGAAAAGCACACTGGAGGGAAAAAAAGACTTTGGGGCAGTACAAAGGATGTGTTAGAACTAGAGGAGAAGCTGAAGCATCAACAAATTTCTTTTGCTTTGCACACAGGGAGTACAAAATTGAGGAACTCAAGCCCACACTGGCAGGACTCAGGACTCAGCTGCCCCTGGCCTGAGGACACATTTAATGCAGCATTTGGTAAGACTTCACCCCTTGCTTCCCATGCTCTGGGGACACCCCACAGACACGTTCTGACAGAGCTTTCTGAACTGAAATTCCCCTGCTTCCCCCTGCAGCATTCCAGCCTTTCAAGTGCAAAATTCATATTCAAACTGCATCACTTGGTGCTTTGAAACTTTAAAAATGCTCTTGCTGCACATTGATCCCGTGTGGTTTTTACCTGAATGTCCTTGTTTAGTATCCTGCCCATAGCAGGGAAAGAGCCATCTTCTTTCTGGTGCTGGATGATCCAGTCTTTGGCAGCTGTGAGTTCTTTGGGGTCAATGAAAATAAACCCACGAGACTGAGCAAAGGACTTGAGGACAAAAGCTGTTAGCCTGTAAAAGTGAATTAATCATCTTTACTGAAAGTGAATTAATCATCTTTACATGAAAACAAATTCAGGATGAAGTATCTGTAAGTGAAAATTGTTCATTTACATTCAATTGCATTCACTTACAATCAACATTCTTAGAAAGCACAAATAAAAACAAATCTTTCTGGAAACACTAAATATTTTTGTTAAAACATTCATGGGACATAAAAGCACCTGAACCATGTTCAGGCTTTGCTTAAGAAAAGGATTAAGGTTCAACAAACTTAATCGAAAAGCAGAACTCAAAGACGTATTTATCATCATTATGGCACACTCTGAAATACAGGTCTTTTTTATAGGTGCTCATCTGCCCAAATGATTGACGTTTTTAAGCTAAGAATCCATATTCTTAAATTAAGAATCAATATATTTCTCATAAAAAATCCAGATCCTTTCCTAAAGCCTGAAGCTATGTTACACTTTATACAGAATTAAGATGTAAGAAAGCACCAGAAGTGTTTTTGGAATTCTAAACCTCTGACAACAAGTGTGAGCCCTGGCCAGCTTTGGGGGATTGAGTCATTGCCTTTACAAGCCCCTGAGGGATGGGAGGGTAGCAAACACTGCTGCCTGGCAGGGGATTCTTGGAGTGTTGAGTAATTCTGTGTCACCACATTTCACATCCAGGGACTGGGAGATGCTGGAGCTGAGATAAAATTTCCCCGTCTCAGGAGGAGCGAGGCAGCAGCAGCAGAGGTGCTTCCTCTGCCCTGAGCTGGGGAGGGAAACCAGTGGAAACCCAAACGTGGAGGAGGCACCTGACAGCACAGGCAGAGCAATGAGAAGCCCAAAATCTCCCCAGCTGAGCCCTCGGGGCTGGGCTGATGTCCCACAAACCCCCCAGGCCGAGGCTGGACACAGCCCTGGCAGGGGCTGACCCCGCAGTGTCAGCACTCCGGCTCTCCTGCTGCTCTGAACAAATTCCCAGAGCATGGGAAACTCCTGGGGCTTCTTCTGTAAGGGTTCATCAGCAAACAGAGTTTGGAGCCAAAAACCGGGAAGGTTTGCAGTCCATGCTGTCCCATCCAGCAGGGGATGGAAAGAACAGGGATGAGGTATAAGGACATTGGCTGGGGGGTTTTGGGTTGGTTTTGATGGGTTTTTTACCTACCCTGAGAGAAGCATCTGCCACTCTTGGAGACAGCACATTTCCCTGGACATGCTTCAGGTAAAACTCCATTCCTTAATGGAATCAGGTGCTTCAATACCCATAATTGCTACTCCAATTGCAGATATGACCCTTAACTACAGCTTCTGTGCCTGAAGCCTGGACCTATTTGCAGTTTTGCCTCTCCTAACTGCTCCTGAGCCCTGAATCACCTGAGCACCTTTCCTAACTCAGAGCACTCAGCAGCACTGCACAGCAATCCTGCAGTCACTGAACATTGTTGCATTATCTCTGTTCTCAGAAATATTCTGAAAAACTCTATTCTCTGTTCTGCTCACAGTGCTGTGTGATCCCACAAGAGAAGCTGGAAAATCACTTCTCTTTCCCAGCCCGTTGTGTATTTACCCCGTTCAGCAGACACTTAGCACTTTCCCAACTGGGTTTTAAACAGCCACTCACCACATGCTCCCTGAAGAGTCCCTCTCCCCAAAAGCACTGTACGAGCCATCTTGCCTCTTGTAGGTCAGCTGGCGCTGGTAGCCTGCAAGTCACAAAAGAGTTGGGGGAGTCCAAGATCTCCTCACACAGAGAAAAAACCGAGTACTTCAAGTGAATGAAGGCTCAGACCATCTGGCACTTGTGGAAGGGATTCTGCTGCCCCAGGCAGCTTCTCATTCTGCTGTGGGTGAGAGCCAGCCCTGTGTGCAGTTTATCCAGCAATCTGCTCAGGATAACATCTGGAACACTGCAGCTCCTGCTTTTTGGACACTGGAAATGCAAAAAAGCTGAGACTTCTCTGAAAAAAAATGCACTGTCAAAAAGGTTTTTACTTAAGCATACAGCCACTCTCCTTCCATTTTACTTCCATTTATAAATGAAAATGTTTTGCCTGTGACAGTGCAGCTGGATTCAGGCTTCTCCCAAAGCTGTTGCTTGGAACAGCTTCACATAAGATAAAAACAGCAGCTGTGATCTTGATGCACATGAACACCTCCCAGCTGCAAGGGCTGTCCCAAGGCTTCTTTCAGACACCATTATTAACAAGGTGAGTGCTGAAGATAAGAACTCTGTCCTGGAAAGTCTTCTAAAGTTGGAAATGAAGAAAAAGTCAAAATGCTCTTTCTACCAGGAAAATAATTTGCTTCTCAAACCTGTTTGTGCAAAACCACGAGCTGCCCATCCTAACAAAGCCTCCACACAGATGAATACACAATGGATAAATCTCTAAGACACCCAGTGGAGCCAAACCCTCCAGGATGGACATTTCAGATAAGGAAAAGTCCAACTTGCAAGAAGATTGTGTCAAAAGACATTCAGTGCCTGCTAAATCCTGTGGCACAGGAGGAGTTGTTTTGTTCCACATCTGGTGATGTTTTTATGGGAGTGGATTTATTGTTTCATTCCCAGAGGTGAAGTTTCCCTGCCGACCCCTCTGGCTCCAGGCAGCTCCCCACTCCCTGAGGAAGGGCTGCCCATGACTCCCACACTTCCCAGTTGCTCTGCAGCCCCGCAGTGCTCACAGGGAATGGCCTGAAAAATGGGAGGAACGAAGACCTAGGGATTGATGATGCTCTTGGTGCCACCACACCTTTGTCTGGTGGTTGTGGGATAGGTGCAGATACATGGCAGAAAGCCTAACTAATGGTATTGGGGTTTTTTGCCTCTAAAAATAGGTGTTAAATTAAATCAAATTGCTTTTTTCCCCCTGCAGGCCTCAGGTACAGTTTACTACTGAGCACTGCCTGCTAAGCACCTCCTCAGCTTTCATTTCCAGGGTGCACAAGGATGTCCTTATATCAATATCAAGTCCTTATATTTTATATCACTCTTCTCATTGTTTCTGTTCTTCTCTTTCTGGGTGTTCGTGGTGCCAACACTGCCAAGGCTGTGGGCCTTTAATTTCACAGCTGGACTCTGTGCTCACTGTGGGTCCCTTCCAAGCTCAGGAAAATTTTGTGATTCTGTGATTTTGAGCTGAATTGCTCATTGCTGTTATTCCTCTTTGCTTGTTGGCTGGTACTGGCACAGACTTTCTGCCTTGCTTGCTCTTCTGAAACCTCCTCTTTTCTAAACAGCCCTCTGCATGCTGGGACTCACTGGAGAGGTTCCCCTTTCCAGTTTTCCCCTGTTCTCCGGCTTTTTTTTTGTGGGAAAGCAGAAAAAAAATAGTGACTGGTTTAGCCCAGGCCACTTCTAAAGAAGAGGGAATTGTTGGGTATCAGCACTTTCCATGATGGATGATTAGGGAATGAAGAAGTTTTCTGGCTTGGTAAATTACAAAAGCCTTGTAGAGTGAGCATTTCCCATCTAAACCTTATACTTGGCAGGGCTCCAGTAAACACAGAAGGGTTTAAAACTCTTGGGGGTTTCTTCTGTAAGGGTTAATTAGCAAACAGAGTTTGGAGCCAAAAACCTGGAAGGTTTGCAGATTCATAAAAAGAAACAAAAGCAAATGATGTTGCAAAGGAAACACTGACTTGGGCCATTAACAAATTCCCTTTGCCTCACTGCTCTCAGCCAGCACAGAGAATTACAAGTGCAATGGCTGGAGCCAGGCAAAGGAAGCAGCACTGGGCTTTTGCTGCTGAATACAAGAAACATCTCCCATATCACACTTTATATTTATATTTTCAGAGGAGAACCACCTAACCCTGTCACCCCTGATTTCATGACATGACTATTGTGTGACTCACACACAAGAGAGCTTTGTCCCTTTGGGTCATTCTTGTTTTTAATGATCTCTGAGTTCTTACTTGTCCTGAGAATTGCACTTGGTTATAAAACTATTTTGCACGTGGCTCTTCCCAAAACAAATGCTGAGAAAAACAGTGAAAAAAAAAAAAAAGTTGTTTTGAGTTGCTTGGTAAAGTAGGACAGGACACTGAAAGGACAGATAACCTAGAGCCATATAATGAAGGCTTTTAACTACATTGGATGTTAATTTTGATTTTTGGTATGCTGTTATAAAGAAAATACTCTTTAAAAAAAGCCCAGAAAAGAGCCATAACTCTATTGACTAAAGGCTTGAAAAGACAATTTATAAATAAGGCAGAAACCCTTAAATATACAGATTTTTACTAAATTTCATTTTCCTTTACTTTTTAAAATGTTTAAACACAGAACTCAGCTAAAGATAAATCAATATGCATCTGAACTAGGAATAACTGAAGGGAAACACAGGTTACATATCAAGGGAATATATCTTGCCATTAAGATCTGTCAACCTGTGAGATTATCCTGCAAGAAATTACGAATTCTCATCACTCGGGCTATCCTAGATTTTAAAAAATGACATGACACAAGTAAAACTTCTGACTCAAAACCTTTTCTCCACCCATAAATTCACTTGTGATGAGTTACCTTGAACGAGGTAATCCGTAGCTTCAGCCTCCACCTCGTGGCTGAGCTGTTTGGTTTTCTGCAGGTATTTCAGGACAAAAACATTGGGAGCAAAATGGATCATGTTCTGCTCCCCACAGCCAAAAGGCAACCTCAGCAGGTTGTCCAGGTTGTTCAGAGTAGGACCCATCACGTCTCCTGTTTGAGAGAGAAAAGGAAATGTTCAGGATCGAGCAATTAAGGTTTATTTCTGGTGTTTTATGATCAAAACCTGACTGCTCTAAAATCTCCTGGCTACCACAGAGTCAGCTTAAATAAACTATAACAGGTGGGAAGTCCTTCAGCTGTTGAGTCTCAGCCCTTCAATCTCCTGGGGGATTAAGGAAATTCCACATTCTAGCATTTGATTATCCACGATTTCCCAGTTTAGACTGGTTTAGAGCAGGGCACAATCTGTGATGAGGATGACAATTAAATAAATACTTTGAACTGTAGCAGCCAGTGCCCCTGCAAAGCCCCTCACAACTTTAAGCCACTGAGAACCCAAACAGGCTTCAAGCAAGTGACAAAGAAACCCCAAGGAATTGTCTGCCCCAGAATAAAGCAGGGATAAACCTCTTTAAGTGCCTGTGACTATCTTATCTGGTGTGCAAGGCTCAAGTACTGGTCAGAAGTAACAGCTGGAGCATCTGTTCACATTTGATAACGGGTACCTAAGCGATACCTCCTGATAATTGATACCTATTATTGAAGCCGTAGCTCTTTCTGATCCTGGAATTATGTTGTGGGGAACTCCAAGAGTAAATGCTTCATTGTGATTTTCATCAGTCTCTTCTTTTCTCCAAATTTTAAACTCTCCCATTGACCCCCAGCCTGTGGAAAAGCCAATGTACTTCACCTCAAGCTGTTTGGGGACTCTCCACTCCACAATAATAGATTCGTTTAGCACCCGAGTACCGTGGCCAACCTGAAAGGGACAAGAGACCATGGAGTTCCAGGAGCCCCCCACACATGGAGTCAGCTCTGCCACGTGTGCTGGGACACCTCCTCCTGACCCAGACGTGCACTGGGGATGGAGCAATGCACCTTTCTCCTCCCCACCCACAAAGCAATCCAAGGAAGTTCCACGAGAATTCCGCAGGCTTGGCCTCCAAGGCTTTCGTCGCTGAAAACATTGAGGGCTGAGCTCCTGAGAACACAACGGTGGCAAAAACAGGTTTGTCCTGATCAAAAACAGCCTGGGCAGGGCTTCAGAGGGAAAAGGCAACAGGAATGAAGCTCCCACCTTCCACACGAAGGAAAAGCTCCTCTCTGTGTGCCCAAACTCAGTTTAGAAAGAGACTTCCAGATGAGTTCAGTACCTGGATGACTCCATTTCTCCAGCTGATCCAGAAGCTGCGGAATTCATCCCAGGAGAGGATACCAGGGGTGTCCCTGCTGGCCACCGGCTCCCCCATTTTGCTGACTGAAATCCAAGTTTTAGTGTTCTGATGTCCCCCGATGACGATCTCTGTCATCTCTGCCATGTCGTGGGGGCCGGAGGACAGCGCCAGGTGAGCATCGTTGTGGGCCTTCACAGCCACGTCAAAGTGGCTCATCTGGGCAGGTTTCTGCATGTACTGGTACTCGTATTTGTTAGGGGTGGAAATGTGAATTTTCTCTAGTCAGAAAAACGAGGGAATGTGGTGAGAATCAGAGCTCGTCTGGCAGACATCACAAACAACCCCTGGCTGATAACTAAAATTCAAACAAACTGACTTTCCTAAGTACGTGGGGCTTCTGCCAGCTTCTTTTAAGGTGTTAATATACACATGGATGCTTCTTCTCATCTTTTATTTTTACCCCCTTCAAGGCAGAAGATCCTTCAAGCTGCTCAGCTGAATATCTTATGAACTCAGCAAGTGATTTTTCAGTTCTGATCTAGTGGTCAAAAGCATCTCTGTTTAGCTACTGGAGCCAACTCTGAGCTATCCAAATCTCTGGCAGAAAGGACAGACTGATTCCAGGACTGAATTTTAAAACACCAGCTGAAAATAAAGTACAGTCCCAGTTACTGTCCACAGTGCTGAATACCTAAACTGTTCCATAAAGTAAAGGAATTTAATAGCCATTTCCAGAAATCACTTGGGCAGTTAGAGCAAATTCATAATTAGCCAGCCAGGTAAGAAAGACTCTTTATTCACAAGTTCTTCCTGCACACCATAACTCATCAATCACAGAGAAATGGAAACAAAGATTTTTTTAATTTTTTTTTTTGGTAATGAGATGAAGCCAAATGTTTCTTTTTAAAACTGAATCAAACAAACTGAATATCTCATTCAAATCATGAACTTACCATTTGGGCAGAAGAACACACTGTAGGTGTATTCTCTGGACAGTCCCTCTGGCTATAGAAAGATAGAAATCCACACATAAACCACAGGGCTTGGATTAGCAGGAACAGGCTCCAGTTTTACTTGGAAAACACAGAAATGACATTTTGCAGCTGTACAGTGGTTTATATCCTTGATAGAAAAGTGATGGCACAGTGTTCTGTCAGCTAGGGGTGTGCTAAGCACTGCCAGAGAACCTTCCATTTGATCACATTTCTTAGATTCACTGGGCAAGCTGATCCCATAAAATTTCCATTCCTTTTTTCCCTGAACAGTGCTGAAGATTCACCAGAGCAGCTCAGAGCCAGACAGGCTCTTTCTGTACAAGTACCACTAAAGCTGATTATTTCCAGCCTCTCTAACATGCCACAAATCAGCCTGAGGATCTTTATAAACCCATTCAGGTTTGATTTCACAACTTGCCCGAGCATTTTTTTCTCCCTGAATTATCATAAATTTGTGTTTTCTCACCTCAATAATGACACTGCTGCGAACATAATCCACTCCCACGGGGATCCTTTTGTCCATGTAAGAGTCCTCGGAGTGTTTGCCATTCTTTGGGGTCTGCATCCCTTCCTGACAGCAATTGGTCCCACCGTAGGCAAAAGCTTTTGCTGAGAAACAGAAGGGAAAGGCAGCAGAGATTTTGAGGCAGAAGTTAAAGAGACCTGAACTAATTAGAAACAGCTGATTAAGAACACATCAAGTGCTGTAATTACAGCTCTCTCATATTCCCTTTATCCATATTTGAGTGATCACATCTAGAATTAGGCATTACTTGGACAGTCTTGGGGCAACAGAGAAACTCCCTCCTAGTTTTCAGTGCTGCACAGATTTTGCTGGGATTATTTGTTGAAAGATGCAGAGAATTTGTTGGTTTTCCCTTGTTTGAAAGTTTCCCCTGATCTCTCCAGGGAAATGTGACAGGTCCAGCCTTGCATAAGCAAATACCACAAGAGGAAAGCTGATGAGATGACCAGAGAACCTCCTGAGGTTTGTTTGTACATTCTGTGCATCACAGGCAGGGAGTTTCTTCCTACAACAAACGAGGCTGAAAAGCCAAGCTGGCAGCAAGCGGAATGGGTGAATTGCAGCAATAATAAGGAAATAAGAATTTTTCTCCTGAGAGAGGAATCAAAAGAAACACTTGTAAAACCCTTTCAAGCACCACCAAGCTGGTTTGAGTTGGGTACTACCAGTGATGTTGCTCAGGCCCAGCTCGTTGAAGGACAGAACGATGGAGGTGGGTTTGGCTTCCCCGGGGGCCACACATTTCTTCCTGGTCAGGTGGTGCTTCCCAGGGTGCCCAACAAACTTGATGCCTTTTGGGACAGAAATCTTCACGTGGACCTGTGGAAGTTTTGGAAATGTCATTCGTTGGAAATGTCAGCTGCAAAGCCAGACTGATCTGTGTGAACGATGTGAAACCCACAGAATGGTTCATAAAAAAATAGTCACAGAATGCAGATTATTCATTCTTCAGATGGCCATGGATTTGACTGAGAGCAGTGCTTTCAGCTCAGCAATTCTACAGGTATGTCTAGGAGATGCTGCTGGAGCTGGGCAGAAGGGGAAGGTGAGAAGAAAACATCAAGGGAGAGTGGATTTCTTGGGAAAAAAAACTCCTTCAAAATAAACTATTTTTAACAGCTTTTTGACCATGAAGGAAATTCTCCTCTGTGGTTCAGAGGAGCTCCCTTATTGTCTTCCCTGTGTTTTTTAACATTTGTTTTGCTGAAATGCTGCAAGACACCTCAGGCTGCTACCCCGTGTTACAAACCATAAAATAAAGCAGTGCCATTTATTTGGGTTGAAAAAGCAACATCCATCTTTCCAAGGCACCTCTCTCTGCTGAGCTCACCTCGGGGCTAGCCTGGCACCTCATCATCTCCTGTGACCCCGTGGGGATGCCCCAGGACGGGGTGAGGAGCTGGGGAGCAGCTGTTACCTCTGCACACACGGCCAGGTAGTTGTAGACAGTGAGGGGGATCTTGGTCTGCTCGCCGCGGATGACGCGGTAGGGCAGCGTGAAGTCGATGAAGAAAGGTTTGAAGGTTTTCAGCTGGGTCTGGCTGGCGATGCCCAGCCCCTTCTCCTCAGACAGGGCCACGGCCTCCGTGATCCACGTGGTGATGGAGTCGGGCACCTCCACCTGCAGCTGGGCTTCCCCCGAGCTCTTGCTGCCAGAAGAACACGGAATAATTTGGGTTCATCACGGTAATTACACGCTTTTTAAAGAAGTTAAAGCACACACAGCCTGACATTTCGGGGCATTCCCTGCAGATTCAGATTTATAAGCATCATCTGCTCTGAACCTTACAAAAGGCTCAGTATTTTCTGTCAGTTTTGAGACCTGCAAAGGTTTGCAAGCAGCAGAACAGCAAATACTTCTGCAAAACACACATTCTTCCTGGATTAAAAGCTTTGTTTGTAGCCTCATTTCAGAGTCACTTTTCTTAGAGGCAAATGTCTGCACGAAGTAAAAAGAAATATAAACAAAACTCTGAAACAAACCTCAAAACCTAAAAATAAGAAAGAAAATCCCAGACTGAAGTCCTGGATAAAAATAGTTCAACAAAAATTGATTTAACAGCTAGTGAAATAAAAGTGGGTTTTGTTGGAGCTCTTTGTCCCTGTGTCCATTGCAGACTCTGCCTGAACACAAGGACAAATGAGAAATTTTCTAAACATCGAGTTCAGCAACTGCTTGTTCTTATTCAGAAACATTATGGTTTGCTGGGTTTTGGAATGACTGACTTAGAAAATTTCCAAACCTATCATTTTCTTCCAATGAGGATTGAAACTAATTATTAAAATTCAGACCTCTCAGTATTTAGCTTTCCTGTGCATGCCACAACGTGCTGGTATAAACGTGGTATCCTATTCCTTGCTTTATAATAATAGAAATTGGGTTTTGTTCTTCAGACTTTGCTATTTCCCTCCTGCAAAGCAGCTTTGGCCCTGCCTGGAACAGAAAACATTTCCCCTAACACAAGAACAAAAGCTATTTCATGGCTCAGCTGGCAGGGTGATTGGTGCAGTTGTGAGCACACCCCAAGGTTGTTTTCTCTCAAGTTCTTATTTATTCCCCAGAGCTTGACACACACACTGCCAGCCCTGGAAGCTTTTGGGGGGCATGGAAAATGAGAATGGAAGGTCTTCAGAAGAAGCTCTGCAAGTGTCCAGCACGACACACCATCCTCACCTGCAGAGGTGCCTGGTGCACACCCAGAGCTCAGCCGAGGGCTGCACTCCCAGTGCTCTGCACACCACAGAAGCACCTTTGCTTTGCTGCTCTGAATCAACTCTGCAATCCCCAGTGAGCCTGAAACTCTTGTGCCTTTCAGCTCCTCAGGAACTGGTCTGTGTGTTTGTGTCACAGAGGGGAAAGGAGTAAAACAGAAAAAGTGGAGAGCACTGAGCCTTTTCTGAGTTCAGTCAGACTCCAAGTGCTCGCCACTGAGTGTGGTTCTCCCAGCTCAAATTCCAGAGGGAAAAGCCTTGGGAAGTACACTTGTAATCATAGAAAGGTGGAAAGGTTTGGCTTGGAAGAGACCTTAAGTCCCATCCCATCCCATCCCATCCCACCCCTGCCATGGGCAGGGACACCTCGGACTGACCCAGGCTGCTCCCAGCCCCAATGTCCAGCCGGGCCTTGGGCACTGCCAGGGATCCAGGGGCAGCCACAGCTGCTCTGGGCACCCTGTGCCAGGGCCTGCCCACCCTCCCTGGGAGGAATTTCTTCCCAATTCCCGATCCAAACACCTATTTAAAGGTTATAATTATTTTAACCCCTTGGCTCCCTGACCCTTGGCTCCTCACCCCGACCGGAGTCACACAGCTGATACCTGCACGGATATTCAGCCCTGGGGAACAGGCAGAAGGGTGTCCTGGCTCCAGGACTGGCAACATTCCAGCCTGTTTAACCGGACAATTTGTTGCAGCTGATGTTCTTTCCACTGGGATTTCAGCCCATAACCAGCATTAACATTATTTTCACACATGAGGGCACTTACTCTTCTGGGCAGGGGGCCAAAGTACACACTCATTTCCAGCCATTAGACCCTCCAGCCAGGCTCTAGGAATTTTTAGAATTGGTTTGGGAAGTTGACATTAGGCTTTTGTTTCTCTCTTTTTTTTTTTTTTAAGATTGTATATTATAATTATAAATGGTAGAAGAAAAAAAAATTCTTCCTGTTCAAAAGAGTGGAAATGAAGGAATGCTCCAACTCAGTTGTTTCTAATGAAATGAAGTGGAGAAAATGCAATCTGCAACTTTTTATTCCACGCTCTCCCACTTATAATTAACTGCCCCAGCTTGCTGAGGCCCAAACGGGCACTTCTGGAATTCTTTGTGTATTTCTACAAAGCATATTTCATGCTCAATTGAGCAGATTTGAATACACTTGCTTCAAGTTCTTGTCAAATTTAATTTATAATCATTTATTGAGGATGAAGTTTACTTGTAAACCTGGAGAATTTTTTAAATAATTGCTTCAAATTATCCTAGATGTGCTGTTTTGGGAGGGATTAGTAATTTTTTTTTTTGTTCCAGCTGTACCCAGAGGAAACCACGATTTATGAGGCAGCAAATTGAGGTCTGGGGGAGATGTTCTTGCAGGAGATGACAGAGGAAGAAGGGCTCTGTGAAATTTGAAAAGCAGAGAATCAATGTGGACACAACCAACAGGTTCAGCTTGAAGTGAGAGAACACACCGAGGGCAGATGAAATTGCAAAGATTAAAGTGGTAATGAAGAAAAATAACTACAGGGGCAAAAAAACAATCTAAAAATTAAAAATGAAATTCAGAAAATGCCGGTGTAACTCAGAAGAGTTTAAAGAGCTTTGTTTGCTGCAGCTGAAGTGGATACAACCCTCTGGATGTAATTAATGTCAATACCTGACGTTGAGGCAGTGCCAGATCCACGTCTCAGGGAAGAAGGTTCTTTTCCTCTTCTCTGCTCTGCTGGGACAAGAAACAAACCCTTGCAAACGAATTCTTTCAATAAAACATTTTCAGCAGTCACTGGCAAGTCAGAGTTATCACCTGCCTGTGGCTCACATGACCAAACCTCTGGCTGGTGCAGGCTCATTAAGGAGTGAGTTACTCATAATTACTCACAAATTACACGGCCTTTTGGAGCAATCCCTTCGTGTGCACACACTCTGCAGGCAGAAATGAGAAGCTAAGGAAGTACTACAAGTAAGACCATGTGATTTCTGCCTGTTTCAAAGGTTATCTAAATTTAAAAAAAAATTGGTTTGTGATCCAAATTCTTTCACCAGGAGAACGTACACAACACGTGGCTTCCAACAGCAGTCACTGCAATCCCTGCTCTGTATCCTTCTCCATCCCTTCTCTTCAAATTGTCTTGATTTCTGACATTTCAATAATTCAAGTCAGCTTTTCCACACCTGTGATGCTTCATTATCTATTTCTCAACTAATCCCTAAACTTCCTCTGCTAAGAGAGGCTTCCAGGGGGTTCAGGCTGCAGAGGGAAGGCCCATCCTCAGGTGCAGCATCACCTGTTGTACTTCACAACCTTTTCTTCAGGCAGACCCTCATTTTATTGATTTTGACCACCAGCTGAGTGGTCCAAATCATGAGCAATGAGCGACTCTGCAAAAACAGCTGCAGCTTGCAAATACTGCTAGAAATTCACAGCAAATTGCAAAGAAATACTCTTCAAAATGATAATTGAAGACTCTTTGCAGGTGCCATTTTTCCAGAATTAAATTAAATTTAACAAAGCAGTGTCAGTTCTGATT
>VXAC01005728.1:262946-279341 GCA_013399225.1 Rhipidura dahli | reverse complement strand
AAGGATAAAAATAAGCAAATAAAAAAGTAAATAATTAAAAAAGAAATAATAATAAAGTAAATAATAATAAAGTAAATTTAAAAAAGGAAATTTAACAAGTAAATTTAAAAAGTAAATTAAAAGAAGTAAATTTAAAAAGTAGTAAACAAAAAAAAGTAAAGAAAAAAGAAGTAAATAATAAAAAAGTAAATAATTAAAAAGTAAATAATTAAAAAATTAAATAATAAAAGTAAATTAAAAAAGTAAATGTGCAGTGATTTTTTGGTTTTTTTTTAAATAGAATCCCTCAATCCTGTTNCTGCTAAGAGAGGCTTCCAGGGGGTTCAGGCTGCAGAGGGAAGGCCCATCCTCAGGTGCAGCATCACCTGTTGTACTTCACAACCTTTTCTTCAGGCAGACCCTCATTTTATTGATTTTGACCACCAGCTGAGTGGTCCAAATCATGAGCAATGAGCGACTCTGCAAAAACAGCTGCAGCTTGCAAATACTGCTAGAAATTCACAGCAAATTGCAAAGAAATACTCTTCAAAATGATAATTGAAGACTCTTTGCAGGTGCCATTTTTCCAGAATTAAATTAAATTTAACAAAGCAGTGTCAGTTCTGATTTTTTTTTTTTTTTTTTTTTACATCTACCAAGCCACTGGCAGAGTTTCCCCATCACTGCCTTGTCCAAACCTGGGGGCATGGAGGTGGAAAATGGCTGAGAATAGAGGGAAAAAAACCCAGCTGGGAGTGTCACAGAAAACAGATGAACACCAAATGTTACCTGGGTGCTACTTTGGAATGCATTGTGGCCACCAGGGTCCCGGTGTGTGGCTGGAAGGCTGGGACAGCCTCATCTGTGTACATCCCTCCATTCTGCCTGTGGTTCAGGCTGACTATGTCAGTCATTNTTTTTTGGTTTTTTTTTAAATAGAATCCCTCAATCCTGTTTTGACATTTACGGGGTAAATCTCAATTGAACCTTGATATTTTTAAATCTCTGTATAAAAATGACTGTTCATGTGAAGATGCATGAGCAGAAGATTTATGGGAAGGCTCTTGTCTGATGGAAAATGCATTTTAATCAGTATCTAACGTTACTGGGCAAGCGTGGCAGGTTAAAAAGTCATCACATGGAATCTCCCCCTGGAATACAACGTGACAGCTTCTGAGCCTTGCTCGGAGCTTCCAGCGTGCTCTGCTGCAGGCAGCCCCCTCCTCAGGCATCACCAATGCTGCACTGCCAGGGATGCCAAGCAGAAGGAAAGCTGTGCCCCAGGGAGGGCACAGAGCTCCCCGGGAGGCTGCAGCTCTGCCCCCTAAATGCTCTTTATTCACGAGAGACAGCAGCTCCCGGGCACCACTGGGGATGAGATTTGTTCTCTGCACCCCCAGCTCTCGCCACCAGCTGGGCAGCCCCTGCAGCCACACCAGCTCCCCAAAAATGAACCTTTTCCCAGGAGTTTACAGCTCTCAGTCAGGAAAAACAAAAAACAAAAAACAAACAAACAAAAAAAAAAAAAAAACAAAAAAAAGAAAAAAAACAAAACAAAAAAAAAGCAAAAAAAGCAGCATCAGAACAGAACCCCCACCCTGAGACCCCAGGGTGAGAAGCAGCAGTGGCTCCTGCAGCAGTGGGCAGAAAGGAGGATTTAGGGTTTGTGATTTAGAGGTTGAGGCACTGGGGGAATGTGTGAAAGCCTCTGGGGTTTAAGGCAACACAATAAAACAATTTAGCTAAAAATCACAGGAAGGACAAAGAATGAAGAGGTGGGGGAGCTGTGGGCAGCAAGGATCATCAGTATCAGCAGCTGTGTGGATTAAAGAGGGAAAGAGCATCAGACACCAGAGCTGTGAGCTTGGCTCTCGAGGCCAGGCTGCGTTTCAGAGGAACAAGGAGGAGAAAATGATGTCAAGAATATCAAACATGCAGAGCTCAGCCTTTCCTGTGGCATCTCCTCCTCTCAGGGAGGAGAGGCTGCACCCTGCAGGGGTGTGGAAGGCGAGGGACTGGGGTGTGAGCAGAGCCTGAAAGGGTGGATGGGCTCTGCTGGGCAGCTGCAGGAAGGGAAGGAAGAGGCAAACAAGCAGAACTTCTCAAACAGGTGAGGTAACACCCATTTTAAACAAAAGGAAAGCAAAAAGCTCATGGAAATAGTAGCACGTCTTAAAAGCCACAAATGGCTCTTTTTCATCTTAAAAGGCTGCTCTGTTAATATGCAGAGCATTGAAGAAATTAATTAGTGCACAAGCACATTTTTAAAACCCAGCTTGTTTTAAATGCTCAACTTGAAAGTTGATTCAGATACACAGCACAGATCAAAGAAAACGAGATTTTTAAAATCTGGCCAGGTTTAACTATGGAAACCCAGCAAGTAACTATAAATATATAGCATTTAAGTAGTAACCTGATCAAGGGTTTCACACAGATGGCAACAGAAGCTGGGAGAACCAGGGCAGGAAAGAAAGGGAAATGACTTCCAAAGGACGGTCCAAAAGGCTACAAGGAAAGACTCACATTCCACCTTGGCCTGGAGGAACCTTCTGGTCCCTGATTCTCCAGAGCATCAGCGTGAATTCCTTCACCCAGCAGCAAAACTGGCCCTCCCAACACTGCCCAAAACCAAACCCCATTTCTCACATATCCTTGCTAGAACAGCGTACTCTGCTCTCAACAATTACTTCTCATCCTCCCCCCCAGAAAAGCATCTCTGATGTGGGGAAACCCCCTGGCCTGTGGAGCTGAAAATGAGCCTGCACACATGAAAGCAGCAGAGAGGCACTGCAGGAGAAGGGAGGCTGCTTGCTCCTACTGTGAAGGCGAAGCGGGCGTCCTTGGTGATGTCCCAGTGCCAGGGGAAGACGGAAGATCTGCGGCGCCTGCGGGAGGACATGCCCGGCCACCAGAAGTGCCCTTCTTCCTTTGGAGCCCCAAAAGCGTCAGACACATCATACTCTGCCAGCTCTTGGAACACCTGCAGGGGAAGGGCACAGGCTGCTGCCTTGGGGGGGTTTTGGAAACCCAAGAGCTGCTTGCTCGAGGTGGGTCGGGGTCACAGGAGTGAGGAAAGGACAGCAGGGCTTGAAGCTCCTTCTACCTGGCTGGCTGTCAGCTGGAAGCCTGTCTTGAGCAGGTAGACACTCTTATCCACTGTGGCAATGCAGACACAGCTCGATTTGGCAGCTCTGACTTTGATGTTCACAACGTCCCCAGGCCTGGTCTCGTTGGCCGAGAGCGCCACGGCGACCTGGGAAGGGAAATCCCGTTAAATCCCATGATTATCCCAAAAAACAAAGAGTAAGGAGACTCCAGCCCTTCCTCTCCAGTGCAGAGCCCCTACCTGGTTCTCAAAGGAGGAGTTGACAGTGAACTGCAGGCTGTCCGTGACCCCCTCCCCGTTCTCCCGCACGTAGTACACGAGCAGCCGGCCCAGGGGAGCCATGGAGTGAAGGACTGAGAACCTCAGGAAGGTCACACACACCTCAACCTCTGCTGCAGGTGTGCTGGGGGCTGCTGAAACAGGAATTGCAGAGGGAAAACAGCTTTATTCATCCCAATCACTCCCCCTCCCTGCCCCATCCTGATGCTGGCAGGCACAGAACTTTCCAGCCAGGACTTGCATTCTTCCCTTGTTCCTGCTGCACACCTTCTCGAGCTCAGAATCCTTTCCCTCTTTCTCACCTTTGTGAAAGGTAATTAGCCCTCATAACTTAATGAGCAGCATGGAGGAGGTGGTAGGGAAGGACTACTCAGTGCTTTTCCAACCATAAAAATCAAGGAAATGCACAATTAAGTTATCGAGCCGTAGAAAATAAACAGAAAATTTGATCTATTGCTTGAGAATGGGGGTGAGAGAAAAGGAATAAATGAGTTTGAAAAAGGATGATGCAGTTTGTAGAATCACAGAATGCTTCAGGTTAGAAGGGATCTCTACAGGTCCCCTGCTGTGGATGTCTTTCACCAGACCAGGTTGCCCAAAGTCCCACCCAACCTGGGGCCTTGAACTCTCCCAGTGACAGAAAAACCACAAAGCCTCTGAGTAAACTGCAAATGCAACAGCTCAGAACAAACCTCCAGTGCAGAAAGTCCTCACAAATCCTGAATTACTGATTGCCAGAAGCTTGGTGGGTACACTGAGGAAGGTTCCTGTGACTCTTTCCCCAACTCCCAAACTGGTTACCAGCACAGCCAGACTTTTCCTTTGGCAGCTGTTACATCCAGCTTTCCAACCCCACCATTTTTTACCCCCCTGTTCCCCCAAACCCACCAGATTTGTATCTTTCTGTTACTCCTCATACAAACCAGGAGCCCACAGTTCATTTCCCTTCCCCCTGTGGGCTGTGTGATCTCCTTTATCCTGATCCAACTCATCAGTCCATTTCATTTTCTCTTTCCATCTCATGTCCTCTTCTCAATTTGAGCTCAACCAATTTAACCAACTGCCCCAGCCCTGCCACGAACTTCCTTGCAAGAAAATCCTAGAGTTTTCTCAACTGAGAAAGGCTGCAGAAAGACCAAAGCAAACATTCTAAGAGTTATCCCTCTTAGAGAATGTTTTTTACATGACTGAGGGCACTGGATTTCACTATTTTTCTTGCACAAAATTATCTACATCCTTTGAGGAGCATCACATTAAAAAAAAAAAAAAAAAGGGTTATGGAAAGGGTTTTTTTTCCCTGAAGATAAGGGTGAGTTGCATTTCTGGTGCTGGCTACCTGTTCCTGGGGAGTGTGTGAGGTCAATGTTCTTCTCAAAGGGGGTGGTGGCTCTTTTGCTCCTCTGCTGGGTGACGTTGCTGGGTTGCAGCCCCGACAGGACGATGTTCCCTCGGGACGCCACCTCGTAATGGAGAGTGAAGTTGCAAGGACACGTGGACTTCACTGCAATCCAGGCCTCCTCTCCCACCTGCAGCCAGGGGCAGAACAGCCAAAGATCTGCTCTGTTACAACTCTTTTGGTTGAGGAAGCACAGAAACCTGTTCGGGTTCCAGGCCACGGGAGGTGTGAGCCCTCTCCTAACACTGAAAAGTGCATTTTTACATCAGCTCTGTTCTCAGGGGCTTCCTCCACAAGGAAAAGGGCCCATGTTGAGCTCTCCACTTGCTGCAAATCCACAGGAGAATGAGCTGGGGGTTGTGTGTGTTAATGAAACAATAAAGGAATCTCTGGAATCCTGAAAGTTAAGCCTTTTGGCACAGAGCAGCTGTCAGAATTGGTTGGATTTTAGACACCCCTTCAGTAGCCCAGCCCAAAAAAAAGAAAGAGGTGGGTTGGGGGTGGGAAGAAGAGATGTATGTTTGATAATCTTTGCAGTTTAATTATGATTACATTCACGTGGCAAATACCAATTCAAACACAACCATGAAATGACTGGGAAGAGATCTGAGGGAAAACGCTTTCAAATGACACAAACTCTTGATAACAATTTGTAAGTCTGGCACTCAGGGAAGGGGTCAAGCGCACAAATAAATGAGAAGAAAGCTTCTTTTTGATCTGGATAAACCCATGTGATGCCTGCAATAGGCTCCAGAGCATCACACCTGGGCACTGAAGCCCTGAGCCCAGAGGGGCTCACTGAGAACTGAACACCCCCAAAACAAAATCCCTCAAATCCCAGCAGAACAGACATCAGCCATGGGATTACCACTGGTCATGTCTGGCTGAGCAATAATCACTCTGTGGAGCAGCAGACTTTCCTAGGAACACCAGCTCCTTCCTTCTGGGATCTGAGGAGCAGCTGACCCTTGTGTTCTGTGGGATTTCTTCAGCACCTTCCCCTCCTGCCATTCAAGTCAGAGCAATTCCCACCCAGAACCATTCAGGCTGGGTAGAAAACCCTCCAAGAAATCTTTGGGAAAAGCTCTTCCCTCAGCACCAAGTATTCTCCCTGCAGAACCTACACATGGCACAAACCTGGAACACAGGGAGCTGCTAATGGCCAAACACAAGGAGAATGCCACAGAGTCCATGAGGTGCCTCGTGACATTAAATATTTGAAGTATTAAGAATCCCCCCAGTGCAAATGATGAAACAATTCATTAAAAAATGAATGTAGCTAATTGGAACACCCAGTAAGAGCTGGCAATGCACAGAAACAGTTCCCACATCAGCTGGGCACCCAGCTCTCAGCTTTCCCACAGAAGAATTAGTTCTAATCAGGTTATAATAAGAACAATGTGTTCAGATTAGCAGTGTATAATCCCCTTTCCATACCTCAGGAAACTTTTAAAAGATTAATTAGCCATTAAACTTCAGTGAAATGCAATGATAAAAGAAAGTGCTCTTATTTCGATACAAAGAGTCTGAAACCAACCTGATGGAGCAGCTGATAACAAATCTCAGGGTCTTTATTGCCAAAACCCACTTTTTTTTCCACAGGGCAATATGCAGACCCTCAGAACATCAGAACCCTCAACAACTCTCAGAAAACATTATGCACCAGGAATCATGGTTAAATCAGATATTTCCTTTAGGAGAGAAATCACAACGACTTTTGTAGGGCAGGATTACATTTTTAGAGAGTTTCCTACAAAAACTACCAAAGAAGCCAAGGCAATCATGTTCACAGCTCAGTAACTGGGAGACTGAACAGATCCAGTGGAGATTTAAACTGGAAGTTCCAGTGAGACAGCACAGCCTTAATTTTGATCTTTAGTAATTCATGCACTCCCATTAACATCACTTCCAGTCATTTTCAGCAGACAACCCATGTCTGAGTGTTGCTGGAGGTGCACAGAACACACATCCAAACATGGAAAAACTGAAATGTTTTCCATCCTACACCCACCCCTCTCTGAACAGAAAGGATTGGGAATGAGCTGCTGCACAGAGCATTGAGGGTGTTTTGCTTAGCACTGAGTGCAGCCCACATTCTGCAATTATTTGGTGGCTGAAGTGCAGCTCCTTCCCCCTCTGTAGTGGAAACAAAACCAGTTCAGAATCCCAACATCAGGAATGTCCAGAAATATTTAATGAGAACAAATTATTTTGAGCCAAGCAATGCAGCTGTTGCCATGATGGAATGTGAGGCCAACGTACCTGGAAAGGTTTATCTGGTGCCTGGAGCTGGATGTGACACTTGCTGGGCGAGTACCAGCTGCTGATGGACAAGTAGTTGGGCAGATATTGATCCCCAGAGGGTTTCCCATCAATTGCTGTCACTTTGGTCTTTAAAAAAAATATATAAAGTTACATCTGAATGTTATGCATAGAAAGCCCACTTTGTTCCTTCCTAACCTCTATTCCCTTCTCCCATTTTATACCTTCCAGCTTTCATCTCTTGACATCTTTACTGCCCAAATATTGGGCCCCTACTACCACATCAAGCTGTATTTGAAGAAGCATCTTTTTGTAGTGGTTACCAACATCAGCTCTCTTGGCAGCACAAAACAAGCCAGTGTTTGCTGTGTTGAAATCCAGAAGCTGAAGCTAAAAGGCACTGATTTCCTGTTTGTAGCAGTGATTTATAAAGTGCAGGTTTGACAAGATTAGTTACATTAAAGCCTGCTAATCCTATAAAGAGCTTTTACCCACCTCCAGCCAGACATACTGGGCAGCTGTGGGGATGGAGGGGATTTCAAACTCCACCAGGCCATTCCTCGAGACCAGCTCACTCGTGTAAACGTTGTCCTTGGGTGTGAGCTCAGCTTTAATTCGGATGGTGACTCTGTCAGCTGGGCTTCCATCCGGGTAAGTGACTTCTACCTGCACAGCAGGGCGTTTACAGAACAATGGGCTTTAAATTATCAGCAATTCCAGTGCATGGCAGGTGGGGAAAATCGCTGGGATTGAGCGAGTGCAACTTTAAGTCAGCCGCACATCCACAGCTCAACTTTTAATCTCACCTTCCCTTTGTAAGGCAGCCCAGGTTTGAACTGTTTTCGGGTGTCCTTGGAGTACTTGATATCAATCAGCTGCTTCTGGACAGGTGTGGAGTCATCAAAGGTCACCTGCTTGCTGCCATCAGAGCTGATCACCGTGGCCCAGATGCTGACTGTGCCTCGGAAGTGCTCCGGGACGTCGGCCGGCATCATGTCCCGGACACACACCTCGAACGCCGCCGAGCCATCGATCTGGGGCGGGCAACACAAAGGGCTCTTCTCATTTCACACCCAGACACAGCCTAGAGGCCAAAGCTAAAGCACAGGCACCTGCTAGGAGTTGGTAGCAGTGTTTTGGAAGGATTAGGATTGGAGGGAATTAATTGGGGAGTGGGGAAAGGAAAGGAAAGAGGAAAGAGGAAAGAGGAAAGAGGAAAGAGGAAAGAGGAAAGAGAAAAGAGGAAAGAGGAAAGAGGAAAGAGGAAAGAGGAAAGAGGAAAGGAAAGGAAAGAAGGAAAGGAAGGAAGGAAAGGAAGGAAGGAAAGGAAGGAAAGGAAAGGAAGGAAGGAAAGGAAGGAAGGAAAGGAAGGAAAGAAAGGAAGGAAAGAAAGGAAGGAAAGAAAGGAAGGAAAGAAAGTTCATTCTCCTCCCTTACCCATGGTCTGGACTAACTCTGTCACAGTGCCTGCTCTCCTCAGCCCCATATGCTCTAAAGACAGATTAATACCAAGCCAACAAATTCTTGTCCCACCAAATCCCAGAATATCCCGAGTTGGATCCCACAGGGATCCTCAGCCCAGCCCCTGGCCCTGCACAGACACCCCAACAATCCCACCCTGGGCATCCCTGAGAGCGCTGTCCAAACTCTCTCTGTGTCCCACCACACTCTGGAAAAAGAGCCTCTTCCTGATAGCTAAAATCATAAACATACCATGGAAAAATAAGCAATATTTTTATTATGCTGGCCCCAGTTATAATATTTACTCTTTTATTTTCTGATCTCCCATCAGCAACAAAACAGAGCTGTGGGATTAATGTTGAAGGAGACAGATCAGGCATTTTATCACAGGTGAGTCCACGGGCTCCCTCACCTGGGTGGTCTTGAGCACAGGGTGTCCCACCTCATGTCTGTAGTACCCCACACCATTTATAGTCATATTGATAATTAACTTCCCTGTCACTGGTTTTCCAAAAGTGTATCTGAAATGCAAAGAAGGTGATTAATAACTTCCAGCTGGTTTCTGTTTTTCTGGTTATAGAGAGACAATTACCACTCTACCTGCACCTCTAGGGAACAGTATCACAGGAAGTTTCCCAGATTGTTATTTTTACAGAGTTTTTGAAGGCTCTTACATCAGAAATCATCTGAAAAGTCTTCAGCAGGGAGGATCCAAGCTCCAGTGACTGCACTACAACCCAGAGCAACAACACCTGGTCTGGGACAAGCTCGTACCTGGCATGGACAGTTCCTTTCTCACACAGTGAAAGGTCACGAATGTAGCGAGGGGGGTCGATCAGCAGCTCAAACTTAGGCAGTACTACAATGAAAAGAAACAAAACAGAATTTTTTCAGGCAGATCTCACGGCCCAGGTTGTGGCAAAAGCCCCCACAGCTCTGACAGGACCCTGGCTGTGGCTGATGAGGGTCACACCAGCACCCAGCAGAGGGTCAATGAGCAGCAGCAAACTTTGGCAAGGTGACCTTAGCAAAGCTCCCAGCCACCAGTGCCTGCATCCCTGAAGTACATGGCTCTGAGGAATTTTTCCTCATGGCATTTTAAGTACATTACTTCCAGGGTTTTGTCTCAAGGGAGAGCATTTCCCAGCGTTCTGCTCTTCCAAAAGCTCCCAGGTTTTGGAGGACTCACCGTATTTCTGCACTTCAAAGGACTTGTTGTAGGTGTGCCCCTGCATCTCAGCAAAGATGAGCCACTCCCCAAACACGGGCTGATCAGACAGAGGGAAAGTCATGTTGACAATGCCTGAAAAAAGAAACAACTCTGTGACCTCTGGCACTCCCCAGCCCTTGCCAGGCCTTACTGAACACGACTCAGCCAAAGCAAAGGCAAAACACAGAGGGAAAGAAATAAACAATCTGGAGCTCACCACAACAAAATGGCTTCAAGTTATTCCATTCTATCATCCGAGACCCCCGGGGATCCTGCAGGGTGGTTTAGGGATGAGAAACATGGCAGTAAGAATGTCACTAGCAGGTTTAACTCAGTTTGCAACAAAAAACTTCCTTTTGTGACACCCACACTTCACTGGCAGCTCAAATGTAACAAACACCTGCCAAAAATGTACCTGGAGGTACATTTATTGGGGGTTTTTGCTTTCTAGAACTATTCAAAAGCTCTGCTCCTGTAAGCAAAGCACACAAATAAAGGCTGCCAAGCAGCAGATCTTCCCCCTGTCTTTAGGCTCCTGTCCTGGATGGGATGAACTTTCCCTCTGCTCCTAAAGGGAGCTGTACCACCAGCAAGATGAATTTTACGTGACAAACTCGGATGAAATGAATCCTGGTGGTTTTTCCAGCATTAAATCTGAATGCAAACAAGAGTGAATCCTTCTGCTTTCTGACAGCTAAGCACGTGGTTGAAAAAAAAATAAAAGGGAAAAAATAAGACTAAACACAGAAGGAACTTCTCATTCACCTCGTAAGGAAAAAGGCAGGAGCACCCCTGCCTTGCCATGAATTTCTGCTGTCCACTGTCCCAGTGTCTGGGTGCAGAGGTGAGGGGGTCCCTGCTCTATCAGCCCAGCAGATGAAGGATAAGGGTGGTGGGCATTGAAAAGAAGGGAGAGGGAGTGGGGCTGTCACAGTTTTAAGTCCCAATGAATCAAGCCAATTCTTCTCAGGCTGAAAAGGGGAATGGGTTTCTGAAACTGAAGTAGGAAACAAGGATTTTTGCTGGTAACAATTAAAAAAAAAATCAAGACACGAAGACCAGTTAAAGACACAGGGATAGAGATATTTGCACAGGTTAGGGGTGGGAATGGCCATAATGGGCTGGAAAAGCACAAATTTGTTCCTTTAAAGGCTACACAAACTTTGTACCTCTATAGGACATGCTAGGTAGGCACACAGATACTCACCACCACATAAGCTTCAATCTGGAAGAAAAAAGAAAAATAAAAGTCTTTATGAAAATACTTTTCTCCTTTTTTGATGAAGCAAGATGTGAGACCCGAAGTGACAGAGTTTAAAGCTCTCTTGTTTGCTAAGAGTAACCTGAGAAACACATATTTAATTCAGACATTTAACTGGAAAAATAATAATTTACATATCTGTGCACTACTTAAATAAGGTGCAAGTCTCTGAAAAATTCTTGTCTCTGCTCTGGCAGAGCTGCCTCCTACTTGCCAGCACTCCAAAAGTTTGTATTCTCCTCCAATAGGAATGTGACCAAGTGAAAAAATCTAAATTGTAAATAAAACAAGCTATCACAAGCTAAGCCTAAATAAGTTAAAAATCCAGTTCTATTTCTGCATAAATGTACAATTGAATAAAATGCAGGCTACCAAGTATCCCATCATATTTCACAGTGTGAAAGAAAAGAGTTTTCTTTACCCTGTCGTTAACTGGCCTCAGGTCCGAAGTCACCATAAAGAGGTTTATCAACACTAAAAAAGGAAAAGAAGGAATTTATTAGTCACCACAGCTGAGACTGAACAGAAAAGCTCATGCTAAAGTTACCCTTGAAAGCAGCCCTAGCAAGTGGCAAATTGTGCCAGGTCACCTTTCTGCTTGGGTTTGTAGACAGGTTTGTCAGTCTGGATGAACACCGAGGAGCCCTTGCTGTCGATGGTGACCGTGGTGTAGTTGTGGAAAATGTACCCTTCCTCTGCCAGGTGCCTGTTGCCCCAAACCTTCAGGTGTGCCTGTCCACGAAGCCCTGAAGGCACCTAGAAAACAGGCCAGGAGGTGAGGAAGGCACTGAGAAGCCTTTGAGCTTCTGGGGAATGTAATTGGCACTGAAGTGAGCAAGAAGAGCCACCTGCTGCGTTTGGGTGTAACTCTGTGGTAGTGGGGAAAAGAAAATGAAGAACATGCTAGATTTCCTACAATATATAAACTTCAAAGGAGGTAAATTTGTGCTAAAAACGTGGCAGGAAATCCTCTTCTGCCCTTTCTCACTCAAGCAAAGTGAAGGCTGATCCGTGATCTACACGTGCAGCTTCCAGTACAGAAGGTGTTACACAGGGAAATCAACCCACAGCTCTGCCAACAGAGGGAAAAACCCCAACAACCAACACAAAAGAGTCCCCAGAACGAATGCCATACATGTACATGTTCGACCAGTTGCTTGGAGAAATAGGAATTTAAAATTTAATTTAAAATCAGGTTAAAAATGACAAAGTAAAAATCTGATAATACAATTCCAGATGCAGATCACAACTGAGTATTTTGTTCCAAGACCTCCCTTTAACATTCCTAAGATGCCAAGCCCAAATGAAGTCCTAAGTTAAGAAAGCCAACACTTTTAAGGGCTTGTTCTTCTAGTCCAGCTCCATTTTGCCCACATTTGAAGTCATAACCCCCACTTCACTCACACAGCATTCTGTGCTGCCATTCTCATCAAATAACTCCAACCTGGAAGTTTATGTTGAGCCACGAGCCACTGATTTTCTTTAGTGGTGTAAAGGCCTGGTGGGTGAGCTGTAGTGGGTTGGGTTTTGTTTTTTTCACCCTCCACTCTTCCTCTGGTGAGGGCTGTGTCCTCCTCAGCGTGTGCCCCAGAATGTGACATTTATTTGTGCCAGAAAGCCATGCTTGATGTGGCTGAGGGAAAGTCCCTTACACTTTCACCAAAAACATCTTAAAATAATTGACACTCACCTTCAGTTTAATTGTTCCTTTATCTAAAACATGAGAGAGAGAGAAAGAGAAAGAATTATTCTCAAGGTAAGGCACTAAGATTTCAGACATTTGCAGCTGAGTGAAAGAAGACCCCACACCCCAGAGCTGCTCCCTGCAGTATCCCTTTGTTATGATTCCACCTGAAGTCATTTTCCTGCTCTCTGTAAAACAACTTGCAGGGTGAGCAAGTCAGACCCAGCAGAGTTCTCCAAAACAAGCCTGGTTCACATTTATCTGCAATTTTTGCCCAAGGTAAACTGCAAAGTGCTCTGTGATTGGAGAGCCCCCCCCAAGGCTGAGGTTTCAGCACAGGACAGCCTGTGCCTACAGAATTGCTTTGCTGTAAAAAGGACCTGGCCCCTTTTGGGACTTAAACAATTCTCAAAACAAACACTCCCAGGATCTGTTTTGATTGCTGGATGCAGCCATACCTTGGAGTTCTCTGCAGCATGTGCTGTCCACATGTGTAAGCATCACTCCCTTTGAATGGCTTTGCAATTGTCAGCCCGTTTCAAAGACAACAAGGGGAGGACACAGCCAGAGACAAACTGTTCCAAGAAAGGGAATGGCTTTCCTAAAACTCTCCGTTTTAACATACAGAAGGGTTAAAACCTGAGGTTTAAAGAGCCTGATCGCCTTGTCTGCACTACAGCTTCCACCACTACTGACAGTGGTGCAACAGGACTTCACTTTCACCTGTGTAAATTCACTCAGTGTTAAGCTGGACATGATCAAAACACATCTTTACTCACAGGACAGAGGTATCTGGCTTGGGTTTCAAAGACTTATCCAACTACACAAACATTGCCACCTCTCCCAGCAACATTCAGTCCTGAAGATGGGGAGATGGTATTCCCAGCACTCATTTCACAGAGAAGAAATTGATGATGATGTAGATTTTACATTTTTCTTTAAAATAAACCTATCTTACTCCTTATATAGTCCCTCACTGATAAATATTCAGGCATCAAAAGGTATATTCACTATAAAACTCAAGAGTATTAATGAACTAGGGTCTCTGTATGTCTTGGTGTTCCAAAGTTATCAGCCTTACATGTTTGAGATCACACACATCAAAACCACGTTAGCACAACTGACTGAGAAGGTGCAGCAGCAGCAAATCAATGAAATATTCCTTTGATTCCACTATCACCTAAAGCAATTCTTTAGGAGATATCAATATTGCTCCCATAAGTTCAGAAGAACAGGAGCTCACCCAGGACCGTTCCGTGGCTCCGTGACACCGTCTCTCCTTTGACCACCAGCTGGATCTGCACGGTTGTCTCCTTGACAGAGTTGAAGATGGTCACACTTATGGCTTCCTCCACCCCAGAGCGGAAAACAGAAGGTGCTGCAATCAAATAACCCCTGAGGAGCACAATTGGAAGTGGTCAGCAGAGACACAGCAACGAGAGCTTCATTTGTGAGCCGCTTTTTGTGTGGCAAAAGGAAAAGAAACAAAATTACAGCAAATTACTCCATGACATGTTTGCCCTTGTAAGCTCACATTTGTGGCCACCAGCAGTCTAAGCCTGTATCTAATAGGTATAAATGTATAAATGAACAAACAGAGCCCAAAGTGCCTTACAAATCCTTAGGATTTCAATAAAAACAGTAATATCTGTGTTTGTTGCATAATAAATACATTCATTTATTTATTATATGTAACAAACTAAACACACAACCAGGTAACCATAAAGGAGCTGAAGTTCCTGAAGGAATAAGGAGGTACCTGAACCTCTGGCAGAGCTCTGTAGCCAGTGCTTCCTTTGAAACTATTTAGATGTTTTTGACTCATTCATATGGCTCCATTTTCACAGTTCAGCTTCATGTAAAAGAAGAGAAGGGACTCGGAGCTGATTTTTGGAGCTTTCTAAGCATCAGACTCAATGCATGTAACACACCTGAACCTCCAGGTTACACAGAAGCAGCCCAGAAACTGCAGCTGCAAAACCGGGCTGGAATTCCCAGCTCTAGCACCACATTCTTGTTCAAACAATCAAATCCTGCCAGTTTACAAAAGGCATTATTTTAGGAGGCACACAGAGAGCTTTAAAGCCACCCAAAAGGACCTCCCATAGATGCTGCAATGCGAGAGTTTCTGAATGGAATCTGCACCACTCCTCTGTGAGTGGCACCGTGCCATGAACTTGTCAGCTAAAAGCATTGCAGGCTCTGAGCTCTTTGATGCATTGGGCTGGAAGCAACACATTTATATTCTCTTCATGACACACCTTTCTGGGGTTTTTCTCCCACCCCAAAGGATTTGTTTTTAACTCAAGGCAATTCCTCAGATGCCTTTTCAAGCCAAATTTCTCAGCCCATGCCTTTCTACAGTCCCATGAGCCAGGTTGCTTTAGCTCATGATTAATTATCACTTTGGGATGAGGATGATGGTGTTTTACAGCCCCCAAGCAATCTTTTATCAAATTCCAAGCCCATGTTTCTCTCTCAGCAGGCCTCATTGCCATGGAGATCCCATTACCCCCAAAGGAAGTTCAGAACTCTGTGGCATTCGAGTTAAATTGCACAGGGTACTTGCAGATTCAAAACCTTATGGCTGCCAGGTTTGCAAATTCATCAGAATGGTAATAAATAACAATAAAAAGTTACTACCGAGCCTGCAAATCCTTGGTAAGAGAGATAGTTGATCTAGCTGCAGAGGGAGAAAGAGTACCAGCTGCATTCAGGGTGAAATGATCAGATTTAAACTGTCATAAGCCCAGCACCACGGTGCCATATGTGAAGCACATGTACCCACATTGTTCTGAATTGCTGAAACTCCTTCTGAAGTATTGGTCTCTTGATGCGACTATTTAAATCACTGAATAAGTGGCATTTGAAAATTAAATATTTAACTCGGCAATCAAAGAGTTAACTTGACAGGGACCGGACAGATCCTTTACGCACACTTAACTAACAACTCTGTCAGGTTACACCAAAACTTGGCAGGACGTGGAATATTTTCTAGTAAGCAAGTGAAAAGAAGTTCTCCATGGCACTCAGTTAATGCAGCTATTCACGATGCTGACGGGCTATAATAAGCCAGGGATAAAGAACAAAGCAAACCTTAACCAAAATTAACCTAAACACACTGGAAAAGAGCTGCGGATTCCGTTTCTAAAAGTCAGAGAACTTTCCCCGCACTTTCTCCCCGGTTGATGTTCCCCACGGAAAAAATCTTCACACGCGGCTCGGGAGCGCCCAGCGCTACCTTCAACCACCCCCAGCACCGCAGCAGACGGATTCCTTAAATAATTGTTTGCAGATAAAAGCTCCGCAGCCGCTCTCCGGAGCAGCTGCAGGCAGGTATCGCATGGGAGCTTTCCTCTCTTGCCCGCCTTTCCCCGCGCTCCGCACTTTCTCACCGGCGGGACAAACGCGCCGCTGCCGGGGACGCGCCGCGCTCGATCCGAGACCCCTCCGGGGATCTCTGCGGGCTTTGTTCCGCGGCTGCTGCAGCCCCCCAGAGCCCTGGCCGAGCAGAGCTGGTTCTCCTCCCGCCGCCCTGCCCTGGGATGCTGCCGCGGGGTCCCCGGGCTGGCCCCGGTACTTACTGGCGCTGGCGGGGCTGGGCAGCGCTCAGGCTGCCGAGGGCGAGCAGCAGCAGCGGCCAGGCGCGGCGGGGCTCACAACGGGACATGGTGCCGCGGAGCCCGGGCCACGGCGCTCTGCGCGGGCAGCAGGAGCCTTTTGTTCCCGGCGAGCGCAGCCGGAGGCTCCGCCGCCC
>VXAC01005728.1:248452-262874 GCA_013399225.1 Rhipidura dahli | reverse complement strand
CCCGCCCGCCGCCCCGCCCGGCCCCAGGTGCGCTCAGCCCGGCCCCGCCGGCCCCCGGCCGCTCCTCACCTCAGCCCGCCCCGGCAGCACCGCCCGCCCGGCTCCGCTCGCCTTCCCCAGGGCTTCTGAGGCATCGGCGCCGCTGCCGCCGAGCCCAAACAGCCCCGGGACCGCTGCCCGAGCTCCTCGCCTTCCTCCTGAGCCCCACAGATGGGAGAGCTGCGGAAGCCAAGGTCCCATGAAACAGGAGCGGGGCACGGCGGCTCCGGCACCGTCCAGTCCCGGTAACTGAGCCTCTGTGCGCTCAGGGACTCCACGGAGCGCTGCCCGGGAACTGCTCTCCAACCCAAAACCCAGTGCCAGCACTGATGCTCCTCCATTCTCCTCATGCCCTAGGCCCTAATCTGTCCATCTCCATCCCTCTGCCCCGCGGTCCCAGGGGCTTGGGACAGGAGAGGGAGCTCTCACTGCACCAGTCTGAGGAAGAACTGCAGCCTAAGAGTAGAGCTGACTCAAACCGGGAAAAGCAAACCTAAGGCACGAGCAGAGAGGCGAGGTGACGGAACAAATGCCATCTCCCACTGCACGGAGATATCGAGGAATGATTCCTCTGATCCCTGCCGGAGAGAACCCAGGCACACCAGGATGCCAGATGTGCTTCGGAGTGGAATTCTTGCCCCAGCAACAAATGAAAACCCTCACTGTAGGTAGTTTGAAGCATATTTTTCCCTCCCAGTACACCTGGCTTACACACACAAATAGTGCTTAGATTTTTATCGTGTGTGAAACTTACACTCATTTTAATATGTCTTCTCTTAAACATAAAGTCACTAACTAAGCAGCTTTTTTATAAATTCAGAGTATCTTTAGGAATGGACAACACTGAGAGATGTGGCTACATTTTCCTACTTAAATCTATCCTAAACCAGCATTGTCTCATTTTTGTGGAGAGGCAGATCAAATCTAGAAAAAGAACAAACACTTTTTGACAAATTAGACAAGATTAGACTCTAGAACGGCAGGGGTCACTTCCCAAGAAAATTATCAGCTAGAGACTATGAGAAGGAACTTATTAGAAAGTACATTAAAGTGGAATTGTTTTGGCTTTGTTTGTTTGAGGGTTTGGGGGTTTTTTTGACACAAACTGAAACAGGCAAAGAAAAATCTGGTAACTTCAAATTATTTTCAAGCTTCTTCATATTCTCATCTACAAATACCTCAGGGTGACACTTCAGGGGATGTTGGGATCCTTTGATTAAAGATTAAAGGAGGCAAAACGAAAATGAAGCACTTTTGCTGTTCCCATGGCATGGCAGAGATCAGGTATGTTTGGGCTGAAACAGCACCATGCTTTCAAAAATATTAATTAATTAATTACCTGCACACGCAATCCACAGCTTTCTAGAGCAAACCACAAAGGGTTCATTATAGACTCATGCTTGAGATCTATGGGGAATGTACCAAAAAAATCACAAAGTGCCACTAAACACCCATCCTGTCAACCACAGGATAAAGCTTTGAAAAAGCTCTGGGTGAGGGCTTTGAAGAAGCAAAAGGATTCAGCAATGAATTGATGGATGCAGCGAAGTGCAGTTCTAAAATGGAGCTCCATCATCTTCAGAATAACACACAAATGTGTATTTCTACATTTCAAAAAGCACAGACAGATCACCCTTACGTGGAGTATAGCCCTCTTGAATTGCTCACTCTTCTAAAGGAGACATTTCTCCTAAACTGAAGATTTTCCATTTGATATTTACTGACTACAAGAAATCTCAGGCAATTAGAGCCTCTGAAGACTGCAAACCATCTTCTAATTATGAAGGTATGTGCAAGCCTGTAAATAAGGCTGGAATCAACTCGGTCTGAAAAAAAAAAAAAAAGAGGCTTTAGATATAATTTCAAACTATTTACTTACTGAAATGGAATTTTCTGAGCTTGCCAAAATGAATCCCATTCAGTGTGATGCAACAGGTGTTGGAATTCCAGCAGCAGCCTGCAACCCACATCTGGTAATGGTTAGTAGTTAAAAGGAAGTTCTGTAAGAACTGCTCATGTATAAAAACTATTCATCAGTCAGATCTATGGGCCATATTCACCCACCCGCTTGCACTGTGCATAGTTTAGATTTTTATTTCGTTTACAGAAAACGTAATTCTGCTCCTCATAAAGTCTTAGGAATCTCAGGCACTTAAAAGCATGTGGGGGATTGGTGTTGGCCGTGCTGGTGGCAGGAAGGTGAGGGAGGGACAGGGGTTTTGAGAACAAGGTGTGAACACGTCGGTATTGGTTCTCACCAGGTCTAATTGACATCCTGATCACTTGTATGGCCTCATCATTACTCTGCAGAAGGAATCCTCCCCTATGTCCCAACTACCTCATAAATAAACTGCAATGTGAAAATTATCAGACAGGGATTTGTCAAACAAAAAATAATAATTCCCAAGTACTGCTACTCTCGGCTGGGAATCCTTTTCCTTCCCCCCACCACCTCAACTGCAAAATTGAAATCAGTAAGACAACTCACAGGAGACAAGAGGCAGGACCATGCCATCAATAATTAGCCCATGAGTGGTGTCACTAACTTGTCACTCAGATGATCAGATCCAAAGGCATAAAAGGTGATTCTCACTTATTTAAAGATTTTAATATGTGTAAATTGTGCACATAAAAGGTACTGTACTAAACCCAAGGCTATTAATCATTTAGTTTTGTGTTAAGTCCTGTACACACAAGATTTTGGTAGAAGGTGAGTGAAAAATAAAAAAGTCATCAATTTCCAGAATAATTTCTCCCCACTTCCCATGGAAAACCTCAGTCATTACACACCACCAGACAAGAACAAGGCCTTGGTTAATTTTTACAGTACGATATTAATGGTAAAAAAGCCACACCTATTCTTTAACTCTGAGTTTTGTTCTCCCTTCATGTTTCTGTGACAGCCAGAGATAACAAAAGCAGAAACTGATAAGTGCAAAACAAGTGTCCCAGGCTCTGCCACACTCCTGTAAGTCCCCCAGGAAAATGGTTTAACAGAGACTACATCAGTCCAGGCAGAGTGGCAGAAACCAGACTGATCCTGCCCCCAGGAATACAAACACCTCTAGAAGAAATTACCAGGAAAGGATAATTAAAGAGCACTTTTCAACTAAGACTGTAATCTAAGTAGCATATAACAGGATAATGATATTGAGAACATAAGTATTAAATAGTTCTGTCAAAAATGGTTATTATTCATCTACAGAACAGGAGTGTCTGATCTTTTACAGTAATATAACATTTTCATTCCTGACAAAGTGACTGAAATAGTACTAGGAAAGCATTCAAATGAAGGATTTTGAATGATTTAGAAGGAAGAGTGCTGTGCTTATCAGAAGGGGCTGTCATTCAGACATTTAGTAAGAAATATCTACCCAATTCTCTTCTCAGCTCCTACCTGACTGGTGAAATACAATTTGTGCATAGTCTGACTGAACAGCAGACCCACCTCTCATATGCAAGAGATGTTAAACAAAGTAATAAAGTTTTTATATCCTACAGGCCATCTCCAAACATACATTGTCTATATAAACTAAAAAATTAGTTATATCTGAAGGGGCAATCATAACATAGAAAAGTTAAGATCATGAATTAGCAGGAAACTCAGTTCTTGCACATGCATTATCACAGAATTACTTTAAAAGAAACTTGTCAGAGGCATTTGATCAGAGGCCACTCTGCAAACCTCGTGCTTGCTTTACAGACCACACACAAATGCAGCGGAAGAAACAACCTAAAATAATTTCTGTGAGTTGAACAGGAATGCTCACATAATCACTGGAAATGCTCTTAATTGGTGTGGCTCAGTGGTGCATTTCAGAGCTGTTAGATCTTCTGCCGCTCTGGAACTCTTTTCATGTCCTGGCAATCCCAGCCCAGCCAGCAGTTTGTTTATCATATTCAGTATGAATTTCCGGATCTCCAACAAAGTGGTATTTACTCCGAGGCAGGGAAGACTGCAGTAATCCAATAAGTTCTCATTAGCCTAAAATGCAGAAACATCTGCTGGGGTCATGAGCTGCTTTGCTGGCTGTTGATGAGCGCAGCCTCAGCTCCCTTTGCAGCTCGTGTGAACAAAGAGTTGGGGGGTTTGGGGTGTGGGGAGGGGACAAACGAGCCTCGGTGATTTCCAGGGCTGCAGCTCCACCCCAGGCAGGGATCCTGCCTTACCTTGACCCCGGAAAGCCCCCATTGCAGGGAGCACAGGAATTACAGCAAAAAATGCCTTGACTCAGCCCTCCCGAGCTGGCGGTCAGGGTCTGGCAGCAGCAGAGGCACTGAGGAGAATGTGGTCACAGCTCCCCCAGACACACCAGCATCCAGGCAGGGCAAGCTGCAGGGCAAACCCAGCTCAAAAGCTTTGCCAATCTCTTTTTAAATAACCAAGAATTTTGCAGGGGACAAAAATTCCATTTCTGGGCTCCCCCTTCCTCCCAGGCTCTCACCCACCTGGCTCTTTTCACAATTGCTTTCAATTTTTAGAGGAATAAAATAAAAATCCCTTCCCCCAAAAAGCACCTTAACACACATGATTGTTAACAATTGGTCAAGAACTTCTGGCCCAAAAAATGAATAAATAGGTTAAAAGTACTGCACACGTGCAGACAAAACAAAACTAAATCTACATTGATACAAGTTACAGCAGGGAGAACATTATTAGTTCTACAGGGGAAAAAAGACATATAACCTGAATAAAAAGAGCCCTTAATTTGTTTAGGATTCCAACCAATTTAGAACACGTGACGTTGTCAGAAAATAAGTGGAAAATACAAAATAAGTGGTGTCACATCTGTTTAGTTCCTGCTCCAGTGATTCTGCAGTTCTTTGTTGTTGTTATTTGTACAGTGTTAAATGACAGCAGCCAATCCTGAGGCTATTTCAAGGTGGAGGAGCCTAAAACACTTCTGCAAAGAGCCAAAACCAGACCACTTAGAAAGAACATTCATGAAAATCAAGAAGGAGAAGTCTCAGTTCAAACTAGTTTAAAACCTTTTCCTAGAGAGGCCGAGCTGCTTTAGCTAACACTTGTTGTACCATTTGTACAAAGAATTACACAAGTGTTCAGTTTAAAGAAAAGAATGGCCAGAATGCTGAAATTAATGCCTCTGATTCTTCTGAAACAATGAGCGCACATCCCCGGGCACAGAATTGTTCTGTAGCAGCAGTTTGGCTTCAGCCCCAGGACTCCCCTTTGCCTTGTGGGAGGATAACGAGTGCAGCGAGTGCCGCCTGCAGCAGCGGGGCTGAACTACTGCCCCCGAAAGATTTACAGCCTTTAATTGTGCTCACAGCAAGCACCTCCCCGGGGGGATAAGCAGCAGCATTCCACTGCTTTTCAGAGGGAAAATCTGCATTGCTGGCTGTTGCTTAAGTAACGTTTGGGTGTAGGTATACATGTCCAATAGTATCTGAAAGGTAAAAAGGCACTTGACTGAAAAGGATAGGTTTAATTTAAAAGTATTTCTTGAAAGAAAAATACTTTTTCAGACCATCAGTGAGGTGTACCATTAAGAAATCCTAGGAAAGACATTCTGATATGCCTGGGCAGAGACATTATTTTCAATTACAATATTGATTTCAATTTCATCCCTCCCCTCTCATATTTAAGATGACTCTTTGCAACTTTCAGTCTCAGAATTGACACACAGATCATAAAGAGGTTAAAGGTGTCAGGACATACAGCCCAGCAACAATCCAAACCCAGCAAAAGCAGTTCCATCACATTGGAGCCTTTGTACCCCCATCTCCATCCACCAAAACCAACCAGCCCAGACATTAACAGCCAAGCCGACTTTGCTGGGCAAAGTTCCCCATCCAGTGGCCAAATTCATGGATGCAGCTCATGCTCCTGCCCCAGAGCTTGATCCAGCTGCAACCAGCACCTACTGCTGATGTGCTGAATTGTAGCCACACAGGTGAACTACGAGGTACAGATCATCTGTGAGGAAAAAGAAATAACAGCTGGATATCCTAAAATAACATTGGTTCACAGAGAAGCTGCTGCTAAAAAAATGACACTGACATTGTATGCAAGGAGGGTCTGAACAGTTTGTTTTGAGTGTGGCACATCTACTGCTGCAGTTACTTAATTTACTCCTAATTTTTATTAAAATAACACAAGAATCTAGTTAGACCCCCAGTACTACCAGGAAGAAAGCCTGAACAGCACCTGAAGTAGTGCAAGGATAATACTCCACGTGTCCTAGGAGTAGGCCAAGAAGTCTTATAGACACAGCTTAAGCTAGAAATGTTAAAAACCATAGCAATGAGGTTCCATGGGTTAAACAACACAGGTTACATCATGTCTTCCAGAGAAAAACGCATTCCATGTATGGAAAAGGAAAGTGGCTTGTATGCTCAGAGCACAGCACACTCAGTAATTAGGTTTGTGATTTCTTCCCACATTTCCAATCCTTTGGCCTCAGCACTTGGGGTGCTCGTGGCTGACCACTGGGACCACTTGGTGTGTACAAGTCCATCACTGGCCTGTGAAGTACTAGCCCTAAGTAAGCCCAGATGGAAACAAAAGCTGCTGTAGGACATCAGTGAACATATTCAAACTTGAAGGCTACTGATAGAGCAGTGGAAAATAGTCTTTATTATTAAAAATAATAAAGTCCTTGAAGTGCAGTCAGGTTTTTACAAAAGCATTTACGATTTCAATAATTTATTTATAAGGCAATTAAGCAACCGGTTAACAAAACTTCTCACTTGTTAAAAGTGACCAGGCACCTTCCAAGCAAGTACTTTGTACCCACACAGCACATCCGGAAATACGGGAGAATTCAGAGTTCCTGGAGAGGTTTTTCAGTGAGCAACCAAAGCTCAGGCTGTACATCAACACCCAGGTCAGATTTGCCAGGAATAGCACTTTTCATCATTTACCTTTCAGTACTGTCAAGGCAGAAAGTGATGGAAAATCTGGCACAGAAATCCCCATTAAAAGAGAGCAATGATGTCTCCATGTGGGACAGCTTGCAGAACAACCCTCCCATTTCTGTATCAGTGAGCACCTCTGCTGCTGGCTTCACTGAAAATCTGGGCAAGTTGTGTGTCCATACAAGAAGTAAAAGGATAAAAAGTCTGCTGGCATTAAGTTAGTACCTACCCAGTAGTAAAATACAGAAACTTAGTCGAAATACCAGCGTTTTACAACATCTACTCCATGTTTCTCTTCACACACATATTGGTTATGCAGAGAAACTTCTTTACAGGCTTCAAACGACAGGTCCTGCACATCTGTGAAGCTCCTGGAACACATGAAGCTCAATCAGTGACTCTGAAGGACAGTAAGTCTGATTTAGCCCAAAGACTTCATGCCTGGACATTTGCATCTTTCTCCTACTATGGGCCCACCAGAAGAAAAAAAGATGTAAAATGTGAATTTTCTTCTCAAAAACAAGAACTGGGAGGAGAGATGGGGCAGTTTGCAGGAAAGGGATATGAGTGGCTTAATGGTTGATTAATCTTCAGACTCTAAACTCTTCTGGGGCAATGAAGGAAGGAAGGGACATTAGTCATGCTTTATCTCTTCCTCATCCTCCAGTGATGCTTTGTATTTGTTGTCACAACAGTTGAGGAGAAAAGCCTTCTCATTGCTCCTGGTACTTTCTCAAGGATGATAAATTTGCAGGGCTGTTACTTAAGAGTAAGTCCAGTTAATTTTTCTGTCTCCTGGGTTTCTCCACTCCTACTTATCTGCACTTACTAAGTCTATTCTTGCTCACTGAAATTCTCAGCTGAAGTGTCAGAGAGCTTAACACTGAAGGGGCTCACTTGGAGTACAAAACCGACCCCAAACATCTCTGACTGTAGGCAGGTCAGGGACAGAAATAGAGATGACTGCTGCAAAAAGAACTACCCTTAGTGCTACCAAACTCTCAGTTAATCCTCCTACAGACTGTGTTCTGGATATATTCTGGCAAGGTCTATAGATTTTCCCCTGAACATTTAGTCAACAAGTCTTTTCATCCAATTGTTGTGATTACCTTTGAAGCCCTTTATTCATTTGCTGAGACACTTCTTTAAGCTCTTTCAGTGCACTAATTGCTTCCGCACTATCTGCTGAGTGCTTTGGCATAATTTCTGTCAGAAGCTCCTGTGTGGTCATTAATTGCTTTTCCAGTTCATCTGGAAGATAAGATGTTAAAGGTATTATTAAAAATGCAGTGGGCACCAGTTGATGCAAGATATTTATAGCCAGAGTAACCCAGAGACAGGTGAACTAGATGCCAAAAAACTGCTGTTCAGCTTTCACAAAAACACTGTGAAAGCCAAATTGTTTTTTACTACTGTGACTAGCACCAGCAACAGGCTATTAAAATTGCTAATCAAGCTCTCATTTAGAGTATGTCAAAGATTTTTATGACAAATGTAAGAGAAAAAACAAGTTTTAGACAACCAAAATTCCTTGGCCAGTTTAATGTATTGCTGTTGGCACATACTCCTGTATGAAATTTATTCAGTCATTTCCTTCAACAATCACAAGCAAAAAAATTGAGCTATTCCTTTCTAGTCTTCTTACAAGAATTCTAAGGTCTTCAATAAACTTTTTGAATTTGTCTAAAAGCGCAAGATTATTGTAAATGGTTTAAGAATCTTGTTTTTTGCAGACCAGCAGTTTAAAAGGGTAACTTTTTGTTCAGACTTCAATATGCATGTACTGATTTATTAAACCTTCTCTGATTCAAGACAGCACACAATAACATTTAAGCTCCAGTTCTGCAAGAAACACGAGCAAGAAGTCTACCCAGGTGACTCTGTCCCTCAAACATAGAAGCAAGAAGAGATCACACATCATTCCTGCAACTTGCTTACACAGCAGGAGCAAGAGAAGAAAAGGAATGCCATGAATACAGTTAAAATACATAGAAACCTGCTAAAGAAGGTGTATATGAAGACTGAGCTAACTTAGAAAGTTATCTTATTCTCTGCTGCAAGATAAAAAAGTGTATAGTTAAGTGGTTAAACGGAGATAAAAATTACACATAGCACAACATGTGACTATTGCTGTAGCCCAGTGTCCACATAAACTCAAAGAGCACACAAAGCTCCTCCAGAGGCCACAGACAGATGTAGCAATAACAGTGCAAAATGCCTTTTTTAGCATAAACCCACTGTATCTGAAAGCAAATTTGATCAATCAAACTTTCATACCAAGGTAGGTTTGCTTATCTCCTTCTATGTGAATGTTCTTTATGGGTAATTCATGTCTCGTAGCATCCAGGGAAGCTGCAAAGCTTTTATATTGCTCTTTAAACTGCTCACAGACAGCAACAAGGGGAGACAGCACTTCTATCTGAAATAGACACACACAGAACCAACTCCAAAAGCACATCTTTTGTAACTGCACACCTGGCTCTCTACAGAAAAACACATTCATTAATTATTCATTAGAAATCTGTCTTCTTACAACTAGGCCACAACTACTTGTGGCTAACACATGCAAACAAGACAAATAAACATCAGAAGATGTTCACTTCTCATTAAGGGGTGGCATCTCAGCTCTAACCATAACTGGAGTTGCCTAAGTGCAGGATGTTCATGTGGTTTTGGGTACTTTCATCTCCTGTGCATCACCCAGGCCCTGCCCTGGCAGCCACTGCAACTTCTGCCCTTGCCCAAGAGCTCCAGCTTCTCCTTCCTGCCTGTCCACGAGGGACAGCACAACAGAGACAAAGGCACCTGCTCAGGTACTGCAGAGCATTACAGGCCTCAACAGGAAGGAGACACTTGTCTTCTTTAAGATGCATAAAACTGTACCTCTGCAAGCCACAGAAGCAGAGAAATTTCCTCTGAATAAAGGACTACTTCATAAATGAGTTTGTGTAACTATCAGAGAAGCATAAATCCTACTAAAACTTACCTGTTTGTCTAATGTTTCACTGAGCTTCTGCTCTCTCTCCTTGAGCATAATTTCACGTTTCAGCTCCCAGAGCTTCTCCTGTTGTCTCTGCTTTTCTTCACACAACATTAGCAAGTTTTCTTCTGCTTTTTCCTCCATCTTGGCAACTTTTTTTTCTGCCTATTACATCCCAAAAATATTCACAATTAAAGCAATGCTACATCCAAGCAATTAACATATTCTGAATAAACAAATGCAACCCTCAGACCAGGGCAAAGAGTTTCAATTAATGAACAGGAGACCTCACACAGTAAGCACAGAACATCAGAGTTAAAGACCTCCTCAAGACTCTTGCCCCACCCCTGCTCCTTTTTATAAAGGAAAATACACAAACACAGCACTGAAGGAACAAAGTCACTGCTACAACCTTGAACTCCAGACAGACTCAGTTTTCCCAAAACTTCTGCACCCCCTTAATTCCTAAGAAGCAGTACTAGCTTAATAAACTGGCACTGAATTCACTCTAAGAGTTTTCATTGCAAGTCTTATGATTTTACAAATCATAAATATATACAGTCACAAAAGCTTTAACTTTTACAGGTCAGGAAGCATTTAAAAAATTAAACAATGCCTCAATATCAAGTTCTGTCTGAAACACCAAACACTTGACTCACTCTCACCCTTATTCTTAGGTAAGTTAAAAGCAGTGTCTCGGATTCCAGGTCTTCCATTGGATCCCCAACATCAGTTTCCTTCAAAAAAGAAAAGAACATTCTACATCAATTGTTTTTTTCAGTGGTCAAATTAATTACCAAATAAATTACCAATAGTCCAATTCGTGCCTGGAAGCAACACCAACAACAGGCAGCTTGATAAAACAAGTTTGTGGGTTTAAACACTCACGTTAATTAAAAAAACCTCCTTGTTCCACCACCTTTTATAACATTTTCAGCAGACTTTCATAATTCTGGTTAAGAATTTAAAGTTTCAGTGCTACACTGAATGAGACCCCTAAATAAGGCACTTTACATTAGATTGAACCAGTGTTAGTTCTCAGAACAATAATGCCAGGAAATACTTAAAGATAACGTGATATAATTAGAGAATATGGGCAGGAATGCAAGAAGAATCCACCTGGGGAGATGCAATAATTGGAACAGATTCTTTACCACAGGAAATGGAAGGAAAGCTCTGGTCAGTGTCCAGATATCTGATAGACACACCAAACACTGCCAGCTGTAGAACTGAATTCAGCAAAGACTCTTTAGATCATCCCGGGACCTTAGCTGTAACTCAGGTTAAAGATAAACAAAATCTTTGTTACAAAATAAATATCCTTACCAGTGAAAGCAGTGAGACTCACCTCATCAGTCACTTCGGTGATTTGCTGTGTCTCTGAATCTCCTTCTGAAGCAGATTGTGAATGAGAACTCTTCTTGGGGTCAGTTTTACCTGTATCACAACAAGAAAGTTAGTGTGCTCTTCCATCAAGGTCTATAGACCATCAGGCTCTTTAAAGGCAGAGATAATTTCAAAATTATTGTGTATCAGTAAAGAAGATCTGAGCTCTATTTCTGGCTCTAATATACTCATGAGCAGATGTGGATTACATGAGCATTTAGCTTTAAATGACAAACGGATGCGATCCACTTCTCAGAAGGGCTGACACCCACCTGTCATAGGAACAAAGACTCAAGAGTACTTTATTATTTACTTTTTGACTTTAAACAAAAAACAGAGCACCCAAAAGCTACTGCAATCGAGAGGTTAATTTCAACTCCAAAGGTCTTAGTACCTCTGCTTAAAATCCTTTTGTGAATACACAAGAATACAAAAAATTCTTATCCCCAGGTTTCAGCACATGTATTAAAAGTAAAAAAACCCAGAAATTGAGTATGAATGGAAATTTACCATTAATAGCAGAAATATCAAGGTCGGGTAGCTTCATTTTTCCTTCATCTAGTAAAGTGGACTGCAAGTTACCCTTCTCAAAACCACTTTGATTTAATGAGCTATGGTCAGCACCTGTAGAAAGAAGCTGTTATCAGACTAAAAGAATTAGAGCAGGTTCAGCACAAGTTTACAATTCCAAGCTGCAGAAGCCCAGGGAAGCTGATTTGGTCACATCCCCTCACTCACACCCCACTATGACCTGAGAAATGCTCCTTAGGCCTCGGCCTTGGATGAACTGCACGTGGATAAGGCCCCCTTGAGCTTATCAGAAACACTCTCTGTTCCCAGGAATGTCTAATGAGCACTTGTTTTCTAAGGAACAGCATTAAAAACTTATTTTTCTTGAACCTCCAAATAAAGTTACCAACTGGAATTGCAGCCAGAATGGAAAATTATTGACTAAATCCCACTCTCTAACGACCCCATAAACAGCAGCTCGAAGTGAGACCCTTTGAGGTCCCAATTCACAGAAAACAATTGTCTCAAACACCAATAACTGGATGGCTGTGGAGACAACCAAGGACTGTCAGTAATACCAGACAGGAATTGTTGGTAATAACAAAAGAAATAAAAATTGACAGTTTTGCAGACAGATTTTCAGTCACTCACACTTGGTTTAAAAAAAGATTAAATTAAAAAAGCAGAGTAATGATGAGGGCATAGGAAAAAAAACAGTTCAAAACACTGTGCAGAAGGCGGGAAACGTATTTATTTTAGAGAACCCAATCACTCAATTCCAGATCAGGACCCGGTTTCTCCTAGTCCCACATCAAGTTTCTTAATTTCCTTCGCATAAAAATAATAACTGTCAGTGATGCAAGCAATACAAAATATCAGTATCTTAGCGTTGTTAAGAGTTTCACAGGCTGGAAATACAAAAGAATAGCTTTTAAACACCGGCAAAACCTACCAGCAGAAGCTTTGTGTTTCTTAGAAAGAACCGATCTTGCTTCAGTTCTAGAAGACCGCAGAGAAGCATTTGATGAGGAGGAACTTGATGAAGAGGAACTTGATGAAGCATCCTGACAATAAAGAAACAACTAAGACAGAACATAATCAGCAGTATATCTTACCTTCGACTTAAATGCTGACAATAAACAACTAAATCCCAGGGCATCTTGGGGCTTTGCAAGTCACTGAATTCAGTCCCAAGCTTCCACCCAGTAACGCTCAACAACTCCCTCATAACCCCAGCGGACTTGGTTTTCCCCCAGGTCTCGCTGCCACACGTCCAAGCCGCTCTCACACCTTTTTTGTCTTTCGCTGAGCGACGCCTGAGCTCGGCAATGCCAGCTCCTTCTTGCTGTCTTTCTTATCGAACTGCAGGTAGCGAGACTGCACGATTCTTCCTCCTGAAAGAACGGTAAAGAGAGCTCAGCCGAACCCACCGCGGCGCTTCCCGCCTCAGGTCGGATCCCCACCTCGGTCTAAGTGGCCGGGCCGGGCTCCGGCCTCAGGCAGCGCGGGTTCGACCTCGCCCCACGCTACCTTTCCGCTTAGTTCTAGGCGCTTCTTCGCCCGCCGCCGTGCCGCTGCCCTCCGAGGACATCGTGCCGAGGCAGCGGGGGGGCGGGCAAGGAGCCGGGCGGGGATCGCTGCCCCTCAGCCCCGAGCCGCCTCAGCCGCCATCGCGTTTGAATCACGGCGCATGCGCGCGTCACGAAGGGGGGAGCATGCGGGGTGGCAGCGCGCCCCCTGGCGGCAGGGAGGCCTAAGGGCTCAACCCCGGGGGCGCTGCGGTGCTTTTTAAATAAAGCGATAAAGGAGGGCCTGGCAACTCCTGAAGCACGGCTGGCCCTAAAAGGGCTTCTTGCCACAGGCCTTTGGTGGGAGACAGCTTCAGCTAGTGAAGTTTGTTCTGGGCTCCTCAGTACAAGACAAGGAGCTACCGGAGAGGATCCAGTGGAGGCCACAGAGATGATGAGGAGCCGGGAGCATCCCAGACGAGAGGCTGTGGGAGCTGAGCCTGGTTAGTCCAGAGAAGAGAAGGCTGAGAGAGGATCCCATCAATCCATACAAATATCTCCAAGGCGGGTGCAAAGAGGATGGTGCCTCTGCTCAGCCGTGCCCAGTGACAGGACGAGGAGTAATGGGCACAGACTGAAACACAACACTAACACCTCACGCTGAGGGTGGCCCAGCACTGGAACAGCTGCCCAGAGAGGTTGTGAAATCTCCCTCTCTGGAGACATCCCAAACACATCTGGACAGCTCCGGGTGACCCTGCTTTGGCAGGGGGGTTAGGCTGGGTGATCTCACAGGTCCTATCCCACCCAAACAACTCCGTGATTCTGTAAACCCAGGCACGCTTGTCTGTAATCTCGGGAGCTTCTGTATTGCCCCAGCTCTGACAGACCGAGCAGGAGCCACCTCACAACCCCCGCAGCGGGAGCCCTCACAGCGGCGGGCGGCGAGCTCCCGGCCCAGCAGGGCACCGAGCTTCTTTGGTTTTGACAAGAATCCACCCCCGCTGCTGCCTCAGACAGACATCACCTGGCTGCCAGCGCCCAGCTGCGCCGGGAGCGGCGGCGGGGGCGAGAATCGGGCTCGGGGCTCGAACCCGGGGGCGCTCGAGCACCGCCCGCC
>VXAC01005728.1:193967-248411 GCA_013399225.1 Rhipidura dahli | reverse complement strand
CTGTGGCGGTGGCGGGGCCGGGCGGCCGCGCTTCGACACCGGCGCAGGTAACGGGCCCGGCGTTCCTCTTCCCCCTGCTCCGCATCTCTCCCAAGCTCCCCTGCCTCTTGCTCCTTCCCTATGCTGCGCCTACCCAGCGCTGTGGTGGCCGTGCCTCGCAGGGACTGGGTCTCGCACCGAGCGCTGTGGGGCGGCCAGGGCTGTTCTGAGGGGGCGTGTGGGGGTCGGCTGTGATGGGGCGTCTGGGAGTCGGCCCTGAGAGGATCTGTGAGAGTCGGTGCTTCGGGGCAGATCTGAGGGAGCGTGTGAGGGTCGGCTCTGAGGAGGTTTCTGGGGTTCAGCTCTGAAGGGGTGTCTGGGGTTGAGTACCCGGCCGGGGCAGCCGCGGGGCTCCGCCGCCGCCCTCAGGAGCTCGGGGCCGGAGCGGTTCCCCGGGACGCCCTCAGGAGCTCGGGGCCAGGGGCTGTGCCCGGCGCGGGGCAGATGCGGTGCTGCTGACTGACTTTGTGTCAGCTGTGCCCGAGGAGCTGGAGGTACCCAGGGGAAGGGAAGTATCTGACGCCCGGCTGTACCTCTGGTCTCTCGGACACAGCCTGCCCGCTGAGCAGGGCACTGTGTTACTTCCATCTCCTGTTTCTTCCGTCTCCTGCTTGTGATCTTTCAGCCGCACAGTGTTCTGCTTTTTCGTGTGATGTTTCTGACTCTCGGTATGAACAGCCTGTAATCTTTCAGACAAGATCTCATGATCTTTCAAAAAATTCGTTAAAACTCTTAGGGTTCTTTTGTTTCTCTGGGCAGCTCTTGACAGTTGGTGCTGCTGCTGTGCTGAGGTCGTGCTTTATCGTGATTACTGTCATTGTCCAATTGAGTCATGCCTCTAACTGTGTGTATGTCGATAGTGCTCTGTCTTTTTGGCAAGCTTGGTTTTGCAATCTCTGGGAAGTAAAACTTCTGCAAGCTAGGAACATCCTTTGTTACATGTTTCTAGACTAAAAGTATCAGACTACTGTCTTGACTCATGGTTGTCCTGGCTGTAGGGTTGATACAGGTATGTGCCATCCTAGTGGAAGATGAATTCCCAGTATCATTTTAGCTTTGTTTTCTATTACTCCGTAAGTATTTTGGCAAAATTCTTACCCAGCTTTATTTGCAATTCTTGTTTGTGAAAAGCGAGAAGCACTTTGGATGCAAATGAGCCCAGCATTCTTTGATTTCACCTTCTGGAAATGGGTCGCAGTGGAGCAAAGGGCTTGAGATGATCTCAAGCTCCTGGCAGATGCAATTAGCCTTTCAAAGATGTCATCAGCATCCTCCCACGGTACCCCTAGAGGTGGAACAGTATCAGTGTGTCTGCCAAGCTGTTTGCAAATAAGTTTGTCATGGGTAATTAGGAGCTCTTTGATTTCAGGCCTGTTAGCTGGAATCCATGGCTGAAGAACTTGCCCTAAAGTAACAGCGTGGGGTAACCCTGCATTCCAGTTTAGGATGTTGGTGTCACACCCAGCAAGTTTTAGTCAGCCCTGGGTGTCTTTAACTCAAAATCTTGGCAGCAAGAAATCCATTTTAAGTAGGGGAAGCAGCTTGGGGGGCTTTTAATGCATATTCATGTTAGCTCCATTCATTTTGGCTTTTTTAGAAGAGTTCATCTTGGTTATTTTTGTCTTTGCACTGCTATGGGTTTCTCTGCCTGCCTTCTACATCTGAAGTCCAGTAACACTGTGCTTTTAAGGATGATGCATCCGAAGCCACTTCTTCAATATTTAGTTCTTACTTAGTCACAAAACTTGGGAGTTACTGCAGTACTGCAAAGTATTTTGTAGAACTGCACGGTTTGGAACTTGGGGTTTGGGTTTTTTTTTTTTTTTTGGTTACTGTGCTTGAACGTTTGTCTCAACAAAAAGCTTTTTCATAAGTTGAATGTTGCAGCTCCTGCTGTGACAGCTGCCTGTACAAACTGTCCATTCCCAGTGGGAAGACTCCCAGGTTTTGGGCTCTTCTGTGGAACCCAAAACGTCTGTGGAACTGAATAATTTAGGAAGAGTAAATGCAACTAATGAAAGATTTAAACAAGGTTCATCTAGAAAGGAGTACTCTGTGCAGACAGTTTTGTGACCCATAGTGATTCAAACATTAGACCTCTTGAATAATCCTGTGCATGAATAACATGTTTGACTCACATGCACACTGAGGCTAAATATGGCCTTTCCTCAGCTAGAAGGTCAAAGGGCAGGTTTTGCATGTCCTAGGCATTTAAAAAGGAAGAATTCCTAAAAAATGCAACAGTACTGGCTGTCGCAACAGTCAAGGAAAAGAGTGAAAGACTCTGATTCAACAAAAAGTTTATGGCTCAGTGCTTTTTTTTGAAGGCTGAAGGTGTTTATCACATTTCTAAGAAACAAGGCCTGTTTATGCTAATATCAAGAAGTGAAGCCTGAGATGCTGATAAGGGTTTATTTTTCTAATAGAAGGACTAGGAATGTCTTTATTTCACAGAATGAAAATTCAAAGGTTTTGTCTGTAGTATATTGTGTTTTCTTGGTGTATCAAGTGACTTAAGCGTGGCTTGTGCTTTTATCAAGGCTTTATTGTGTTGTGTGTCTCTGATTACCAAATGAAACTCAATGCAGATTCCAGAAAAATCTGCCCTTTCTATAAAGACCAATGGTACTAAACAATAAAAGTGTTTTTAAAGACATTTATGACATGTGTACATTCTGTTCATGCAAAAGTTCAACCTACAGTTTCTTTAAAAAGACTCTCATTGGTGTAAATGCAACATTAGAGCAGTGAGACTTTTATTTCCTTTGTTGACAGCTGTAGTGCTGTTAAGGAAAAAATTAAGAAAACTACAAAAGGTGGTAGAATGGCCCCCAAGGTTTTTTGGCTTACATTCTTTACCTCTGACCCTTTCAGTTGTTTTGCCTTGATTCCTCAACAGGGCCACATTTTCTGAATCATACTCACATATACATCTGTAATCTGTGACATCACACTTCTTATAAGGTGATAACATTTATAAGGTAATAACATCTGATGTCACTGTAATGCCTGATAAGGTATCTGTGTTTTGAGATGAAATTGTGCATTTGAGTCATTCAGAGGAAATGAAGTCTGCATCAGGGGTGGTTTAGGGCGTGAATTTGGATCAGGGTCCCAGGAGCAGGTAACTGAGAAGGAAGTGCCAGTAACAAAAGTAATTTCTTTGACTTTTTCCTGTGTTACACTGCATTGCAGTCCAGCTTCTCCTTTGTCAGGCACTCTGGGGCAGTAACTTCCCTGGCAGGGTTGATTGCAAAGAGTAGTAACGAATGTGTTGTAATTTTTGTGTGGTCCATTCAGAACTCCCCCTTTTGGAGTAGAAGATCCAAGGGTTTTTAGTTAAAGAAAACCAAGGATCTAAAGTCATTTAGTCCAGCTGTATTTTCTATAACCAAGGAAAACATTCAAGTGTGACTAGAATGCAAAGTGATTTTTAGGTAATCTACAAATGCCTGGAATACTGAAAAAAATGAAAATCAATTATGCTCAATTAACAGCACCTGTCCTTATGACATGAGGTAGCACAAGGGTCTTTGTCTTACCTGTTAATTGCACAGTTAATTGTGGAAACTTTAAGGTGTCTTTGTAGCCTGTTTTGCTGGAAATTCCTTGCATTGGAAATCAAGGTCAGTAACAGCTGAATATTTTTGAAATTGCTAAATGTTTTCAGTTTGACCAGACAGGTCTGTCTCTTTTGGGGATGGTCACTGGCAGTTCTGGTGTTTAAGAATATCAGAGGTCAAGTACCTGTGATACACTTCCACTTCTGTGTTGAGAATTGTTTGGTGAGCCGTGGGAGAAGCTTGAATCTTTCCCTTTGAGGAGTGCAGCAGTGCAAATGCATATAAAAATGCGAGCAACTGGAATATTATAAAGTTTATGCTCAACATTTTTGCTGTAATGGTAGCTTTCCCTTTTTAGCTTCACCATGATTCATTGACTAAAAATGTGGCTTCAAGTTATGGCCTTATTTAAACTAAAGAGATACCCTGCACTGACTGGGGCAAAGCTCTCTGCTGGAGGTCCACTCTGTTACCAACTGGACACTGTTGGCTTTAATGCCTATTAAAAAATTAATTTGCTTAATGGAGTTTAGAAAACCCTTACCAAATACCATCAAAATTACCATCTAAAATTGGAATTTTTTTTTTACTAAAATTGTCTGAGCAAAAAGTAAAACTACAGATTTTTTTTTCCTCTTCCATATGTTGAAAAGGGATTTCTTATAAGAAAGGGTATTGAAAGAACTTGAGGTAACTGCAGAATTTCCACCTCCAGATGGTACCCAGCTGTGGTGTTTGGGCTGCAGGGTTTGTGTGCTGACCCATAGGATTTCAGTATTATCTTCTGTCTTGTATTTCTCCTTTTTCTTCTGGTATTCTCTGCACCTGAATTCAGGATTGTGCTTCCTTGATAAGCGAAATCACAATGAATCAATATTTCAATTGCTTAAAAATTGTCTAAATAATTTGAGGTCATAAAATGAGAAGGAATCATTGCAATCATCTCTTCAGGCTGCTCTTGATAAAAACAAGAGTGTGCTACCTAATTAACTTTTCTAATTATGAGGCACATTGGTTACTGGGGACTGGCTGATTTTCTAAAAAGAGCTCTGACAGCCAGGACTCATTGTTAGTGTCAGTTAAGTTTTTGCAGTGCAGTTTAACCTTCTGGTGATGTTTATGTCTTACGTTTGCCTGAGTTTGTTTAGCTTTGAATTCCAGCCTCTGGCCTGTGTTGTGGCTTTTTCCTCCAGCCTGGTGATTATACCCAACTGCAGGTCCTGTGCAAGGACTGCCACTGATAACAGTGTCCTCTGTGTGCTCCTCAGAGACAAAGCTTGCTGAGTGTTTGTTTGGCTCTAAGGGGGGTATTTTCTAACAGATTTGGGTTTGTTCTTGTTCTTGCTACTCTTAGCTCCTTAATTGAAATTTGGATTTATTCTAGATGCTGGTAATGTATCTTCTGAGTACAAGGGTCATATGGCTGCCTAATGAAATATTAATTTATGTTTATTTGGATATTACATTTACTGTCATGCTTGTGGTGCTGTGGTAGAACACCATGTTTAAATGATCACTTGCTATGGTTTTCAAACCTATTTGAGGGTAGCTCCTATTCCATCCCTCAAATATGGATTGGTTCTTGGATAAATTTGAAGTTTTATATATCTGTATACTCAGCTGAAATTTGTTTAGCAGTTGTTTTCTTGCTCCTCTATTACTGAACTGTATAATTGATTTAACTTCTTGCTCACTTGTTGCCTTCTCACCTTCTCTATGATATGCTCTTTATCAGTAACTGTTTTCATTCTTATAGAACCATCATGAAAATGTTTACTTTGATGCCAGAAATCCAACTTCACTAGGAACTCATCCAGTTGCTTGAAGATACCCTGTCCTTAGTTGAATACTGGGACTCATTAGGTAACCAATTTATAATCTGTCCAGTGAATGCTCTTTTGCTTTTATGTTCTAATTTGTGGCTTGAAATACTGTTTAGTGGGAAGTCAGAGGTCTTTCTCTTTCAGAGCAGTATTGTCATCAAATATAATTTAATATCCTTTCTAGGACAATCACACGTTATAGGAGACCAGCAGGTTTCCCTTGAACCTCTGCAATATTTGGACATTCTCAGATGGAAAAATTGAATTTTCCAGTTTCACATACCTGAGCAGACCCTACTGGCTCTAATGCCCTTGGGTTTGTCACTCATAGAGAAGTGGCATCTGCACTCTGGCTTCCCCTTTGGGAAGTGTGACCTGGGATCTTGAGCAATGTCCCACATTTTGGTGGCTGACATGAGACAAGGTTAGGAAATGTGTGTTAGTAAAGTCACAGTTCAGCGCTGAGGTTCAGTTCTTCTGTGTTGGCAAAAAACTGGTGCCACATTTTTTAGGGAGCTGTTTTGGCCAAAATGCTTACTGAGGGGACTTCCTCTAACTTAGTAGACTGTGTGTCTGAAACTAATTGCTGGGGGGGTGAAAAAAGGAAGTCTGCAAAAGGCTGTCTCCCTTGAACTGGCTGAGTAGCTTGAGAGGAAAATGGTCACTGTTGTTCCATTTTTTCTGTCTGTGCTCAGATTATCTTCCCCATGAGCAGCAGTCTGCTGTACATTCTGCTGCGTGGCAAGGTTTGAGCTTTTATATACTGAGAATGCTTAACTCTTGCTCAATTACTTCAAAGGTGCTTCAGGCTGTTCTGGTCAGTGATAATTACAGGAAATGGAGAGGGGACTTAGAGCTCACTGCTCCAGCCTTTTGTATGACCAGGTTCTTGGAACCAGTCCTCTTTAATGAACGAAGAATGACATTTAATGGGGAAAAAACATTCTTGGGTGGATCATACAGTTTGATCAGAGATGTACTGTGGTTTGGCTTGCCATCTGTGGCTTATTCAGCCTTACTTTTGATGAGTAGCCACTACAAATGATCCAGCTTGTGTGGCAGTGTCTGCTGTAAGCTGTCTGTGCAGAGTCCCTCAAAGCACAGCTCCCTCCTCGGAGGCTGTTCATGAGCCACAGCTATGTCATATGTTTTGTGAAATGATTCATTACTTGCAGTGGAAGTGGCAGCTAAAAGCCTCCAACTCTGCTGATTTTAATTTGAAATGATTACTCTCTGTGGCCTTGTGCAAGTTCCTGTGCAGTTGTTTAGTGGCAAAAAGTAACTTCTTTGGCATTTCTCTGCCTCTTTCCTCTTTTTTTTAAAATGTATTTGGCATTTCAGTGTATAATTAGAACACTTTGTTCTTGAAACAAAAGTTGAGCTGCTATTCTCAGTATGAAGTTTTAAAGGCTGCTAAAACAAAGGGGTACTTCATTATCCTTCTTTTAGTACCCCTTGATAAGCAATTGAACTGTGGAGCTAAAGCAACATGGGCAAACTTAGTCCTGGTGATCTGGGAGAACCAAATTGCAGATGAGAGAAAAATCACCGGCAAAGACACAGATGGTAACGAAGTCTAGAGACTTTTAACTTGGCAGTGAGGAAGAGGTTGTCTTCTGAGGTTGTTGATAGGCTGGAGTTATGTGTCTGGCCTGCACCAAGGCTGAAAGGAGGAAAAAGAAGTCGCAATGAATGATTTTTGGAGATTTGTGAATGAGGTTCCTGAACCCAGTGAGGAAGGAGTTGATGTGGTAGGTATGAAGGCTGGTGAAATGAAGTGGATTATTTGGGATATTGTTTACTGCTGAAAAGTAGTTGCACTAAGACTGAACTTTACTTTGTTGCCTAAAATGGAAGATAAAAGTCATGTTCAAACCCTCTGTAGCAAGGATGTGGTTCATTCAGTGAAATGAGCAGGCTCTTGTCTGTGTAAATGATGCGTGCTAAGAAATCCCTGTGCTGTGTTAGAGGGAGCCAATAGCAGCGTCTGCTGCAGTCAGCTGGAGGCTCTGCTTCCTGAAAGCTCAGTGGGGTCAGTGCTGAACCTGTCTTGTACCTCTCATGAAAAGAGAGGTTAGTTGGGGGAAATGAAGGGGAAAAAAAGTGGATCTCAGTGTCAGAACCATTTTCCTCCTTGCATCTATGTGCTGATCCCTCTGCCATAGCTCATGGCTGCTCTAAACTGTCACTTCTGAATCAAGAAGTGACCAAACCCTGTTTTCTACCTCAAGCTGCTGGTGCAGCTTTAGAGAACAGTTTCTGTGGGAGGGATTATGTGGACCAGGTCAAGGAAAGCATCTGGGCTAAAACTAACCTGGGCAAACAAGGAAGCTTTAATTTGGACACTGACCCTGGTTTATTTTGCTTTGGCTATGCGGATTCTTGTGTGCCATGACAAGGGAGAAAGAGGTGGCATGGGAATAGAAGGAAAAGTGAAAGGAGGCTGGGTACTTTGGCAGCTCTCCATTCCATAGGATATGCCAAACACACTGTTAGAAATAATACCACTGATAGTTAAATTATTAAAGAACAATTGCACTGTGTAATATTCTTAGTATTCTCATCCTGCGGAAATTAACACCTTGCCCTAATACCTCTTATACACCCTTCTTAACACCTGTTTTTTTCATTTTTCTTTTTTTTTTTTCCCAGACAATGGGCACTGCATATTAAGCAGGGGTGGAAGATTGAAGCCCATCTGGGGACAGAATGAGTTTAAAAGATGCTGACAGTGCAGTTTGCCAGGCAAAGGCAGCCTATAATCTTCATATTTATCCCCAGCTCTCAACAGAAAGCGCTCCCTGCTGCAAAGTGACAGCAACCAAGGACAGCACATCATCAGATGTCATCAAGGATGTCATTAACATATTAAACTTGGACATCTCCAAACATTATGTGCTCGTGGAGGTGAAAGAATCAGGTGGAGAAGAATGGGTACTTGACATCAACGATTCTCCTGTGCACAGGGTTTTGCTTTGGCCTCGCCGTGCTCAGGATGAGCACCCGCAGAAGGATGGGTACTACTTCCTCCTACAGGAAAGGAACACTGATGGCACCATCAAGTACGTCCAGATGCAGCTGCTTTCCAAGGAGACAGATGCTCGGCGCTTGGTGGAGAGGGGTTTTCTGCCTTGGCACCAGGAGGACTTTGATGACTTGTGCAATCTCCCCAACCTGACAGAGACAACGCTCCTGGAGAATCTCAAGTGCCGCTTCCTAAAGCACAGAATCTACACCTATGCAGGAAGTATCCTGATTGCAATTAACCCCTTCAAGTTCCTGCCCATTTATAATCCCAAGTATGTCAAGATGTATGAGAACCATCAGCTTGGGAAGTTGGAGCCTCATATTTTTGCCATTGCTGATGTGGCCTATCACACAATGCTTAAAAAACATGTTAATCAGTGCATCGTTATATCAGGTGAAAGTGGGTCTGGGAAAACCCAAAGCACAAACTTCTTAATTCACTGCCTCACGGCACTGAGCCAGAAAGGGTACGCAAGTGGTGTGGAGAGAACCATTCTGGGAGCTGGACCAGTTCTGGAGGTAAATTTATGCTCAAGTCACCTTTTGTGCAAATTGCTTTTTAAAAACCTCAAATAACTGCTGTTGAATGTTACTTTTGAGTCACCTACTTGGTTTAAGCTTAAAATGTCAGTGGTTTAGGCTTTTCACTTGGTTTAGGTTTAAATGTCACTGGGCTGCAGTGGTGCTTGGCAGCATTACCTGACTGCTTCTAATTGATTTTCCTTATTATGTTCACTTGACTTCCTGTTGCTTGTAATTTATATATGACTTAACTTTCCACCACTACACACCAATAATCTGGGGCAGAGGTTACCTGTGTTTTCCATCTGAAAGTTTTGATGGCATTTGAATCAAATCATAAGCAAATTTTTCATAAATATTGTTCCACTGAAACATCAGCTGCTTGGTGTAATCCTGCCTTTATGTATGAACATTTTACTGAACTCACTTTTTGAGGCAATTCTTTCTACAGCTGTTTGTGGAAGAGAGCAACATTGTTAACTGAGGAGAAAGTGGGAGTCTGATTTGGCTTTTAATTATTACAGCATTTCCAACAGAAAGCAAAATGAAACATGTTTAGTTCTAAAAAACTAAACATTTTTAGTTCTCCTTTAGAGAAGGAGGGGTTACAGTTGGTCTGGTATTAGGTAATGTCAGTATAAACTTAAACTGATATGTTAGGCTTCTCTTTTTTACTCTCTGAAAAGAAAAACTCCGGAAGTGTGAATGGATGTAATGTTCACCCGTATCAAAATTTTCAACAGCAAAGAGCTTGAACACCATTTTAATTCTTAGGTTTAGTTTCAAGTGTAGTAATGCTTTCATAAAAAATGTTTAAGCTTTTTTTAAAGTTCTTCTGTAAAGAATGAGGAATATATTCAAGTTCTTTTTTGCCTTGCTTTCTGCTGCTTGAAAGAAGAAGTAAAATTGAGGCTTGTTGGTTGCTGGAGTTCAAGTTTGCAGTTCTAAACAGAAAACGGGAAGGGGTCACAGTGGAAAGCCCTGTTTCATCAGCTGATGTCTCTGCCTTTGATAAATTTAAGTGTTTCATATCCTTGTCTACAGACCTGATACAGCTGTGTCAAACCAGGCAGAGATGTGACGTCCCATTTGCCTGTTTGCCTGCTGAGTGGCAAATGCACGTTTTCATGGGGTCACGAATTCCGTAACTTTGCTGGAGTCACAGGTCGATGCTGTGTAAATCTGGGCATGTTCATAAAGAGATAGTTGTGTTTTTCTGTGCTAAGATTGGTTGTCTTAAGTACCACAATTTCTTCAGACTTCCACTGAGCATTTAGTAATACTTTTCATGAGGAAATATTCTTTCAGAATTGAATATATGTTCATGTAAATTCAGTGTGCATGAGAAAGGTAGGCTTAGAACATAAGAGGTAAAATCCAGTTATCCTACTTTGATGCATCAGAGTTGATTCAGCTGACAGTGAAGCTTTCCCAATTTCAGTCACTAAGCCTAATTTAAAAAGAAAAGTCAACTCTTGATCCTGGAGAGAGATGCACAGAAAGCTTACGTTGCTTTGTGGAAGTTAAACTGAGTGAAAGCTCCTCTTAGAGCTGGTCACTTCTTAATCCATCCCTGGTGACTCATTTTGGGTTTTTACTGAAGGGAACTAAAGTGCTACAAGGGAATTTTTCTTAAATGGATGTTTCTGGGGATTTTTTGCACAAACGACTTTACTGTGTGCCGAGGCTATTTGAGAAGGTTCTGTTTAACTTTGAAGTTTTATTCTGAGTCTTCATCAAAGTTGAAAATGTACTCTTGACTAAAAACTTCCATGATGTAGAAATGGGTTGTGTTTTGGGCTAGAACTTCCTCATTTTAGGGATCTCTGATTTTTCTGCCACCTAAGTAAAATGGGTCTGTTTGTAGGCTGAACTTCTGTAAAAGTTCAAGGGGTTAAAGCAGCTGTTTCTAGCACAGAGGAGTGAGCACAATTAGGGTGTTATGGAGGTGGATTTATAATTTTGTCTTTTCATGCTTAGGGAATTGGAAACATTCCTTACTGAATCCTGTGTCTGAGTTGGCTGATTAATCTGAGTTCAGATCTCTAAACAATTTACAGATACACTATTGTTAATATTTTTGTTCCTTGTTTACAATTTCTAGACTGAAGAAAGGAGTTACAGCTGGACCATGAAAGATTTGACATTAAATGTTGCTTGATGTTGCCTTGGCAAACATCTGAGAGATAAAAGCCTGATGCTGAGACAGTGGAGTTAAAAATTAAACATGGTATCAGCACAACTGCTGTCACATGGGCTGGTGAGAGGAGAGTGGTCATGGGACAGCTCTGAGCCTCAGATGCTTCCTGCTCAATCCCAGCACCCCTAGGAGCTGTTTAAAAGGTTCCTTGTAGGGGATCTAATAAGCAGAGGTCAATTCCAATAATTCTGGTTATGTTTGGCACTGCTTGCAGCTTTCCAGAGAAAAATGATCAGAGAGGGAAGCTGCTTCCATGGACAGTGGTGCCTCAAGCTGAGCTTTGTGCAGGTTTCTAACAGTTCATGGACATTCAGTTGCCTTTCCCGTGTAGGAATTGCTCTCAGATTATGGTTTGTTTTCTTTTTTTCTTCAGTTGTATCTCCAGGCTAAGGGAGATTGTCTCTAGTGACGAGCAGTTTCTTTAGAACTGGTGGGATGATAAACATAAGCTCTGTTTTAAGATACTCCTGACTTTTTCAACCTTTTCTAAATTTAGTAACTAAAATACAGTTCCCTGACTTGAAGCTTTGTCTTCTTGTATTGATTTGAGTTCAAGTTACTTATGATTGAAATCCTAAGAAGGAACTATTTGGGTCAAATTTGGAATAGTGAATTAAACCTTGGGGAACTGTTTTTTGGGTCAAACTGGGAATAATGAATCAAACCTTTGTTTATTTTATAATCTCAAACAAGACAATTAAACCTTTCCATACACACTGAAGAAGTTTCCAATAAATTTATATTTTCCTTTCATCAGGGAAAAATGGCTTAACTGTGTGTTTCAGTTATAAAATGCACAGTGTACTATCTAAGACTGAATTTATTTTGGAAACTTAAAGTTAACTTACTCTTCAAGACAGTTAATTTAGTAAAGTGGCAGAAAATTGAGTTAGGGGGTGGGAGCATGTGGTAATGAGAGGGAATGGGAGCTTTGTCTTCTGGCAGCAGAGCTCCGCTTGGCTTTCTGTGTGTTGTTAAATTGTAACCCCTCAGTGTCCCGTGTTTATTACACAATTTCAGATACTTTTTGAGTGTGCTGAAAAGTTCATTTCCCTCTGAAACAGGAGCTGAGGAGAGTTGGGACAGATGAAAATTTTGGGGTGCCATAATTCTTCCTGTATTATTTTGAAAATCATTGCTTATTCCCATTTGGACATGTTCTTGATTTCTCAGTGATGCTGAACCAGTCTTTGGAAATAATTAAGGCCAAATAAAATGGAAATTCCAACAGGAAGCTTTTATTAAAAAATAATCTTTCTTCTAAAGAAAAATTATTATTGACAGTACAAGCATGTGAGAGGGATCACATTTTCTTGAACTCATGACATTTAAAAACTTCTAAAAGTTCTTCTCTGTGGAGAAGAGCAGAGCACTTTGCTGTCAGCTGTGTTTTCTTCATGACAGTCCTGCTGTACTCGTGGCTTTGGTCTGAGATGGACTGAAGGTCAGTGGAGCTTCAGCTCTGGTTTTCATTTGTATTTGCCATCAAAACCTGCACATGCATTTCATGGGTGTAGCCTATTCTATTCCAGGGAAAGTGCTTGTTTTAAGGCCATTATCTGACTGTGTTTGTTTTAAGAATCGTAATCAAAGGAGGAATGGAACTTCCTTTTTTGCATTTGCTTGCATGTCACTGGTTCTTCTGCTAGAAATGTGATGTTGCTCGCTTTTCCCTGCTGCACACAACTCTTGGGGGAAAAATCACCTTGTCCTTCATTCAGTGGGGATTGCTTGGAGTACCTGGGATATCCCCAGCAGGAGGAGTTGCAAAATTACCCTGAACACTGCAACTTCCTGTTGGTGAGTGGATACTTCACAGCATGGTTGTGAGCACGACTATTAAACCAAGTTCAGCTCTGAAGAAGTCATTTCCTCTGCCAGGGTGTGGAATTTGAGTCTCCCATGTCCTCTGGCACATTGGAAGATGGGTCTGTGTGCAGTGATGGTTCTGCCATGGAGCTGAGTGGTTTACATGGAAACTCCCAATAGCTTTGTCAGATTTTGGTAGTTCTGATGAAAGAATTAAATGAGACTTTTGTTGTGTTCCTGAGGTAGATACTGGGAGCATGTGAGTGGGGCTTTGGGTTTTGTTTGGGTTGTTTTTTAGCAAATTAAAGGGGAATTCAGTTGTTTTCTGGTTACTTTTATATCTGTCCCTGTTGTAAGAGTTTTAAGTGTCAGGCTCCAGTTTATGCCTCTCACATTCCAAGGTAAGAGGATGGGTTGAATGACTTCCTGCCTCCCAGAATAGGCGATCCCAGTTCTGATTCCTGCTGGCATTGGTCTGCTATTTTTGACTCACCCTGTTTTATACAGCTGGTGTTGTGCATTGGAGTGATTTAGTTATGGATTTTTGGTTTTATTTGTCTTCTCATGAACTCACAAGGGAAAACAGATAATGGATTTGCTTATACAAAGGATTAATTTTCTTGAGCTGAAATTTTCTTATCCCTTCAGATCTTCTGACTTTATTTTGTCCTTGTCAAAGTATTTGAAGAACATGGTAACAGTGATTAAAGTTAAATGTTACCAAAAAAAAAAACCACACCCAAAACGTTAACTGACTTGGAATGTTCTTTAAAAAGCTGTAGATGTTAAAGGCTCTTCTGAGGAAACCAGTACATGAAAACTTTCCTAAAAACTGTTAATATTAGATCAGCTTTTAAGAATTTGCTGTATGCTTTGACTAAATACCAGACACATGAGATCATAAGAGCCTTTAGTTTTAAACTGTATTCATTGCTTACATGAGTAATCACTAAGAGAAGTTTTTCAGGAAGCCTGAGTTATGGAATTTCTTAACTCTATAATGCCAAAAATATTTATTAATAAGAAATAATGTTGCAAATGTAGCTGTACTGTGGTTTGGCTTCTTGGGTCTAACTGGTGAACTGATATTTCACTGGTGGCTTAAGTTAGAAAACTTCACAAAAACTTTTTCTGGGATCATCTTGCAAGTCCATTAGTCTACAGCCTGGCAAAGCTCACTGCAGCAGATTTCCCAAAGCCCAGAATGGGAAGTTGGATGGTGTTCTGCAGAGAGCAGGAGCTGAGCCACTGTCTTGGAGAGGAAGAGGGGTTTGATTTACTGACAATTCACTGTGCTGATGTCACAGGACTTTCACTTCTGGTTTGGTAACTGCAAGGAGCTGACCTGGATTTTATGTGTCTATTAATACACATATGCATGCAAAATGGGCTCTAAAAAAAGAAATCTGGGTGATACATTGGTGGATAAATGGTGTTAAGAGACATTGATGGCTGGTCAATGCTTACTTTGAAAAATCAGAGTGGGGCTGCTGTTGGCATTGTATAGCATGGTCTTAGAAAATCCAAAGCTGGAGCTCAGCCTCAGCCATCTGTGAGGACTTCTGGATACAAATCCTCTCCCTACCGAAGCCTGTTGATTTTTCTGGAGTTGCAGCACAGTCACTCTGCACAGGATGGGCTCCTTGAGCTTATTCCTTCAGGTCAGGAATGACAGTTGCCTGAAGAATTATGGACATTCTCCCAGTTTATAGGAAGTTTTTCAGATTCTCTGAATGCAACTAGTGGTGGAAATCTGCTTGTGGGGGAACTTGGAGAACCTGGTTTGGAGTTAGTGGTCCAAAAATTCCACTGCAGCTCTGCTGAAACCCTTAAGGTACTTTGAAACAAACCAAACCAAAACCAGAAGAGAAAGGAAGTCTTTCAACATACGGATGACTGTCATGAAAACAATGTTTTCCATGGAAATAGCCCCTAACTGGATGTGTACACCATGGCTGGATGCATAAACAGTTCTGTGCTGTGTGCAGTGGCCGTGCTCCGGATGTGGGAGCGCGCGCGTGCGTGTGGAGGAAGAGATTACACAGCTCGGTGCAGTTGTTTCACAGGGGTTCTATATTAGGGAGGCGGATTTCCTCATGGAGGCCTTCATTGCTGGGAGCTTTAAGAGGAAATATCTGTGGCAGGAGATGCTGGGATAGTCTCCCCTGAGCAGGGTATTTATGCACATAACTGTGTTTTGCAGAGGTTTCCTTCTTTAGATGCCGTGTGGTGGAAAGGTGACAAGTTTCCCTTGCCCTTGGAACACATAGTTGAGAGTTGATAAAGACATTCCCATTAACTGATTCTACTGGACTTCTACATGTAGTAAGATTTCTTTGTAGTTCTTAAGTGTGGCTCATGCAGAGGATTTTGTGTTATGTGTGTATTTGCAGCTGTCATAAGAGTCATGATCTGATAGAAGAATTAGAGATGCACAATTAGGGTTTGTGCCATATGTGTTTTTTCTTTCCTAACACCTCATCATAAAACTTCACTCTTCAGTGTTGGGTAGCAGAGTAGCTGCCCAATGAGCTGTTCTGTAAACCAAAGTTTTTCTGTTTGTGTTTTTCCTGTTTTTTGAATACACAACTTTGAAAAATCCTGGGTTAACTTTATAAATGAGATACTAATGTTCTGTCTCACTTGAAGAAAAGTTGTATTTAATGTGAATTTTTTTCGGTGGTAGCAGTACATTGGGGAATAGGAATTGGTTTGTGACTTTTGTATGGGAGAGGTAATTTCATGGTGGTTGTGCTGTCTTCATCCTGCTGAATGTCTTCTCTAAGGTCCTAATTGTTACTGATTGGGGCTGATTTGCACTCTTCAGCTGTGGTTACCTGTCCTGTACTCCTAAAATATCTAAAAGTATTATTCCCTTCCCCCAGTCTCTCAAATATTACTGCATGGGCCAAATAATAAACATATATAATTCTGTGAGGAGCATGGGGGCTTCCTAGGTTGCCTTTTTGGTGTTTGTGTGCTGCAATTCCCACAGTACTCCGAGTTTGTTCTGGAAGCTAAAAGGAATCTGAACAATGAACAGAAGAGCTTGGAAAGCTGTGTGTTGACGTATTTCGTTTGATTGAAAATTAACTCATTTTGCTTTATTGCAGGCATTTGGAAATGCAAAAACAGCACATAACAATAACTCCAGTCGTTTTGGGAAGTTCATTCAAGTCAACTATTTAGAGAATGGTATTGTCCGGGGGTAAGTACAGGGTGATCTGGTTCTGGGGGTGATCTCTGTGCTTTTCGGAACTGGGAAGCCTCTGTTGTATATAAAATGCTGCCTTGTTGAAGCTCTGCTCATGTGAGAATAGCTTGGTGCTGTGGAGTTCAAAATTCTATAACTGAGCTTTGTGGAGCTGTCAGGTGATGCAAAATACTCTGACTTCACTGTACAGCTGGCTCAGGTTAAGAATCTGCTGCTACATCTTCACCTTCAGGCTAAACGAAGGCTTGTGCATAACACCCCCGCCCTCTCCATTTGGTATTTAAAACCAGAAGATCTGAATTTTTAAGAGGAGGGGAGAGAAGTGAAATAGATTTGAGGAAGCTATTTTAAAGAAACAGTTTAAACGTCAGTTAGAGAGATAAAGAAAGCTATAAAATCCCTTAATCAAATGTGTGTGCTTATATCTGAAAGTCTTAAAACATGAGATATTTAATGCCTACATTTGCTGGTTCTGATGGACTGTGGAGTGTCCTGAGCAACCCCTGACCTTTATGCTCCAGTGTTTCTTTGCTTTGGAATTTCTTCTCATTTGCAGTGACATGAGTGAGTGGCAGCTCTGTGCCACGTGTGCTTTGAGTGTTATTCTGAAGGAATTTGACATACTTTCAGACCCAGTCACACTAGCTTGGGAGATGCATACAATTTGAATACACTTGTTTTGTCTTCAGCCTGAGAAAAAGGTCCTCTAACTTTGTCCTCAATCATTGTACCCCTCGTCAAGGACTTGGAATTATCATTTAGGAGGTTACTTTGTCACCCTGTAGGGGGTATTCTGACTGGCTTCCATTCCAGGCTGATGTCTACTGTGACATAAAAACCCAGCAAATTTGTTGGGATGAGACTCAAACAGCTATCTGGTGTATTTTTGGGGTCTTGCCTTGGCATGCCTTGTCAGATAAGTGTTAATCTCACAGGACAATACATTGTTACCTCTCTGTGGGTTTTGTTTCTGTTGGCAATTTTTGTCAGCACTTTCCTTGCTTGGTCTGTCTGTTTTTAGTTATCTCCACTAAACCCAAGCACAGCAAAGAGGTGTTCCTTGGGTATTTCTTTGTTCCAATCATAAAACAGGGCCTACTGACATTCTTGATTTAGATTTAAGGTAGTGGCCTAAGCTCTTCTCTTGCCCATTTTAGTGCAGATCCCATTATTTGAACTCTCTTGGCAGTTGCTGTCTGATGTTTTCTGAGGTCTTTTCTCTGTGCCCTCATGCTTGTTTCATTTTCTGTGGCTCCTTAGGGCTGTGGTTGAAAAATACCTGCTTGAAAAATCTCGTCTGGTTTCTCAAGAAAAAGATGAAAGGTAAGAGCCAAATACAGTTTCCCAAGAGAGTTAAAATCAATGGAAGAGTTTAAGAGCATCTGAATTAGATAGAATAAAAGAAAACCCACTATATTTTCATGAGAGAAATGTATTGACTTTGCAGGAACTACCATGTCTTTTATTATTTGCTACTTGGAGTCAGTGAAGAAGAGCGTAAAGAATTTCACCTCAAGCAACCTGAAGATTATTTCTACCTCAACCAGGTAATCTGTGATTTACCAATGCATTGACAAGGGTTGTCTGTGTGTTGTGTCAAAGAGGAAAGGAAGCAGAACAGTTTATTGTGATGTTTGGGTTTTATTCTTTGCCTTTCATCTTGGATTTCTCTTCGCAGCATAACTTGAAAATTGAAGACGGGGAAGATCTCCGACATGAATTTGAGAGATTAAAACAAGCCATGGAGATGGTTGGCTTCCTTTCAGCAACGAAGCAACAGTAAGTGGAAGTTTGTAAGCTTTTGTTACTGGCAGTTATTGTTCATGGGTTGCACTGAGCAGTTGGGATCACACGTAGTTCTGTAGGGAACAAGGAGGGTTGAGTGTTTTGCACTAACAGACCAATTCTTGAGGTAGAATTAGGTCTGCTAGCCTGTTATAATGAACTCTCTTATGAAAAATTCTTACATAATTCAATTTTTCTTCCTTAGGATTTTCTCAATACTTTCAGCTATTCTTTATTTGGGCAATGTCACGTACAAGAAGAAGGCCACAGGTCGGGATGAAGGGTTGGACGTGGGACCTCCTGAAGTGTTGGACATTCTTTCCCAGCTGTTGAAAGTAGAGTATTTCTCTTTAGCATTCATGTTTGATACACCTGTTTGTCATGTTCTACCTCAGCATTTCACTTGGACATCCCAGTTTCTGTATCTAAATCTCCTTTGTGATACTTCCACATTATTTTTCTTATGGGAGGGGAAGCATTAAATTGGTGAAGTTATTTGAATTAGACATGGAATATAACCTTTAGCATGGAAACAGAATTTATTGACTCACCAATCCCAGAGCTGAGCAAGAATAGATTCAGTGTAGGTGTGTTCTTTGCCACCACAGGGAAACATCTGAATGAATGTAAACAGAATCATTTAAACAAGTTGTAGGACTTGTAAAGCTACTGATGGATGATAAATGTGGCTGTTGTCAAAGAGCTTGGGCTTCTCTGAGGAAGTTCTATGTCCACTGCTGGAGTCAAATAACTCCTTGAGGAGCTTGATGGTGGCAGCAACTCTTGTTCTCTCTTGTTTTGAAGGTTAAACGAGAAATCCTGGTAGAAGTGCTAACAAAAAGAAAAACTGTGACTGTTAATGATAAGCTTATTTTGCCATATAGTCTCAATGAGGTGAGTAAAAAAGCACTTGTAGAGTGATTTTAAATAACAAACTTGCTTTTCTGGATTAAAAAAGCTGTTATGGTACACTTCCACATTTTGTCAGGGGTGGTTGGAAAGCTAGAAATTTGAATTAAAGGGAAATTGTGGTTTTAGTTGTCTCTGCTGGGGTTGTAACCTGTGAGGGACACTGGTTTGAAACAGAAATGATTACTTCAAGTAAAGTTCTGAAGATTGTTTGATCTGCAGGCAATAACAGCTCGTGATTCCATGGCCAAGTCCTTGTACAGTGCTCTGTTTGATTGGATTGTTCTGCGAATCAATCATGCTCTCCTTAACAAGAAGGACATGGAGGAATCTGTTACAGTAAGTCTCTCATGAAACCAAGGCTCTGCAGGCAGCTGTGTGTTTAGACCTAACAGTCAAAGCTATAGATTTTGTGTTTTGATATCTGGGATAAATTTTGATACTTCTCAAGCCTATGCTAAGTTTCCTGGTAATATTTAATCATCTCCGTTTTCACAGTAGACAGAACTGTTAAATATTTAAAAACTTTTCAGCACAGACTGCAGTGCTTTCTGGGCTGTTTATCTGTTGGGGGTTAAGGCACTGTACGACAGATTGGTAATGAGATTTCCACATCTTCTTTTAGTGTCTGTCCATTGGTGTACTTGATATTTTTGGATTTGAAGATTTCGAAACCAACAGTTTTGAGCAGTTCTGTATAAATTATGCAAATGAGCAACTTCAGTATTATTTCAATCAGCACATTTTCAAATTGGAGCAGGTAAGAAATGAGAGTCACTGAAGTGAAACCTGTTTTTATCAAGTGTTTATGTATTATGCAAACTTAACCTCTGCCTCTAGTCTGCAAAACCCCATGGCATAATTGCTTGAATATTTCTGAAAGTCTTTACTTTTAAAATTTCTTCTTTCACTGTTGCTTGTTGTACTAATGGTAGTGGGGTCTTTCTTCAGAGGGCTGGCAGTAAGTTTCTGCTTGACTCCTAATCTAATACAGCATTCAGGTGATCCCAGACAGAAGTCAGCTAAAAGTGTGAACTTTGGTATTTGAAGTGTGTAGGTGAGGGGTTGGACTCAGGTGTTTTGGTTTTAATGGTTGGGAAACAGTTTCTCTTATTTTTGTCAGTCTGTAAGTATTTCATAACCAGTCTTTGCTGCTTCTCCCACCCAACTGCATTTAGGGGATACAGCTTTTGATACTGGCAGTAGTTCTGAAATCCTGGTATTACTGGCAGGTGTTGATTGTCTTGTTTGCAGATGGTATCATGTGGCAGAGCACTTTGACTGCTCCAGGAGCCAGCAGATCCTGTTTCTGGACTGGCCTTTGGAGTGGGGTTTCCTCTAGACTTGGGTTTTTTCTGCCTTGTGCCAAAGTGTGGTTCTCAGGTCACTCTGCTGAAAGGAGTCATTCTGTATTATTTGGTACTTTGTCAACAACTTTAGGCAAGCATTTTAAAGAAAATAAAATTACCAAACATCCAAACTTTGTGTGTAAACATAATGTTGAGGTCCCTGTTTTGTAACTCAGGACAGAATTGGCTATCCAGGCTGGCCAGAGTAAATAGTTACATTGTCTTCTTTTTTTTTTTTTTTTAATGCCATTTTTCCAAATAAGCTTAATCCTTGAATGACCCATTTCCTGTACCTCTTGCAGCCCGAGGGCCCTCAGGGGGATCTCTCTATCTTTTTAAAGAAAGGCTTTTTTGTCTGTGGAAAATGGCATTTCAGTTCTGTAACACGGTGTGCACTGAGCAGTCTGTGTTGGGCAGACTGAATTCCACCTACTTAAAAATAATACATTTATCATCATCATCTAGAACATGAGAGGTGCTCTTTGTCCTTTGTTAAACATAAAACTTATTTGATTTTCTGTGTGATTCTTTTTTTACTTTAATACCTTATCATTAGCTTGTTTCCTGTGGGTATTTACAGCATTAAGAAAGTCTGATATTTTGCTTCTGTATCTTAGTGGGAAGCTTGTCCTGTCAAGCATTTGAGGGACTGTCACTTCAGCAGAAGAGCTTCATGTTCTCTTGTCAGGGAGCTCCACATTTTCTGAGCCTAAGCAATATCCATTGCTTCCTTAGGGAAGTTCTGATGCTGCTGTTGTGTAGGCCTTAACTGCCTGTTTTGAAACTTCTGTTATTTCTTCTCATGGTGCAATGTGAAAATTCTGGGACCTGATATTTAACTATTTCTCCTTTCCCATAATACAAAAATTATGGAAGAGAAAAACGGACCTGAACCACTCTATGTGTGCCCAGTTTTACTGGAGTTCTGTAGATGTAATGTCTAACTCCAGGGTCGTAGGCTGCTGATTGCTGGGAAGGCAGAGCACAGCAGAACATTCCTTTCACAGCTTTGATTTTGAAATAGTTTTACCCCAAACATGCTCTGCTGAGTGATGTGCCTGAGTGGACCTTTGATCTGTGCCTCTATGCCTGTTCTTCTGTTCTTATTTATAAATTCTCCTTGTTTTTGTCTCTGCTGCCTGAACTAACAAACTCCACTTGCTGTAGCTGTTCAAGGCTGTGTTTTAAGCACTTAGACCACAGGACATCAAAGGTCAGGGCACTGTATTGATAAGGGAATTTTCTTGAGCTACACAGGAGGAATATAAGAGTGAAGGGATCACTTGGCACAATATTGACTATACTGATAATGTGGCCTGCATTCACTTAATCAGCAAGAAGCCCACTGGCCTCTTCTATCTTCTGGATGAAGAAAGCAAGTAAGCAACAAACATCTGCACAAATACATGTGGCAGGGGGGAGGGAAGGACTGTGAAAGAGAACAGAAATACAGCATTTGAAAAAGGAGAGGAATGTTGTGGGAAGCAAAGGGTTATTTATGACTATGATTTGCACTGTAGTTTGCTTCTAATGACTCCAGTATGGTATATCAATATAAATTGATGCTAAAAGTGAACTTTGGCTTGAGCAAATTTAGCAACTTCCATGTTTGTGGCTTACCATAGAACTCCAATTAAAGTAAAATGCATGTCTGTAAGTCTTTGGAGCATTAAGTAGCAAATGTGGTAAATGGTTAATGTGGTGCTAACTAAAATTGGCTGGTGAAGTGGGAGGAAACACCGACGTACACTTGAAACCTCAGAATATTCTGCTGTGTGTGGAGCTGCTTGGTTTGGGTCCAGAAATGAGCCCACCTTTAAAATTCAAAGCAGGTGAAGAGATCTTGAGGTCTTGGACAATTAATACTTTCCCTAAGGATCAATAAGTCTTCATTCTGTCACCCTAATAAGCATATCTGTGTTTGAGAAATAGCTGACCTCTTTCGTCTTGTCTTCCCAGTTTTCCACATGCTACCAACCAAACTCTCCTGGCAAAATTCAAACAGCAGCATGAGGAGAACAAGTTTTTTGTTGGAACCCCAGTGATGGAGCCTGCTTTTATTATTCGCCACTTTGCTGGCAAAGTGAAATACCAGATCAAAGTAGGTGATAGGTTTGATAGCCACAAAAAAGAATTTCCTTGCCTTTCTGGGAGCTTTTTATCAGGGTGTAGAAAATTTTCTGGGAATGGTCTGGATCAGAACGGTTCTCAGAGGTATTTTGGGTTTGTTTTTTGGGCAGCGGTGTTGGCTGGAGGGCAACACTGACGTTTATTCTGAATGAACAAAACACAGAGAGCTTGCAACTCAAGTGTGCCTGTTTTGTGCAGGATTTCAGGGAGAAAAACATGGATTACATGAGACCTGACATCGTGGCTCTGCTGCGCAGCAGCGACAGCGCCTTCGTGCGGGAGCTGATCGGGATGGACCCGGTGGCCGTGTTCCGCTGGGCCGTGCTGCGCGCGGCCATCCGCGCCATGGCCGTGTTCGCCCAGGCCGGGCGGGACAGGGCCCAGAAAACGGCAGGTGGGGCTGGGGGAATGGCGGGTGGGGCAGGGGGAATGGCAGGTGGGGAATAGGGAGTGGCAGATAGGGCATGGGGAAGTGCAGGTACGGCACAGGAAGCTGCAGATGGGGCTGGGAAGCTGCAGGTAGGGCACAGGAAGCTGCAGGTAGGGCTGGGAAGCTGCTCGTAAGGTAGGGAAGCTGCAGGTAAGGCAGGGGAAACTGTAGGTAGGGCTCAGAAAACTGCTCCGGAAATGCTCAATATTCTACAGTTGCTCTGCTGGCAAAACGAGTTTGTGGCAAAACCTCATCACCCAGATACCAGCTATGGTACTAAGGGCAAACTGAGTGGTGAAAGTAGTTTAATGTTTACGAATGGAGGAGATTGTCACTGTTTTTACCTGAGGTCATTCAGCTTTCTTCCTCCAATGAGTGCAGCATTTCCAGCAGGCTGGGACAGAGTTGAAGGCCTATTTGTAAAAGTTGGAGGTGATAGTTCTGGTGTGCATTCTCATCTTACCACTAGTTTTGATCTTCTTAGACCTCTGTGCAGTATCAAATAAGTATTCAGGGTTAACTACTAAATATGAGCAGCTTTCTAGTAGAAAGGAGTTTGAGCAAGCAAAGTGCTTGATAAAGTACTAGATAAGAACTCCAGACCCTTGGATAGATATTTTGCTTGCTGAAGTTGGTGGTTTTTTTGGGGTTTTTTGCCTGCTCGTATCTTTGTCAAAATGCAATTTTTTGGTGATTTCCTAACAGGAGTGGTACGACAAGGACCCAGAGTTCCCCTTGGAGAACTCCAGAGATCAAATACGCCGGTAGAAAAAGTTTATCGGTGAGAAACACATCCTTAACCCCTGCAGGGAAAAGAGCTGAATTGCTGAGTTGGATTTTCATATATCAAATCTCAACTAGCTCTTTCCACAAAGAAAGCAAGTTTTATTTCTCCTGTCTTGTTTTCTTTGGCCTTTTTAATACTATCAAAACAATGCTCTAGCTTATTTTATGTAAGACCCAGTGCCACCACATGCTGGGGACAGCCTCAGTTCCATTTACCACCGGGTCTTTGAGCTCTGTGTGGTTGGTGTGTGCAGCTTTTAGCATCGTGTGCTCCTCTGCAGCCAGTCTGGGTCACTGCAGGAGGCAGAGGCTGGATTGTCAGCTTTATGACGAGCAGGAGGCAGGGCCAGTCCTACAGATCTGTATCTCTATAGGGAGATTTGCCTTCCCATGGATATTTAGGCTTTGTACGTGTTCCTTTTGCAGCCACTCAGTGCTCGATTTCTCATTTGATTGTTCTGAGGATTTCGATATAAATGCTTTTCAAGACATCATTTCTTTTTGTGAGAACAAGAAGTAAGTAGCAAAAGGCCTGAACTCCCAGGCCAGGGAGGCACGTTTCCAGGACACAATGGCTTTCTGAGCGCGCTCTGGGTGACAGTGAAGCCATGGGGCACCTAAAGTAGTGACTTCATGCTGCTTCCTAATTACTGCATCCTGGACAGCCTCTGTCACTTGGGGCAACAAAGAACTAAATATCCCATTTGGGTGAAAGGATTGGTCACAGCTTAACAGATCTGTTTCCTTGGGATGTCTTGAATCTTGATATTCAAAAAAGTTCAGAGGTTACCCTGTGTAATAATGTTGCTGCCTCTGTGAGCAGCTCAGAATGGGGAGAGCATCTAAGAGTCGGAAGTGATTCTTACACTTCTGTTATTTTTGGTTTGTGCCTCTCTGGAGAGTAAAGAAGGTAAGTTCTGTGCCAGGACACAGCACTTCACAAGCACGGTGCATGCTTGAAGAATGGCACCTGCCACGAATTAAGGACCATCCCAGGCTTACTTTGAAAAGCTAAATATGAATAAGTTTGAAATGGAAATGAAACCCAAGATTTCTTCAAGTATCCCTCTAACAGCTTGTTTATAACTTACTTTTCTCATGTGAGACTAAGTAGCCTCATTTTAGTGGTCAAATCTCTATATAAAAAGGTTTACTCTTGGTTATAAAGAAGCTTATATCTATCTGAGAAGGTTACTTAGCTTAACCAGAAGGGTTCACTGCCCATTAAGTACATTTTGCTAAATTTCTCTCCGTTTTTTGAATTAATGGCTCAAGAACTTACATTAAAAGGTAGAATCAGAGAGTAAGTTCAGTGTAAGATCCTGGCAATTAAATTTGAAAGCACTGATTAAGTAGAAAGTGCTGACTTGTCATCAAAATCATTCATGTTTAGGAAAAGGTAGCCTGGGATTGACCTGCTACAGTTTGGAGCACACTTGGTGATGGAACCTTTTGGGGTTGTAACTCCTTTTTTCCCCCCTCTCTCACGGCTGTATATCTCTGTTTGCCACCTTTGTTTTGCTGTGGATCATTTTAGAGACATGCATGAACAAATCATCGCCAGTATTAAAGGACTGCCATGGCAGGGTGATGATCCCTGTGAGCTGCTTCGATCCCTCAGTCAGCTTCAACACCGCTCCCACCTCCTGTGAGTGCTCTGGGTATTGCTTTGAAAGTGCAACAAGAACCAAGCAGTTACTCCAGTTCCTAAAAATGGTGCTTGTCCTAAGTTTGTCTTTAGAAAAACACTAAATGACAATTAAAAATAGAAGAACCCTTCTGCAAATAGGCTATGGAGAACACCTTGTTGCTTCATTGCATTAGCTGAAAGTTAAACCTACTTCTCATGTAAACTTTCTTTAAGGCCCAAGTATGTAATATGAGTTTGTTGTTGCAAAATATTCAACAGTGAGATCTCTCACATTCAGGTGTAATGAATGTTTCCTGACATTCAGGGTGCTGATGCTGGGTATATTCCTGTGTTTAGGGTCTCTACATGTGCAGTTCTGTGCATGTGTAAGGAAATTAATCTGTGCTCTGTTGCATAATAAGTAAATGCAAACTGGGTGGCACAGAGCAGGAACCTGCCCTGTATCACAGTTAACAGGCTTAGAACCAGGAGGATGTGAACTGCAGCCTTGTTTCTGAGAGCTTCCACTTCTTCCCCTTCTCTGTGTGGATGAGAGCTGTGCCTGAGGTGTGTGTCCTGCTCAGATATTCCAGAATTCCTGCTGCTGGGATGTGCATTGTCCTCCTGGGAGCAGTTGGGTGCTTTCACAGAGGTTCTGGTGCAAGCAGCTGTACCTTGTGAATCAAGTATCTTTATTTGATAGTGCCCTCATGTTATAATGAGTATAATGACCATACACTTGCTAAAGAGAATAACTTTAGACACTACAGTAGTCTATACGACAGTGCAATTTTGGATAGCTTTAAATGTTTCACTTTTGAAAGCTTCCAATACCTACAGAGTTTATTTAAGAAAAGGAAATTGTTCTTGTTGCAGAGCAGTTTCCATTTCTTGCATTGATCACTTGTAAGAGATGTGCATGAACACACCCTGGTGCTGTTGTGCTCATTTTCTTCCGTCCTTCATCTTGCCTCATAAATTGCACCAACTTATGGCTTGCTGAAATAATCAAAAATCATGTGTACTTTTTTTCTTAAATTATCTTTAATATTTTAACAGGAAAAGTAGAGGTGCCAAGCAAAAGCAGATCATTCCCAAGGTAATCAGAAAATTTAGATTTCTCTTGGGTTTGGGTTTTTTTGCACTGTGAATTTCATTTTGATGGACAGAACTCACTTCAGAACTGTTCTACAGTGTAGGAAAGTTGTTTTATTTATGCTGACAAGCTCAAAAATAGGTAAATGTTCACTTTAATAAGAATTGTTTAATTAGGCTGGAGATGCCTTAAATGTATGAAGTCACTTCCAAGTCAGGGAAGGCAAATGCAGTGCTTATGTGATTCCCCTTGTTCACCTTACACCCTTGGGTTAGGGTAGTGGAACGATTTCACTCTTAAGAAGTGCTTTGGCCCTAAATAGAAATAATCATGGAATGTAACATGCCATTGAATGTGGAACTCTGGGTAGCTGGTTGCATTCTGACTCATTTCAGATAAATATTTCCCTTTTAGTTGAGAGACTTGCACTTTGTTGATTATGAAAACTTCCTTGTAGAACTTGCTGGATTCCAAATCTCTGAAGCTCATAATGAGCATGACGCTGCACGATCGGACTACGAAGTCCCTTTTGCACTTGCACAAGAAGAAGAAACCCCCCAGCATAAGTGCCCAGTTCCAGGTAGGTGACACACCTCAGGGAACAGGTCCTCCTGGGCTGGTCTAGGCTGGTCTTGCTTGGAAACCAAGTGGGTTTTATTCTTGGGATTTGTTTGAAGTGGAGTTTACTACTTGATTAAAGTCAGAGTACATTTTGAGATGCCATTTATGCCATGAAATGAGTCAGTTCTGTGTACTGATCATTCTAGTATGTAGATCTAGTGCTATTGCTAGAGCATATGCAAACCCTGCTTTGGATTCTCTTGAGAAGAGCTAACAGCACATACCAAATACAGGGATGTGTGTGCAATATGGGAGAATCTGCTTGGATTTCGCATAGCCATCAGACCTGAAACAACCTGATTCTAGAGGCAGTCCTGCTGTCAAACACCACCAAAAAGGTGATACCTGAAGAAAAACTTTTCTGAATGTTTCGTTTCAGACTTCACTTAACAAGTTGCTGGAGACACTGGGCAGAGCTGAGCCATTTTTCATCCGCTGCATCCGCTCCAATGCAGAGAAGGTAAGACTGCCTCAGAGCTGAACTGGCTGCTGAGACCCAAGGCTTGAGCCTTGCAATCTCTTTATTTCAACTTGGTCGCTGTCACTCTGCATGCAGGTGAAAGGTAACCAAGGTGTGGAAGGAAAATGTGCTGTCCCTACGACAGCAGCTGGGCTCTTCAGGCTCTCACTGGCTGTTTTCTGCTGTCTTTCACAGAAAGAGATGCTCTTTGATGAGAGTTTGGTGCTGCAGCAGCTACGGTACACGGGCATGCTGGAAACTGTGCGGATCAGGAGGTCTGGCTACAGTGCCAAATACACATTCCAGGTATGGTGGGAGCTGGAAGTGGATTGTGCTTTCAGGAACATCTGCTCTCTGTGGAAAATACATCTTGTGTGTCTCTTCATGTGAAGCTCGTGACCACTTAGGATGGGCTGTAAAAATGCACCGTGGTTTTGAGAGAGCCTGCATGGTAAAAAGTTGTAGTTAAACTGTTGTGTGACAGTAAAACCAGTAAATTCTTCCTGGTTGCATGAAGGAAAACATTCTGAGTGCCGTCAGTCAGTACTGCACATTGCTGTCTCCATGTGGGAATTAGTTTTCTGTAAAACACTCTGTGTAGGTTTAGAGATCACACAAAGGTGATCTTTCCCATTAACACGAGGCTGACTGAAGCCTGTGTTTTACATGGAAAAATAGCTCAGTTTGGAGTGAGAGGTAAGTACTTCAGTTCCCTGTAGCTTAAGTGTCTTAAATAGATTTCTGTTTTAAAGCTAAAACTCTAAACTTGGGAGTTGCCTTCTAACTTTGGTCTCTTGCTGTCTCTGCTTTTTACAGGAATTCATTGACCAGTTTCAGGTGTTACTGCCGAAAAATGCAAAAGCCTCCAAGGAAGACATTTGTGCTTATTTGAATAAACTAAAACTGAATGAAAACTACTATCAAATAGGGAAGACCAAGGTCTGTGAAACTTTCTGTAAGGCAGTAAGGAACACTGCTGTACACTGCAAAATTCAGTGCAGTTCATTTACAAGTGTTACTCTTCTCTTCATTTTCTACCTAACTTGTAAGTGGTGTCAGAGGTTGTGCTTGACTCCTCGGTTTTGATGCCAGCCTGGTTTCTTGACTACAGTACAAATCCATGTTATGTAGATACTGTTTGGGAAATTGTTGCTATTGGCATTGTCAAAGAGGGCAATATTTTCATTTTAGAAAGGTTCTGTGATTTGAAGGCTGTAAGGACTGGTGTAAGTTTTAGAATCCAAACTGAAATTTAAAAGGACTTCAATTTTTTGGGCAAGCTGTAAGCCAGTAAGTTTTGGTGCAGTGAAACCAAATCATTATCTTATCCATTATCATCTTATATCTCCAGTGGGGGCTGAAAGGCTCCTGTTAACTGCTTCTTGATGAACTTTTTTTTAACTGAACAGGTTTTTATGAAAGAGGCTGAACGGCAGATACTACAGGATACACTACACAGAGAAGTGATCAGGAAAATCATCCTCCTTCAGAGCTGGCTCAGGATGGTTTTGGAAAGGAGACGCTTTCTCAGGATGCGGCAGGCAGCTGTTGTTTTACAGGTATCTCTGCCAATTGCCAACCTTATTTTCCTAACAAACAAACAAACAGTGGTTTAACACTCCCCGCCTTGAAGCGGCCCTCCCTTACTTGAGAAACCTCCGTTCCCAGGCGTGCTGGCGCTCCCGCTGTGTCAGGATGGCTCTGCAGAGGAACAATGCTGCCATCGAGATCCAGGCGGCCTGGAGGCGGCACCAGCAGCGGAAACACTTCCTGCAGCACAGGAGGAGAGTTTGTCTCCTGCAGGCCCTGGTCAGGGGGCACCTGCAGCGTAAGAGGTAAAGGGGAAGGATCAATGTCACATGAAAACATCCATTTAATCACCTGGCTTCACCTGCCAAGCTCAGTTTGTGGGATGGGTTGATTTAGTAAACAGCTTAATAAATTGTTGCCCAAGGAAGCTGTGGCTGCCCCTGGACCCTTGAAAGTGTAAAAGGCCTGGTTGGATGGGGCTTGGAACACCCTGGGATAGTGGAAGATGTCCCTGCCCATGGTAGGGGGATGGGAATGAGATGATCTTTAAGGTCCCTCCCAACCCAAACCATTGGGTTGAACTTGTATGAACTTAAAGATAGTTATTGCCATGTGATACTTCAGGCAGTATCAAGTGGTCAGTGGAGTGTGGACACTGGGTAAGTGCTCAGGACTTGGGCTTTATTCAGCTGAGTTGTGCTGATGCTGGCAGTCCTGACAAGCAGACTCCACTGGGACTGTAGGTGTACTTTGGGTCTGTATTGCTATTTGGGCTGCATTTAAGCAGTTGGTATTTTTTTTTGACCCCTGGGCATTAAGGGTTTCATCTTTAAGTGTTTTCATCTTAAAAATTTGTAACAGATACCAGAAAATGGTTCTGGAAAGGCAGACAGCTGAAGAAAAGCAGAGAGAAATGCAGGAGGATGAAGAGAAAGAGGATGATACGAGCAAGGATGAGCAGAGGGAGCCAGCAACAGATGAGCTGCCTGTGAAACACGAGTCAGAGTTGGATCAAGCTGTTGAGGATGAAGATCAAGCTCAGAATGAACAAGCTGAAAACTTGAACTCATCTGAGAAAGCCACATTACCCCAGAAGAACACAGTGGAGGGCTCAGAGAAAATAACCAACAGCCGGGAGAAGCGGGAATCCCGTCGGCAGAGGGGGCTGGAACACAATGACTTGCAGAACAAACATGTGCTCCTGTCCCTTGAAGGACCATCTTCACTGTGCCACGAGGAGCAAACTGTTTCTGGAGAGGCCCTGGAAGCTGCTCCAGTGCCAGAGAAATTCACAGCACAAGAAGATAACGTCCTTCAGGGAAGTGAGGGAGAGAAAAGTCCAAGCGAAGAAAAAACTCCTTCAGACATTCCACCATCAAGTGAGGTAAAAGGAAGTGGTTCTGTTCCTGAGCAACCACCTGGATCAGAAGCAGAGGACACGGCAGCTGATAGAATGAAAACACAAGGAAGTCAAAATAACCAAATAAAAGGCAGCCAAAGCTTTCACTGCCATGAAAGGCCGACAGATCTTGCACTGAATATTCGTAACACACTGTCTGCTACTGGCAGCTTTCAGAGCCCTGCTGATTGCTGGGCAGATAAAAGCAGGTGGCAGAGGGCAACCAAAGACCTGGAGAGCCCCACTTCTTCTGCAATTCAGAGATATGTGGATGACCCAGAGAAGCTAAAGTACAAGAGAGAGAAGTGGAAAGGAAAGAGACAGTCTGATACTGGCCAGAATGATGTGCTGAGCCAGTCTTTGGATGGAAGGATGCGTGTGGATAAGTCTCCTCAGGATCAGCTAGAGTAAGGGCAGCTTCCTTTTTTTAAATTTATTTTACAGAAAACAAATATCTATGATGTTTAAAACAGAACTCCTGAGAGCCTGTGCATTTGGGCCATGTTACGGGAGCAAATGGAGCTGTGAACAACTCCAGCTTTTCCTTGGCTCCCAGTCCTGCAGTGAATCTGTATGGGCAGAATGTTTGTAGAAGCTCACAAAAGATGCAAAGCCTGCCTGGCTGAATTAAATGGAAAGTCAGGGCTTTAGCTGAAGTAGTGTCTGGAGTCTATTTTCATATGTCTTTCACCCATTGAAAACAAGGTTTTTGTGACCTGCAGTTTGCAAGCATCATCCCTCTTATATGGCAGGAAATCTGACATTCCCATGCTGTTTTTCTTCTCCAGTACAGTTTGCATTTAAAAGGGAATTGCAAGGGCTGATCAGGGTTCTGTCTCAGATGTAGTACTGATATATGGGTTATTTGAAAAATGTGAAGAGGCCACAGACTTTATTAAAATATACTTATATGTTAAAATATACTCATCTTACTACAGGAAGAAGGGGAGTTCAGCTTCATTAAGCGACCTCTCAACACTGGCCCAGACTGTTGCCATGAACCAGGTACTGATGCTATTGTGCATATTTATACTTAATTATCATTGTTTATAAATATTAAAGATTTGTGAATAATTGGCTGTAGTGTGTTTCTGTGTTACTTCAGGTTGATTTTTTTTTTTTTGGCTTGATATCCATGAAAAACAATCACCAGCAAATGTTACGCAGTATTTTGAAAACTTAGTTTTTAATAAATGGATCCTTGATCAAAGCATTAAATATACTTGGCTCTTCTGTTAATAAGCTAATATCTATTGAGTAAAGTGTTTTGTCTTGATAGAGCAAACTTCACCATTCTAGTTTTTAAAACCATTAAAGAATCTATGTCACTCCATATGCAGTTTTTGACTCCTCCTCTCTCCTGTAGCAATCACCAGATCCAATTGAAGAAGAAAAAGGCAACAAGAAATACCCTGTGCAGAAGAAGCCCAGTGACCACTTCCCTACCTCAGACACGGCTGTTCCTGTGCAGCCTGCGAGTCAGCAAGTGGATGCCAAGTATGGGTTGTGTGTGTGACTGGCCTGTCTTGGAGAAAATGAATAAAAAAGAGATTTCCCATTGGTATTTGGATTGGGCACCCTGAGACTGTAAGAGGCACAAGCTGGCATCAGCTACATGAGTGGCTGTGTCACTGCTTCATGTTGCTCTGAGCATGATATCTGACCCTGCTGAGGAGCAAATTCTCTGCTTCTTGCATAACACTTTCTTTGAACTGGTTCTTTTTAAAATAAGAACCAACTTACAGCTCGGATCAAAGGTTCCTGCAGTGTAATACAACACCAAGAGAAAAGTTGAAGAACACAGCAAGCATGTAATGCTGCTTCCCTGGCCTGCTCCAGCCTCTGGCATTCTGCAGTCCAGGGACTTCTCAGCCAGAACTGATGTTTTGGATATGTGAGGTGTTGTCTCTGTGTGTGCTGGAGGCAGTGCTCTGCTCTTGTAAATATCAGGAAGTCCAGGTGTGCTTTCACCTTGTCTTTTCTTTTTTTGTGCTGCTCAGTTTTTCTGCAGATTGGGCCTTAAATATTCCCCATAGTTGTGAATCCTGTTGTGGATTATTGTTAAGAGCCTGTTTTTGTAGCAGAGCCATCTTCCATTACTAATGGGACAGACTCATATCTGCTTTTGTATTCAGGTCTGCTTTCAAAAGCCCTTTGCGTAGACTTTTGGGGAAAAAGCCAGACAAGAAAATTGCAAAGGAGAGTTCTGATGTGATTGAGGAAGGAGATGGCCTCTCCCTCGTGTCTTGTGTCCTCTTTACAGACACAGGAGGAACCCAGAAAGTTTCTGAAGGTGAGTTTGGCGATTTAACCTTCAGCACGGTGCATCTTTTCTGTGAAAACAAATACTGCAGAATTCCCTCACCCTGCTTGAATGTACAAATCCATTTCTTTGCCAGGTTCTTCGGGGCAGCCAGGCCGGCCCCAGGCCGGGGAACGCCATGGGAAGGAGAGCAGCAAAGCAAAGAAGAACAGAACCATAAAGATCAGCAAGATCTCGAGCGTGTCCCAGAACTGGCGCGCATCCATGGTCCGGGAGATTGCACATGCCAACGAGCTGAAACACCTGGATGAGTTCCTCCTGAACAAGGTGAAAGGCTCCCAGCCATGATAAAATTCAAGTCTTTGTTCTCTGTTTGTGTGGAATTTTAAAGCCTGCTGTTCTAGGTGCAAGTGTGTGTTACAACATAAGCAAAGGGGAATGGATTGGATGGTTTGACTGAGTTAGGTCTGTGTTAGGGCCCTTCCTATTCTTTTCCTCAAGTCTCTGAATGCATTATATTGCATTAAATACTCACAGCATTCATGTTAGTTCTTTGTTTACAAATGAGTGGGCAGCAAAAGTTGTATTAAAAAAAAGCAAGAGTTGTAAGTAAAGAGAGAGTTCTCTAAAGCCAAACTATCTGACTCTTTTTTTTTATCATCAGCACAGTGCATTGAAAATGTTGTTTTAAATAATTGGAATGGTCACAAATGACTAAGCCCAGCCACTGAAGCTTAACTCTGTTCAGATGTTCCTTTTTAACAAAATCTGATGCAGATGTATTTTTTTCTAGATCAATGACTTGCGCTCCCAGAAGTCTGGTGTTGAATGTTTGTTTTTTGAAGCCACAGAGAAGTTCAGAGGAAACATCAAGACCATGTACTCTGCTCCTGTAAGTAGTAAGTCTCAGTAAAGGAAAGTTGGCAGGCAATAAATGAATTGAGTGTGCAGGTTAAAGGCTTGGCCTGCAGCTCTTCAACAAAGCAGCTCAGCAACTCTCAGTGTAGAATTCAGAGCTGAATGTTAGACTCATTTTACAGTTCTGCTCTAATCTCAAGCAGCCTGCTTTGTTTTCCTTTTCTCATTCACTCAGCCATAAATTTATTTTTAGAAATGGATGGATTTTGCTGTCTTCAGCCTCTTAATGCTGCTGTGTTTAAACACCAAAGAGAGGAGCCAACAGCTTTTCCAATATTCTTCTGACACTGCCTTGTCTCAGCCAAGTGCTGTTGGACAGTGCAGGAGGGAAGTGTGTTCACTTGTTTCTGTCATGGGCTGTTATCTTTGACTTTGATCATGGCTCTGCTTTTTCACCTCTGAACTTAAATACATGAAAATATGAAACTGTCTCAACAGTATCAAAAAAAAAATTTTTGACAAGTATTTTTCCTTCTTTAGAATGGACAAATCCATGTTGGCTACAAAGATCTGGTGGAAAATTACCAGCTCCTAGTTACAAACCTGGCCAAAAAAAGGGAAGAGAAAGAAGTCAAGCTGGTTTTGAATCTCTTTCTATCCCTTCTGGATGAATTCATCAGAGGATATGCAAAGAAAGAGGAACCTGAGCAGCCTAAGGTATGAAAGTTATTCTGTTACCGGTTTATGGGATGATGAAACACTATTGCTCTCTTAACATAAGGGGCCTGTGTTGCCTCAGAAACTTTTTCCATGGCATTCTTCATTATTTGGGAAACACTTGCCCTACACACATCGTGTGTATAACAAGTTCTGACTGCTGATACACCTTCTTGGAATTGTTAATTTTTTAACTTAATATTTTCAGAATCTGAAAGTGTGCATTTTCTCATTTTCTTTGATAAGAATGTAGAAGTTCTCTGGAGGTTTGAGAGCTGGAGTTGCTTTGTCATCAGGCAGTGAGCTCGGTTAGTTTTTAGGAAGTTGATAGTGTGAGCTCAGACAGCCCTCAAATCAAGCTGAAGCTGCAGGATAGTGTCTGGAATGTCTGGAGGTGAAGTAAAGTCGGGGAAACTCAATAGGGGAAAAAAAAGGAATGGAATGTCTGAATTTCAAAGACTGAGGTCAGTTTTGTTTCCCATTGCAGCAAACCAAAGCCCAAAAGAAGAAACAAAAACAAGATCATGCAGTAAGTGCTTTCTTTTTGCAATAATCCAAGTCCTCAGGTGCACTCACAGAACACAAACACCCTTTGAAGAGCTTGATTTTGTACTGATGTTCTGGTTTGTTTTGCATGCTCATTCACTTACCTCTTTTATGAAGATGTGACAATATAAAGCTGGTTTATAAACCAGAGAAATTGCTCATGCAGTGATAGGTGGTACTCCAGCATTTTCTTGTTTGTCCATAGTGTCTTTTAGAGTCTAAAGGCTTTCTCAAGCATGGACTGTTTAAAAGAAAACAACTATTAAATATTAATTAATAACAAAACTATAACTCTTGTATTGTACTGATAAACTTTAAGGCAGCAAGTCAATTATGAAATGTTCCAGCAAACCCAACTGCCTTAAGATAGGATGAAATTTGGTTTCAGGGTGAAAGTTTTCAGCTGTAATTGTAAAATAAGAGTGGCAAATCTGAGAAAGGGTGGATGATTTTATTAAAAATAATAATAATTTTTAAAAAGCAAAAAGAGTTCACTGGTTCCTTGCTATTTCTCACCAGATTGAAGAGCACAACGGCCATGTGTTCACGAACTACCAAGTGAGCATCCGGCAGTCGTGTGAGCACTGCTCCTCCTACATCTGGCCAATGGAGAAGGCCTGTCTGTGCAGTGGTGAGTGAACACACCTCACATGTGCAGAGTGCTTGTGGCTCTGGCTGCTGCAGGTGGGCCTTGGTGAACAGGCTGTATAGAAAGTGGGTAATTCAACATGCAAAGTGTTTCAGTGTGTTTTGGATGCCTGTAACAATTGCTCCTTTCTCTAGTTTGCAAGCTGACTTGTCACAAGAAATGCATGTCCAAAATCCAGAACAGCTGTACCTCCTGTGGGAAAAAGGTAAGGCCCAGGGATGTGGGATGGGGTTCTGTGGTACCATAAGTGATGTATGCAAAATGCTGCCTTTATTTCTCAGTAAATGAACAGTGACTGTCCAAGCATTGAATAAAAATTGCTTAACAGTTCCCTCGTCTGTATGTAGTTAGAGAGGGGCCCTGCACTTGCAGAAACAGAGCAATCTCCTAAGACGTGATGCTTGAGCTAATTTAAGAACACTTCTCTCAGAGTGTGTGTGCAGTGTTGGACAAACTGATAAAGAAATCCTGCAGTGTGAACCATAAAGGCTCTTTATTGCTGCAGCTCGGGAAATCTGCCTTCTGGTCAAAGGCATGTAGCAAGCCAGAATAAAACACTCAGCTGTAGTTTCTGGAAGCATAAGGTAATTGTAGCAGGAAGCCATGGCATTTTCTAGCTTGGGAACAGGAATTGACAGTGGGATCGCATCTGTATCAACTCCAGAGCGAGCAGGACGCGGAGCCCCGGCACTTTGGGGTGTGTGTGAGCGCCCTGACCAGCGAGAGGAACTCGGTCCCCGTGGTCATGGAGAAGCTGCTGGAGTACGTGGAGATGCATGGCCTCTACACTGAAGGCATCTACAGGAAATCAGGATCAGCAAATCGGATGAAGGAGCTGAAGCAGTTGCTGCAAGAAGGTCAGGCAGTGTTTTTCATCCTTTGCACTTCATTGCATGATACCAGTTTTCCCTGCCATTCTCTATCTGAAACTCTGTCACTTCTTAGTGTTTAAAAAACAGCTTTTTGCTGACTGTGCAGGCTGTATTATTTTTGTTAGCTGTCAAAAGCTGTTGAGTACCTTAAAATTATCATCTTTTGCCTTTTTTTCCCTTCTGAATAGCCATTTGGATTCTGTGAACAGGAGATTTGAATGTTTCTAATCTTATTTCTATGGGGTCTCATTGTGTGCATCAAAGGAATGAACTGCTCTAAATAAAACATTTCTTTTCAGACCCAAACTCGGTGAAACTGGAGAATTACCCTATTCACACCATCACAGGGATCCTTAAGCAGTGGCTGAGGGAACTGCCAGACCCACTGATGACCTCAGCACAGTACAATGATTTTCTCAGAGCTGTAGGTAGGTTTTAAAACCATTCTTCAAACATTTCTTCTGTAACTCATTGTGTCCTTGGGAAAAGAAATTAAGATGCTCATGCTGACTAAACGGCTCCTTCCAGTGCACTTATAGCAATGATTTTAGACATTTTACATAAAACACTTCTCAGGGAATTTCTCCTCTAGGTTACTTGATCTTGCTTCAGGATTCTTTTTTTATTTTTAATATGTCACTTACAGCTGCTCTTTCTAAAAACTGAATAAGCATGTGAGTAAGTTTCCTTTCAGGCAGAGTTTTTCTCCTTGTTATTCTGAACCAGATCTGGATATACAGATACTTTAAATCCCTAGATTCTTTTAACTTCAGTGGGATTAAGGCACCCTAGATAGTGTTGGAGGTCTTAGTATGTCACCTGGTGATTGTTAACAGCAGCAGCAGCAGCATCTGAAAATGCAGGATAATTACAGTGCCATGAGGGGTACTTTAACATTCAGTTATAACACTTGGTAAATTAAATGACAGTAAGACTTAGCAGAATTTAGGAATTGTTAGCTTTCCACTAGCCTTGCACAGCATTTACAATCTTGTGTTATCTCCCTTTGTGCAGAACTGCCAGAGAAACAGGAGCAACTCTGTGCCATTTACAGTGTCTTGGAACAGCTCCCACAAGCAAATCATAATACCTTGGAACGACTAATCTTCCATCTTGTCAAGTAATGAATTTAATTTCTTCATTTATAGAGAAACTGTGATTCTGAATGCTTCTTGGAAACTTCCTAAAGTGTTAAACACCTTCATTGTCAGTATAGAAATGGTGCTGCTGGTTTAGATGTGAAAGAATTGAAGCTGGTAGTTGTTCTCACGAACAGGTGTGTGGTTACTTCTACCACCTGGTGTATTTGGATCAAACCAGGTAAGAATAGCTTTGAAGACAAGGTAGATCTAAAAGCCTTGGTGAATCATCTGAGCACCAGGACTTAGACAGAGGGACTTATAGAGAACTGAGGATGAACATATGTAAGTCCCAGGAGCAGGAATAAATGGTGCTGGTGAAGGGGCTGCTCTTACCCAAGGAACCTGAGGATTTTCCAAACAGCCCTCTGAACATGGGCAAAAGGGATTTTTGAGGAGAAGATGGTGAATCACCAGACATACTTTTGAGAAGCTACCAGACTAGCTTAACTTGGGTGGCTCCCTGATCCTTTGATATGTGAAACATTGTCTACTTAGTAGGTATGAAATAATTTTAAAGTTTCTTTGGAGTGCTGTACACACTGCGTGTCCAAGAGGCCTCTTTACATGTTGTTTGGGAGCTCTGGCAAGGTGTGATCAGGGTGTTTGTATTCTAGCAAGGTCTGCTCAAAATCTCTTTCCCTGGATGTTGAATTTCAGAGTGGCTTTGATAGAAGATGTGAACCGCATGTCCCCCAATGCCTTGGCTATCGTGTTTGCTCCATGCCTCTTGCGCTGTCCTGATACCTCTGACCCCCTGACCAGCATGAAGGATGTTTCAAAAACAACCATGTAAGTTTTGGCAGAATGCTGAGAAGCAGTGTTTTGGAATGGGATGGAAGGTCAGTGCCACTACCTGTATTTATTACAACTTTATTCGTATCAAGCTGTGAAACTGAGGCTCAAGAGATGTTGAATTCTAGCTCTGCCAGTGCTGCCAATTTATACACCCCTCTCAGACCTTCCACCTGTCTCCATTTTACTAAGCATAAAGTAGGATGATCTGTAAGTCTTAAATATCAGGTTTGTGTTTTACATCAAGATAATCTTTTGGAGGGCTTGTACGCTAATAATCTATTTTACTGAGATACAAGGCATAATAAACAATATGATATAGAATTAAGCTGTCTCCTGCATACTTGGAACCCCCTGATGATCTCTTCTGCATTGTTCCTTGAATTCAAGAAGGTTCTGTCCTTGACCCTCTCTGTTTTCCTCACCCTCCAGCAACTCTGGCTGTGAGAGACCCTCACCATCCTCACTGCATGGCTGGCCTTGCCTCTGCCTCCAGTAAAAACAGTTTGAAAAATGACAACTTTTTGTAACTTCTTACTGATCCCTGGGGCCATAGAGGTGGAGAAGGGCAGTTGCAGGCTCGCTGTGTCTCTGGCAGCCTGTGCCAGCACAGGGACGACAGGTAGAAGCAGCAGGAGCTGTTGGCAGCTGTGGTAGTGTCTGTCTGCTCACCACTGTGTCCAGCCAGCATGGGAGGCTCTGGTTATCCCAGGAGGAATGTGTGCCATTAGCTGTCACCATTACCTGTCTTGTTGTGCCTGCTGTGTTGGACTCTTCACCCTGTTACCATGCAGTGCTGCCTGTGAGGGATGGGCTGGGACACTGTGGTCACACTCCAGCCACGTGTGTGTGACAAACACCCCCAGGCCAGGAGCAGCACCTCATCCCACCGTGGTTGTTTCAGAACTTTTGGGGTATGAGGCAGCACAATAAGCTGTTGCCTTTCTCACAGGTGTGTAGAGATGCTCATAAAGGAACAGATAAGGAAGTACAAGATAAAAATGGAAGAAATCAATCAGCTGGAAGCAGCAGAGAGCTTCGCTGTCCGACGGCTGTCATTGCTTCGGCAGAACAAGGTAAGTGTTGAAAATAAAACACCAACTTCTTGGGGAGGGAGTGGTTCTTATCCTGACCATCCGTTCAGGAAGTCAAAAATCAGTTGGAAAAAAACAACTGCCCAAGCTGTAGGTAGGAGCTAAATATACAGCTACACTGAAGTTCTGATAAATGAAGGGTGCAGGGGTGGGAATCTGCTTTTGTACTGGTCAGAATCTATTCCCATATAATTCTGTCAGTGGAACTAAGAGTCTGTGACTGGCAAAGGAGTTCCTTCACTCCAGAGATGGCTGGTGTGCAAAAATACTCTGTGTTCTAGTAGGGCAAATACACCTATTCTTTGTTTATGTTGTACTGATTAATACAAACCAAACTGTGTGTGATCAGAGGCTGCATATAGTGAATTTGGTCTCATCTCTCTCTAGCTCTGGCCTATAAAACTTGGGTTCTCTTCCCCTTACGAGGGGAAACTGGTATGTACAACTGCCTGGCTCCAGTGCATGAGTTTTTCTTATGGTACTTTTGCATGACTAAAATACTTACACGGTTGTTACTCAGTTTCAAACACTGTTTTGGTCAATCAAGACTGCATGTACTGGTACAACTTCTTCCCCAGACTGCATGCAGGGCTGCTTGCCTGTTCTGTCATCACCTGGTATTTTAGACACTGTGTGTAACTTACATTGGATGTAATAATATTACTTATAAGGGACTACTAAAACTAAGCTGACCCTGACAGATCAAAAAAAGGTAATAAAATCTTAGAAATCAGGTGAATAGGAAATTTCCTCTTACTTTTTGAAACATTTGTATGGATAACTAACAGCTCTTCATCAATTCCATCAGCCTCTCCTTTGTCCTACTCATTTGTCTTCCACTCTGAAACTTGCAGGTGTAGCTGCTTGTGACTGACAAGTGTTACATGTGAATCTGTCTTGCAGAGTAAAAGCTCTCAGGTCAAAGGAAACGACAGTGGCACCTCAGAGCTGGACTCGGTGCGTGAAGAGGAGGACGTTTCTGAAGCCAACAACCGGGAGAAGGAGATTCTCATTGATCGCATACAGTCAATAAAAGAAGAAAAGTAAGTCCCCCTTTACCTGGGTAGGCCATGCCCTTTGCATGTGGACAGCTAGTAAAGCATTATACCTTTTGTCCAAAAGGATCTAATTCTGCTCTGTAGACCTTTATGATGGGGAAAAAGGAAAATACAAAGCACTAGCTGAGAGAAAATACCATCAACATTATTATTTAATGACTACATGCTTTACCTCTGGACATGAGCTGAATAAAGTTGCTTGTGTTGAGTGCTGCAGCCTTTGTTTGATGCAGGGAGGACATCACTTACCGCTTACCTGAGCTCGACCAGCGAGGCTCCGACGAGGAAAACGTGGACTCAGAGACCTCTGCAAGCACAGAGAGCCTGCTGGAGGACAAACCCGGCCGGATGGATACCGAAGGTCAGTATTAAGGTAGTATGTGCTTTTTTTTATTCTACATCTTTCAGTGCATACAGCCAGGTGACCGAACATTATCTGGTCACAGTGGCTCGTATCGAGTTACATTTTAGGCCTGCTATCAGTCTCTAAGTATCTTGTTTCTTTAAAGCAATTATTGGATTACACTGCCGTGCTCAGAGCTGCAGCGTGCCTGCCAAAGACATTTGCAAAGTGCCTTCTCTCCCGCAAACCTCTTCAACTTCTTACTCTGCATCCCTGGCTTCAAGGCGCAGATACTCCTTAACACTGTCCAAGATTAAAGTGCCCCGTCGAACTCCAGTGATGCCCACAGCAAACATAAAACTTCCTCCCGGGATGTTCAAATGTACAGAATCCCAGGGCGAGGATTTCGCTAAGGAAGAGTCTCAGCTGGTGCAGCGGAGGGAGCAGCCAGCAAGGCGGACTGACAGCATCCACTCGGTGTACATTGCACAAGGGTCTGCACTGGCCCACGCTCAGGAACTCGTGGATGAATACGAACCGACAGCAAAACTCAAACGCAGGTTCTCGGACCCTTACTCTCACATTCCCTGTGTGGAGAAGTGAAATTGTTCAGCTCTCTGGACTCTTCTTGAAGTTGACCACAGCTTTGGCTTTAACCCTTTGAAGGCTGTGAACTTGTTCATGGTCTTTTAAGTGGCTGCGAGGAAGGCAGCCTGGAAATGTACAGTACTGTAAGGGTTAAGCAAGGTTGTTTAAAGCAAATATTCTCCACTTTAAATTAAAACCTTGCAAAGAAAGTAAAACCTAATGTTGAATAAGTATGTGGGTTGAGTGTACAGGAAACAAGCCCCCCCATTCCGTTGCCGTGCCTTTTCCATTTGCCTTACAATGGACTCTCATGGGACCAACAGTGAGTGTAGGTCAATGTGTGTTGCCTTAATTTTTTGTATGATTTTATGTCAATTTTCTCTATGGTTTACAGACCTGTTAATGTGGTAATAGCCTTAACTGAGACCAATATGTATAAAAACGTTTATTAAAACATTGCACTTTTAAAAAATACATCTGGTCGTTTATCGATGTCTCTATAACAAGCAATTTATTCCGAAGGAAGCCTTTACTCGGGTTACTGTTTTTATGAAGTACTGATAAAGGACGGGGAGAGGGGAAGCACTAACGAGGCTGTGGTGGCACGCGGGTGGATTTTGGTGCTGTTGGCGCCAAGCCGGAGCTCCCGTGCTGGGTGTGCTGTGCGGAGCCGCCTCACCTCTGTGCGGGGACACACCTGAGGCCGGCGGGCGATTCCCCAGCGGCGCCTTGAAGCCGCAGCCGAGCCCCGGCCCCTCACGGAGCTGAGCCACGTCGGAGTGTGGGAAGAGCTCAGCTCGGCCACAGCAGCCGCCACGGCGCTGCCCCACCTGCCCGAGCCTCAGCTACCCCTGTGCCTGTGTGCGGGGGTTGACTTTGGGGTGCTTTCGGGGTGGTTTTTTTATTTTAAATAAAGCGGGGCTGTCACGGCCCGCCCGGCGCTCCTCGCCCCTCCCCGCGCCCCGCCCCAAAATGGCGCGCGGCGCTGAGGCGAGTTCCGGTGCCGCCATGGCCGCGACGCGGCTGGAGCTGAACCTGATGAGGCTCCTGAGCCGCTGCGAGGCGATGGCGGCGGAGCGGCGGGACCCCGAGGAGTGGCGGCTGGAGAAGGTGAGGCCGCCGCGCCCCTCCCGCCCCTCGGCCCCGCAGCACCGCGCCCGGCCCCTCAGTAACCGAGACCGGGAGCGCCGTGGTGTTAAACGCACGGCCTTTGCCAGACGGGGTATTTCTCCTTAATGCTGTCCCTTAAAAGTCTTTCTTTTTGCCCTCAGTATGTGGCTGCTCTGGAGGACATGCTCCGGGAGCTGAAGAAGCAGTCCAGGTGAGCGTTCCGAGCCCCTGGGTGCCCGATGTGGGTTTGTGCGTCAGGGGAAACGCCTTCACGTTGTGCCAGGGGAGGTTCTGGCTGAATACCAGGAAAAATGCGTTCATTAAAAGAGTGGTTAAGCACTGAAACGGGCTGCACAGGGTAGTGGAGGAGTCAGCATCCCTGCAAGTGTTCGGAAAGAGAGCAGATGTGGCACTTTGCAATGTGGTTTAGTGGAAATGAAGATTCAGTCTTCAGTCGAAGATTGGACTTGATGATCTTGGAGGTCCTTTCCAACGTTAATGGCACTGTGATTCGGTAATATCTGACATGTAAGTCAGCCATAGCCCACAAAAACCGTGGCAGTGCATGTGTTTCCCTGTGGAAATACCTGTGCCCCGAGCCCTCCCTGCCTTGGAAAAGGAGATTTTTCAGATGGTTACAAGTGTATTCCCAACCTGAGGCTATTTCTGCCTTTGTGAAGAACCATGTGGGGTTTTAAAAAAATTTTTATTTGGAAAGTAGAACAGTAGAAAATGCTGGTAACTTTTGGCTTTCATCTTACTACCTTTCAATTCCAATAGCAAACCAGCCCCTGAACTACTGAATGAATACTCTCGCAAAGTGGACTTCCTAAAGGGACTCCTAGAAGCTGAAAAACTGGTAAGATCTACTGGTTCAGCTTGAGAAGACTTCAGTATTCTGTGTTTATATTCACCTATTGCCTGGTTCCTATGTTTACTTCTATCTTACATCTCAAAATAACAATTGTTAAAATCATATTAGGCAGTCCTTGTGAAAGCTTGAACAAATATATTGGATTCATATTTTGTTAAAAGGAAGTATTGTATGAAACTTCTTTTCAAAATCAAAGCACACTTTTACCTACATCTTTCTTGCTTCTTTGCTGTGAGATGCAAGGGCAGGTACTGTCCCTCGGGCCTGACACTTCTCTTGCATGGTCCCAGGTGCACCTGGAGAGCTGTGAAATGACAATAAACTGGGTTTTAGTCAGTGGGGTGCAGCCAGTGCTGCTGTTCAGGCTGACTTCACTGTTGGGAAGCAGCTGTGGGATTGCACCCCCGTTGTTGTGGGTCACACCCTAGGGGCCTTGCACTGCAGAATGCGATATCCATGGCTGTTCATTGCTTCTTCCCATTCCCAGTCTTCATCAATGGAAAAGGCTCTGGCAAACCAGTTCCTGGCCCCTGGGCGCACCCCTACGACAGCCAAGGAGAGAACCCCGGCCACCAAAACCGTCCACCTGCAGACCAAGGCGCGGTGCACGGGCCAGATGAGGAGCGAGCTGCTTGGCACGGTACGTTCAGTGCTGCTTCTGCTTCGCTGCAGCTCTACAGATTGTCCTGGCTGTGTTCAGCTGCCCTGGGTGGCTGTGTTTGGGAAGTGTCCCAGGCTGGGTGGGGAGTCACCTCTTTAAAACCTGGGCACTGGCACTCTGCCAGGCCTGCAGGGCTGTCCTTTATCACTGACCCTTTGTAATCTGCTTTTTTGGTTCTCTTTCTCCTCCCAGGACCCCCTGGCTACTGATGGTAAGTTTGAGCTGTTGTTTCCTCTGACTGTAGTCAACCTGAGTCTTACAGGGAGGGGAAGAAGGAGGTTAGGTGTTCAAGATTTCCCAAAGTGTACTTTTAATTTAGTGGTTCACTTCTTTTCAAGGCAGCAGATTTTAAAACCAAACTAAGCCAAAAATCCTGACAGGTGAAAGCAGAAGTGTTGTTATCAATGGTGGCAGGGACTTGCAGGAACCTCTTTTTGTAGCGTTCATGCAGAAACAGACATTCTAATTACAGAATTAGCAGGGACAATTTATTGTTGCTCCTTCTGCTCTGAGCAGATCATGTGATTCTGGGTGCTTTGAGTAGGTGTTGTTCAGTTCCTCTGGAATACGCGGCCATGTTATTCACGCAGGGAACTGGGAGGAATTAATTTGAGGTTTCCATGGCTACCGTTAGAGCGGCTGGAGCTGGGCCAATCTAACGTGTCCTGAAAGAACACCAAGACACATGGGCTGAAACCCTGCCCTCAAGGATATGATTCAGCTGGGGTTTTTCCCCTTCTTTTGATGTTGGGTGTCCTCTTTTCCCTGCAGAAAGCAGGTAGGCATTTGACACCCATGTTCCTTGGGGTAGAGGCTAAGTAGGATTTGGATATCCAAAAATCCCTTACAGGAGCCTTGTTTTTTTCAGCCTGTGATTGCATGGGAATTTATAACATGCTAAACAGATTCTTTTTTTCCAGATTCTGAGGAGTTGAGCATAAGGAAACGAAAGTAAGTCAAAATTTCTCATTCCAGTGCTCAGTGTTTTGGGAGCTGTTTTCCCAACGACCTTTAAATCCCATATATGCTTTAAACTGGGTGAAGTGTCTGCTGGTAGAAACCAAAATATAATGGCTTCAGCTGACTTAATGTACCTTGTTGTCTTGTAGAGATGTAAAACCTGGGGAAAACTTGTGAGATTGACCCACAGGGAAGTGTAAATCCCTTTTTTTCCCCTTGTGCTCTTGTAGAGGCCTCACATCAGACGAGAAACAGTCAGCAGTGGAGCTGGATGCTGTGCTGCAGCACCACCAGGATGTGCAGGAGAAGCTGGCTGAGGAAATGCTCAGCTTGGCTCGAAGCCTCAAAAACAACACTCTGGCTGCTCAGAACGTGATCAAACAGGACAACCAGGTAGCGCATGTTGAGCTGTGACCCCTCAGTTTTGCAACCCACGAGGTTCAAGTGCTGATGTGTGAAATCCTTAGCTTGATTCCAGGTGGGATTGGACTGGGGAGACTGGGGGCAATACCTCTCTGCAGCTGAATCTTTTCTCTGTTGGAGGAAGCTGCCAGAACTGGCAGCTCTGAGCCTGACACTGTTTGCTCTCTTTGCTCCCCAGACACTGTCACACTCCCTAAGGATGGCAGACCAGAGCTTTGAGAAGCTCAAGGACGAATCTGACCGCCTGGAGCAGCACGCCAAGAAATCCGTCGACTGGCTCCTGTGGATAATGTTAATTGTAGTTTGTTTTATATTCATCAGCATGATTCTCTTCATCAGGATTTTCCCCAAACTGAAATGATTGTTTAATTTTATTTAAAGCTGCCTGCAGTGCAGAGGGAGAGCTCAGCTGGTGTGAGAACTGTTGAGGTTAATGTCCTTAAAGAGGCTGTCCAAGGCCTACCTTGCATCTCCTCCTTCTGCAGGCAATGGAGGGTTTCCTGAGGAAAGCTTTCCACACTTGGATACTTGTTTACTTGGTGGCTATTGTTGCCTCTTGAGAGGAGAGCTGAGGTAACAATGAGAATTTACACAAAGCTGCTAACAAGTTCTTTAGTGGATAAATACAGTCATTTTTAATGTGGTTGTGACAGATGTTATGACTCCTGAAAGGCATTTAGTCAATACAATTTTAAATAACAGTTGAAGTCTTGTACTCTTTCCTGTCTTCACAGCTTTTCTGTACTGACCTAGGAGCTTGCTGCCAACAGGATATTTAATTTCAGTTCTGTACATACACAGCTGCAGGTGTAGGAAGAGAATTCTGCTGTTTAGGTGCTTGCCTGGCTCGGATTCAGAGTATCAACAGGTAAAACTCTTTGCAGGCTCACCTTTTTTCCAGATGGGTATTTGGGACTTTGGACTTTATAGTCTTCTCCAATCCTCTCGACTTTTTACAGAACTGGAGTTGCTTTCTGTGCAGTGTTTGTTTTCCTTTTTTATGTGCAAATGTTCTCACTTCTCATCATTGTGTTGATGCCGTTGCATGAAGGAAACACCGTGACCCTGCCCCTTAGAACTGTACACACAGTGCTGCAGGTGGCACAGACCTCACCTGTGCAAACATGTTTGCCCTGTAAGATGAGGGCAAAGGAAGGTGGTGTCTTCAAGATGGAAATAATAATTTAAAAAATATTCAGCCTTTCTTTTTGAGCTGTTTTTTCCTGTTAAGTGTTGTTTAAGAGTTCACTAAAATAAAACAGAGAAAAAATAAACTAATATTTTTATAAGAGTGCTGCTGCTAGAAAAACCTGGAGATTTCAGTAAAGCAGGGTTTGTGTGACAGCGTAAGAGTCTTTGTAGGTGCTTGTGATAAGCTGAAAGCAAACCCTTCTGGTTTCAGCATCCCTGCTGGTGTCTGTGGAGCTGTACTCTGGAAAGTGACAGTGTTCAGGTGAGAGGGACAGCAGGTGACCCTGGCTGTGCCTTGGTTTGGAACCAAACCATGGGGTGTGCCAGGCCTGGCTGCTGACCCCAGCACCCATGGGGCAGAGGAAGATGGGGGAAGAGCTGTTTGTCACCACTGGGTTCTCAGGAAAATCCAGCTTTGCTTTGAACACATCCCAAAGCACCAGGCTGTGTGTCAGAGCTGTGCTCTCTTCTGTACAAACCCATCTCTGGTAATGAAGACAGTTAACATTTTGTACACAAAGTGTTTTGGTTCATTTAACAGGATGTTTGCAATCTAGTATGCCACTCACTTATGGATTATCAATAATAATAATTATATTATGAGGTACAGCTTTTAATTCCAGCTACTCAGATATCTGTGATACGTTCCTTCTGCTCAAACTTGGTACTTACCTTGAACTTTTTAGAAATTTATAGTTGTAGCAATCAATTTATGGACATTTGTACTTTTCCCAGTTGTTTTTCTTCAGCTGTATGTAATGTTTGACATTTCACTGTGCTTCATTAGTCAATGCTGTGTCACCAAATTATTTTTCAATTCTAATTGTTTGCTACTTTCCCTGGAGGCATTTCAGTGCTGAGCTCTTCGCTTAGAGGCTGAATGTGGTGCTGGAATGGTTTTTGTGTGAGAGATTTTGGGATGCAACATTAATGCTTCATTGTCCATAGCATTTTCCTCTTTATTACTTGAAATAAATTATTTTTTTTCTAGCTTGCAAAGGATTTGGTGCATCATTGCAGACAAGTTTAAAACTGAATTTTGCTATCAGCAAAATGGGTTGCCTATAACTTTTTGGCACTAACAAATTAGGAAATTTTCAATTGGAAAGACATGAAAGGGACTGCTAGTGATAGCTTGTCTCCAAGAAAACATCCACCCCTCCAAGTCGCAGCAGTTGATTTACAAAGAAGCCTGCATGAATTGAGTTCAGAAACCACTTAACTTTTGACTATTGACATTTCATGGGTGTTTGTTACTTGGAGTGAACAGCCAGGATTGAACCCTGTAACACCTTTTGTTATCTCCAGTGCTCGTTGAGCACCGAGCCTCTGCTTCCTGGGGGTTCTCTCCCAGGTGGAAAAATGTTCTATCCTCCCCCAACCCAACGGATCCCCTGCCTCAGCCGCCAGCAACCCCTGCACACAAAGGCTCTGTTGTTATCTTTGCTTTTCTGGCGATCATTTGGCAATTGAAGTCATTCAACACCACTTTGAAGATGGGAACCGGTGCTATTTAGAATAAACAATGACTCAGGGCTTTGTGACATTTCCCAGATGAATGACAGTTTTTATTTTTGACTAACCTGTGGGGGGTGGTGGGTGCTCTGCTGCTCCAGCCCTGAGCTCCATTTCATGGCACAGGGCTCCGATGTGCAGCTCTCCGCAGAATAATGTTATGTATAGAAATCGCCTTCTGTGAGAGTTGCTTCACTTTCCCAAAAGCTTGGGAAATCCAGATGGGGAGATGTTTATCAGGCCCAGGGCTGGGCCTTGCTTGGCTTCTTGGCAGATGTACCTACTTTGAGACAGCAAGGAAAATTAAACCAAAAATCTTTTGGAGGCTTGGGTCATGTCAGGCCAGTGGATGCACCGATTCAGAGTCTGGCAGCTGCAGTGACTCTGGGTCAGTCTAAGCTTTTCTGGCAAACACCTGTGGATGCTGCTGGAGTGTTTCGCAGAGAAATCCTTCAGCTCTCTAGGGTTCTGTGAGAACTCGGTCTTTCCCATACGTGCTAAGTAAAACAATGTTAGAGTTTTGTAAACTCCTTCTGATAGTTTGTATTTTGGTTAGAAAAACAACTATCTGCTACGTGCGGGTCTTGGGTCAGCCCCTCGGGGGGTGGCTGGTCCGAAGAACCGATTACCTTGTGACACTTAAAACACTTTGTGAACTACCTTATAAAAACCGTGAAAAATCAGCAAATCTCGGCTTGACTGCCATTTTTCTACGGATCTGACTCGTGTGGTTTCTCTACGTGTCCGTGTTGCACAGCGACAACCACCACTGGTGGCAGAGACTCTGTGTTATAATGCTCAGTGTTTAAGCAGTGTCCTCATCACAGCCAGATGGGATGTGCTGCAAGGATTGTTTACAGGCTGTCGATGAGGGTGCAGAGTGGCAGGAGCAGAACGCTGGATACGATGGCTCCTGTGGCTGGGCAGTCCCGGGTTTTGGGCACCTGTTCCCTTGGGTTTTCTTTGCTCTTTGTACATCAGGCTTGAGAGGCTGTGAGCAGCTTCCCCAAAGTGGCAGCAATTCTGCCAAAAGGGAATATCCTGTAAAGAGTGAAAAAGAGAGTGGGCAGAGCAGGGTTCTGCTCCCAATTGTTCTGCGTGACACCGAGAATCACCTCCCTTCTCACTGCTTGCTGTAAACCTGCCATGAAACCTCAGCATCGGGTCTTATGATTTGGAGTTGCAATCTAGACTCTTATGAAATAAATTCCTCCCCATGACGGTGGTGAGGCCCTGGCACAGGGTGCCCAGAGCAGCTGTGGCTGCCCCTGGATCCCTGGCAGTGCCCAAGGTCAGGTTGGACGGGGCTTGGAGCAGCCTGGGATGGTGGGAGGTGTCCCTGCCCATGGCATGGGGGGGAATGGGATGGGCTTTTAAGATCCTTCCAACCCAAACCATTCTGTGATTCTATGAATCATAAAAACTGTAATGAGAGTGCTATAGCAGCTCAGAGCAGATACTCAAATGTCGTGGTCTGCAGCAGAATTCCCGATGTAATTCCCAAGTCCCAGCACCTGGCATGGGGCTGGCTGGGAGCTCCTGTCCTGACCTGCCCCACTGCTGGGAATCCGTGTGCGCTCGCCGTGTGTCCCACTGAACGAGAGTGACATTAAACCCCAAGGGCGCTAAATCAATGCCACCTGTCACATGATGCCACCGTGACATTTCTGGCATGAGCGCTCCCTCTAATAGGGGCTGGAAGTGGGAAGCAGCAGCAGTTAGTGAATAATGGATCAGATACGCCTGATTTGTAACATTTACAGAGGGAGGGCGTGTCTCCCAGCGACAGAACAAACCGGTTATCAAACGGGAACTGGGAGTTCTGGCTCGTCCAAAACGCAAACCCTGAGCAGTGCAGAGCACAGAGCCGGGGTTTGTGAACCCCTGGTGCTCCCTCCAAATTAGACCCTGGATCAACAAAAACAGGCATTAGTGTCAGGAAATAACCAAAGAAGGAGGGGCTGGGGGTGAGCTGTGGATCAGAACTGGTGTAGCTGGTGGCTGGGCTGGAAGCCGGCACGGCCGTGCTGGGGGCAGTGACGCGGCTGCGGCCGCTGCCCTGCACGTGGTGGCTGATGGAGAACAGCGTGCCTGGCAGCAACTTGTGCAAAACACACCTGGGGCTGGCTGAGGCGAGCAGCAGAAGCTGTAGAGAAGGATGGAGGGTGAGGAGGCTCAGGGGGCTGAAGGCCACATCTGTCTGGCTGTCTCACATCTGGGCCCTGCTCGCCAGACCCAGGTTGGGAGCGCTGACAGTACTTTGGTTCTTTTGAGTTGAAAACTTTGATGCTGAATTAGAACAAAAGTATTCTGACAAGGAATTGAAAGTAAGTAGAATATTGTGAAATCTGCCTCTGTAACATGCAAAGCTCAAACTGCACAAAACCAGAGACTGGACAAAAAAAAGCTAAAGTGAGGCAGTGCTGCAGTTGGCCATGGAGAGCTGGAATTTGCATTCTTCATTCTCCAGGGTCTTTGTCCTGCATGTAGTGGAGAGATGCCCTTTGCCATTTTCACCCGGGCCACAATTTGTATTTGCTCATGTAACAATAGAATTCTCCAGAAGGATCTGACAGTGTTTCCTGTTTCAACAGTAAAAAGCTGAGACTTCTGTCCTTAGCACATAAAGTGACCGGATCTCCATCCTCTGAGCCTTCTCACTGAGAAAAGTCACTTATCGGATTTGGTGTGGACGGAAGGAAGGGTAAGAAAGGAACTCTGTCAATCCATGACGTGAAATATTTTATATTAAGAGATTTGGCAAATGATTCTGTGTGACTCTAAACAGGATGAGATAATTTTCCAAGGTCAGCTCTCCTGTACTCTCAGCTTTAGCTTTAGTCACTGAGAAGTGAATCCTGTAAACCTTCACAGCAACATTCTGCCAGTGATGCAGAGACTTGCCTGTTGTTGGCTTCAACGGCAGCTCTGCTGTATCTTCAAAGGGCAGGAGGCTGCATAACGTGCAAATTGCCTGGTGAGAAATGTGTGAGCAGGAAAGAGTGCCTGGCAAATCAATGGAAACAGAGCAACCCGAGCCAGGGGTAACTCTTCACCCAGGCAGTTGCAACCTGTTGTTAAGAGAAGGCCACACTGACTGATGGAGCAGAAAGTGGGAATTCTGACCTCAGCTCAGCCTCCAGGCTGCTGTGTGGCTTTGGCTCATGAACTGGTTTTCAAGCAGTTTAGTTCTTAAAACAGAATTGGTACCAATGAACTTTCTTGGTGAGTCAACTGCTCCAAAGCTCCTTTTAGGCACTAAGTTTGTGTTCCTTGCCTAGTCCCAGGCTGGTTAATTAGTGAGGAACTTTAATTTGTACGGCTAAAGACACACAGCCTAAAACTCACCCACGTGTTCCAGTGTATAGAGAGTAAGATATATTTAGTTTTCAAGGGGTGAAGCTTTCAGCAAGCTCCATGTGTTGGTGCTTGGGAGCTGAGCAGGGTTCTCTCTCTGTGTGCACTTGTGTCAGTAGAAGATGTCACTGCTGCAGCATTCAAGCTGCTGTACAAAGTCATTGTCCCTGCCTGTTTGTGCAAACGTGGTTCCTGCTCCAGAGATGGGCTTCCAAGGACTTCAGTTCCGAGCAGCATTGATCTGGAGGAGGGATCTGTTGGGAAGCTGGCACACTCAGGTTGGTTTGATGTGGAGGCACCTGTAGGACAGAGCGGTAGGACTTGGGAAAAGGCTCTGGAGGGGCAGGACCCAGGGAATGGCTTCCCAGTGCCAGAGGGCAGGGCTGTATGGGACCTTGGGCAGGAATTGTTCCCTGGGAGGGTGGGCAGGCCCTGGCACAGGGTGCCCAGAGCAGCTGGGGCTGCCCCTGGATCCCTGGCAGTGCCCAAGGCCAGGCTGGACATTGGGGCTGGGCGCAGCCTGGGACAGTGGGAGGTGTCCCTGCCCATGGCAGGGGGGGGATGGGATGGTGTCTAAGACCCCTTCCAACCCAAACCGTTCTATGATTTAAGTAAGGAATGGATCAAGGCAAAATAAGTGAGTTTTTTTAGGGTCAAATAGATGAATACACTCTATTGCAAGTTTCTCTGTACTTATTTTCTTAGGAGGATTCAGATCTAGACCCCTATGGTTTGTGATAGTCACAGTTCATAGCAGACACTTATCCCTGCTTATTTCCAAGTTATTTTAATTAAACCATAAAACATCTTTAGAGGAAAGAAAGAAATGTGACTGTTACCAGTATTTAATATATCAAACTAGTGATTTTTGTAGCTTCTTGAATCAGGAATTAAAGAAGAGCCTGCATTGCAGCTATTAGGAAAAAAAAAAAAAGAAAGAGTAAGCAGGTGTTGGCTTAGTTTCTTAGCGCCCACATTGCTCCTGTTGGTTTATCTGATTGCAAACCAAGTGCACTGTAGCGTGATGAATATGTAGCAGTGAATGTATGGGAAAGATGCTGGAAAGGTTGCACCCTGATGTTCTTAATCAGTAATTAGAAACTAAAAATAGTATTTTAAGGAAAGATAATAAATCTGTAGCCTTTAATCCTCATGTGCCAGTGTGTAAGCTGATATCATTATTACATGGAAGGCAATGAGAACATAAGTGAGTAAGCAGGAGCAGGTTGCTGTTACAGTCACAGTATAAATTCCACATAACCCGAGCTGTCCAGGTGATGTTTGGCTCTGTCTGTTTTATGCAAAGTCTACAGTCATAAAGCGGGTTAATTTGCAAGCAGAGAATGCATACTTTTGTTGTTTATTTCCATTCCTTAACTGCCCTTGCTTCCTGAAGTATTCTGGAATGAGTGGGGTTCCAGGTCTCTCTGCACTTGTCAGCTTGAGGGCAGCAGCATGGATTTGGGAAAAAAGGACAGAAACGAGGGAAATGCCTTCCCATGATGGTGGTTCTGGCACACCAATGGGCTGAATCAACAGCTCCTGTGCTGTGCAGACACACATCTGCTGTGCTGATGACAGAGAGAGCATCCCCACTTAAGCAGAGCCTTTCATCTCAGCATTTAAATAGTCTGCAAATGCCAAGATGTAGTTATTGTTGCACAGGTACCATCCCAGCTAATCCTGCTTATGCTGGTCGAATCAGGCCGCCAGCCTTACCCTGTCCAACAGGGAAACCTCAAACAACGTCAGGGAGTGAATCACACTGACAGAGCCCTGATTTCACTGACCAGTCCTCCCCTCATTCACACTGTCATATCCCTGGGACAACTGCAGTGATTCTTTACCTGGAAAAGCAACACAAAGTATTTTAAATGAGGTAAGCTCATAGTGCAATTCAGTGTCCAGACAAAGGGACTGAGGCACAGTGACCTGCTGGTCACCACTGGCCTGCCCAGGGGCCCTTAGTGTCCTGCAGAAGTGAGAGCTCTGTTGTAAGCTAAAGATGGGGGGGGGGGGGAAAAAAATTTAAAGAATGTCTATTTGCCAAGCATTTTTGAATTTAAAAAGGCTTTATTCCAGCAGTTTATAACTCATTTGTCTCGCAGAAATGGCTGAAAGCAAAAGCCAGATAAAATTACTGGAAGTTGCCAGGAAACGTACTGTCATGGCTTAGTGCGAGTGCAGTGCAGAGATGATTAAAAAAGGCACCAAATGGTGAATCCCACTGGAAAAAGAACCAGAAATCTACAATGGCTGTTTGGGTTCTGTGATACCAAAAGCAGTGGCAGTGGTAGAAAGTATCCTCATCCCAAGCTCTCTTCAGCTCTGGGGCAATTCATCCTTTCCGAGAGGAGCAGGAGGGACACGGGCACAGCCAGAGCAGCAGCCCCACTCTCAGCCTGGGCTGTCAGCACCGGGGACAGTGGGACAGAATCCCAGAATGGTTTGGGTTGGAAGGGACCCTTGGGGACCATCTCGTTCTGCCCACTGTCGTGGGCAGAGACACCTTCCACTGTCCCAGGCTGCTCCAAGCCCCATCCAACCTGGCCTCGGACACTTCCAGCGACGGGACAGCCACAGCTGCTCTGGGCAACCTGGGCCAGGGCCTGCCCACCCTCCCATTAAAAACATTTTCCCTAATCTCTAACCTAACCCTGCTCTCTCCATCTGAACCCACAGCGAGGTGAGGCTGCTGAACTCCTGCGTTTTACTCGCTGAACGCTACCGAGGCCACAGCGGCTCCTTGGGCAGCGCCAGCAGGGCTCACAGCCGGCCTGGATGGGTGCGTGGACGGACGAACGGATCGAAGGACGGACGGACAGACGGATGGTTGGTGATGGATGGATGGATGGATGATGGTTGGGTGGATGCCGCCGCCGCTGCTCCTCCCCCGGCCCGTCCCGTCCCGTGCCCGCGCTCCGCGCCGCCTCTTGCGGCCGCCCCGCTCGGCTCCCAGCTGACGGGGGCAGCCCCTTGTTTACTGGCCGGGGCGCCGCCGCCAGCCCGGCCTGCGCTGGAAGGGGCCGCCGGGCCGGGGCCGACACCGCGGGCAGGGAGGGGCCCGGCGCTATAAAGGGGCTCCGCGGGGGCTCCACCGGCGATGCTC